>JAMPIV010016489.1:0-34089 GCA_024509875.1 Oreohelix idahoensis | reverse complement strand
GACCAAAAAAAATCCTTACAAACACCCAAAAATCCTTACGCAAAAAACATATTAATAAATTATACACAATAGAGTTTTAAAACGAGAATTGACACATACAAATCTATTAGCATTTGAATTAGTGTGAAATAAAACATGCTAATAGTCTCATGCTGTTCTTTACATATAAAAAACTTAGTGATCGTGAGGTACTATTCTTTCGATGTACAGTGTTTTGTATTATAATCAACACATGCACTTTTAGCACTTTGCAGAATTGCATTTGTGGGCTTAAAGTCTGCACAGCATGTATCAATGTTAATCTTACACTGTAAAAAAGAAGTGAGTGTGTCTGCATTCATGGACCTCCTGCAGTCTGTGTGGATTTTTTAATTGAAAAATAAAGCAGTGAAGTTTACTCAAACAAACTTTTTTTCTTGTTATGTAGGGCAGACACAGAATATTATGACATTAATTTATTGGAAATATTTAAACGATCAAAATATAACTGGAAAGATTAAGAGATCGACAAAAATAAAATACAACGAAGCAAAGCAAACAGCTAACAGCAAAAAAATAAAAAATTAACCAAATTATGAACAGAATATCAAATCTAGGAAGAAAAAACGTACTACCAAAAATTTACACAATTATTATTTAAAAGTTGGTAGCCTAGACCAGTGATAATAGATCGCCACTTTATTAAAAAAGTAAAGCAGTAAATCTCGACCGCTGGAATAAAGTAGGCCTACTCAACGCAAACAAACTTTTTGTTTTCTAGTTATATAGGGCCTACACAGAATATTATGATATTAATTTATCGGAAATATGCTGAAGGGCAAGATATAACTAGAAAGATTAAGACAGCGATTAAATTGCAACAAAGCAAAACAACAGCAATATTTAACCAAGTTATACGTACTTAGCTTTTTTTAAACAAAATGGCGTCGAAGTGTCTTGGCAAGTGTGGCTGATAACAGGTAACATTATAATTCTGTCATGTCACGCTGAAAGCCGAAAGTGTTTGAGGCCGAATTCAAAGTTTTTGCTGTATTGTTGGGTATAAAAGGATTTGATTGGTTGCTGGGAGAGACCTCAGTTTAAAAACAGGCACCGAGATTCCCGGAATTAAAAATTAAAAAATTGGTTTTTAAAAAAACTTGCGCTAGAAAATATTTTCTGATTTAAAATTTTTAAAAACTTGGGTTGGAAAATATTTTTAGAAATTTTTTTAAATTAAAAAAAAAAAGATTTTTTTATTCAATTTTTTTTTTTTTTGGGACGGGGTAAAAATCCGTACAACGAGTCTGTACGGCCGTACACTGCTAAAAGTATCAAAAATACGTACATTGTATGAAAAATTTGTACAGGTTGACAGGTATGAAATACATACCAAGCCTCTCTGTGCTGTCTCTTCCAGGTCTTCTTTATTCCCCCTCACATTTATGTTTAATTGCCCTCAACATGTTTTTTTTTTTGTGTCTCTATTTCTCTTACTCTGATGGGTACCAGAACAAGGTCTGCCTTGCAATGCTATCAGCTGGTTTTCCTCAAATATGTGTACTATTCAACATTAGTGTCTTCTCACATATTGTTCCACTGGTATTTGTCTGGTTCCTTCCATCAGTTCCACATTGATGTCTGTATCATACTATTTTGACATTTCTGTTTTTCACAAGCACCCATTTGTGAAGATATATGTCTTTTTAGTTGTCATTTTTATTCCTGTCCATGTTTTTGAACCATACAACAGAACACCCTTGACACTGGAGTTGAAGATTCCTGTTTGTTGTGTTGGGCTTGCTTTATATGTGTTTCTCATTGTAGTGAAAGCTACTCTTTGTCTTTTGCATTCTTCTTTTGACATCAGTGTCTGTTCTTCCAACTTTGTCTGTATTGTATTCATTTTATTATGATACTTTATTTCTTGATGCTTATAATTTTTATTTATTTTGATGTTTCTTTCGTTCTTCGTATTATTATTTTAAAACGATATTTTCTTTCTGGCAAAAGTACATCATAACCACCATTTTGTCTAGTTATTTCTCTTGTATAACCAGACCTGAAGATCTTTTTATATTTGAACTTGCGCCCTAATATAACCAACTAGGTTGAACTCGCCAAAAACAAGGTCAAATTTTTATTTTAAAATAAAAATCTTGTTAGTTTTGCTTTATATTTATGTATATTCATTTGAATGCATTGACCTGTATAGTGGAATCCTTATAGGTATTTGTTTCCAGAGCCACAGAGCTGTGGGTTGTAGTACCTCGGGGAAGTTCCTGGGGGTCTCTAAAGAGACAAAGAAAGAATATGACGTACTGCATCCTCCGGCATGTCATCAAGGCTGCTAATATGAGGCTGGCAACCTCATCATGTTAAAAAGAACTGCCACAGAAACCAGTGTTGCAAGAGCATGTGAATGTTTTGTGTAGGCTTCCTGCAAGGGGATCAGTTGCATTGGTGGCTCCATGCTCCGTAAGGAACACGAAGGAAAATGATGATGCGAGTCATGCAGCCTGTTGCTTCTGTAGAGGATAGCCAAGTAATGTTTTCCATTTTAACTTACCTTTGCATTATAATAATAATAATAATAATAATAGCCCCTTCAGTCATAACTGTACTATGTGAATGTGCCCCTCAGGTAACAGCCCTCAACTGCTTATTTTCCTGGTGTCCCTTTTGATGTTTTCTCCTCTCTTCTGCTTGTTGTGTGAGCTTCTTTTCGCCCAGTCTGAGGTGGCGCCGCAGATAGAATCGCCACTTGGTGCGATCGGCAGCTTCATCCTCCCAGGTTACTGGATTTATATCCAGTGCCTTCATGTCTCTCTTGCACACATCTTTGAACTTCAGCTGCGGTCGCCCAACTGTTCTTTTGTCATCTGCTAGTTGTCCGTAGAAGATATCGTTCAGGATGTGACCATCTTCTATGCGGCGGACATGGCCAAGCCAGCGTCTTCTTTGCATTAGACAATCATTTATATGTATTGTTGCGTTATTTATATGAAGACTGCATAGAAAAACCAGACATGTCACATTTTTATAAAAACTGAGTTACTGACCTTAGTACATTAGGCATACTCCAAAGAAGGTGTAGAAACTAAAATTATATTTGAAAACTCATTCCACTCCAGGGACCCAAAGATGCAGCAATAGAGAATGCAGTCAGCGACCCATTGCTTGACTGCTTGCATCAGGGTTAGCGAACCAGAGCTGACCAAGACCCTACTCCACCTCCACGTGGTGGTCCTGGAAACAGGCTGCATCACTGCAGTCTGGCTGAGAGAGTAGGGATCGAAGAGGGAAGGCAAACCCGGTCCCAAAAAATGCCGTGCTGAAGTCGGATGTGTCGGCCGAAAGGTGCAGATATCGCAGCTCCGGCGTAAACAGACACAGCGCAACCAACGTCCTTTTCAGGACAAACGAGGAAGAAGAAGAAGATTCCACTCCAAGAAAATGAATCATAAAAACAGGCCATCCTTCTTTGTGTCACAGCATTTCAAATTTAAAAAGACAGTTTTCTCAGACTTTATTTTTTGTGACATGTCAAGTTTTTCCAATGGAGTCTTCATATGTATTATTACGTTTGAAACCAAGACCAATGGTTGTGCCATGTTTCGTAGCTTTTCTCATCTTTTCGTTACTGAGAGACCACAATATCTTCTCCATTATGTATATTTTATAAAGTGATAGGAAACTATAAGCAACATTAACACCAGGAAGGCAATCTGATCATCAGAAGTAGTCCCCCATCAGACAAGTGTTTCTGCACTTTTATCTCTTGCACTCTAAGAGGACAGGCCCACTTGGGTCATGACTTCCAAGTGTCCGCCTCCTGTTGATTTGTTTCCGCCTTCATTGGGAATTGAACCCACTCCATCTTGGTAGCCCTTTTCAAATCCACTCTCGGTTTTATCCATTCAGCAGATATTAAAATAAAAATTATATTGCATATATACATTACCTTTCAGTTACTATACTATTTCATTGAGACACTTAAAATTGTCTTCTCAGCAGAACACCGCAATGCATCAAGTTCCACCTCCAAGCGGCTCCACCAACCCATTCTTATGACTACCTTGACACTATTTACAATAACCTAGTTTTTAACTAGGTCACATTGAACTTGTAACATAGCTGAACAACCAGCACTGCACGAGAGATGAATGGATTTACGAATTTTGATTGGTCAAGCAAATCTGCACTTGAGCTTTTGGCGGTTTCCATGTTGACATAATGAGATGATTGAATATGTGAACCCACAGACCTGATGACAAGACAGGGTCATTGTGTTTATGAGGTCAGACTTCTGCTTTCACAGTTGAGATATGGCTGTATATTGGAGCTTGGGTTGCCTGAATGATAACAGTTGTCATATATTAATTGTAATTTGTATTTATACCATACAGAATGATTCCATTTCTGATGTTATCACATCACCATAAGGAATTGAAGAATGATAGTGTTGAGTTTTTTTTTTCTTTTTCATCTGTTAAGTTTTTCTTGTAGTACTCATACTGAAACTTTTAAAATCATCATCATCATAACTAGAGATGAGAAGACGCTGGCAATGACTAGGACACACATTTGAGGAAACCTCTTGATAGCATTAATAGGCGGTCCTTGTTCTGGAATCCTCAAGGGGGGGAAAAGAGGCAGAGGTAGTCCAAAAAACACGTGGAGAAGAGAACTGGAGACAGAAGTGAAAACGATGGTGAGGACTGATGACATGTGGCATGAGGTTGCCAGCCCCACGCCCAACCTCATATTAGTTGCCTTCTATGACATGCATGAGGATACAGTAACTCTTTTCTTGTTTCTCTCCACAGAGACAACTCTTCCCCCGCCCCTCCTCCCCAGAACTACACCAAGCAACTTTCTGTATGACAGGTGTAAAACTGTTAAAAGTGTGACACAAATTTTAGTGTGTAAGACTCCCATGTCCTCCATCTATTAACCCTTTTACAGTGTTTATTCTTTCAACAAAAAGCTGTATGGGATGAATTTATTGGTGTTATTAATTTTGAACTTGTTTATTAGGAACTCCAAGGAGGAAAGAAAAAAATAGACAGAATTTACTGCATTTGAGAATTATTACAATGTTAGTGTTTGTGATGCCGTGTCCTCTATCTATTTCTAGAATTAACCCTGTTGCAGCATTTAATCTTTCCAAAAAAAAGTTTGTGACTGAAAAAATGCTGCAACAGGGTTAAATAAAAAAATATGTGGGAAACGTGCCATGTGTACAAACTTGCTCATAGTTCATTTACAAAATTTAACGTATAAGACGCCATCTCTTCCATCTATTTCTGGAATTAACCCTTTTGCAATGTTTATTCTTTTAAAGAAACGTTTACGAGTAAATAAGTGTTGTAACAGGGATAATTTTAAACATAGATGGAGGACGTACTAGATGCAAAATCTGCAAGAAGTTCATCCCAAATGCCATTCTAGTGTTTAATATTCTGCCATCTATTTCTTTAATTAACCCTGTCTCCACGATTTTTTTTATCTTTTAAAGAGGAAATTCCAGAAATGAGTTTGTATATTATGTTATTAGTGTTGAATTTGTTTATAAGGAACTCCACGGAAGAGAAAAAAATGTTTGATGCTGTTCATTGAGAACTCCACAAAAAAGCGAAAAACCTGGAATTTACTGCATTTGACAGTTATTAAAATAGATATTGACAGTATTTTTTAATGTTTTATGTTACAGAAACTCACTTAGCAGTGTACTGCTTTGTGTCACTTACATTTATCTTATTTTATAGTTTGTGATAAAAAGTTCAAAGATCCACTGGAATTGTAATTCAGTCTTGCAGTGGAACGTGGGCTAAGATATTTCAGGAAAACCCGTTATTAAAGTGAATAATTGATAATTATTTGGCATTATCTGTACCATGTTCAAAAACTTAAAAAAGGTAGAAATACCAACACGTCATATAAGCATAAGAAATATAATATTAATTGTGAACTTCTTTAGAAGGTCAGGAAACTAATGGGTCATTTCGTTGCCTGTATATTTCATCAAATGATCTGGTTCGTTGCATGCTTTGTTTCACTGTCTGCTATGAAAAGTTTTCTGTCTGCTTATGTTTTCTGTCACATGCATTCACTTGCATTTTTCATTATAATTTTTTTCTAACACAAGTGTACTTTCATTGTTAATTTTCTTCATGTGCTGTCAGGCCTTTTTTTTTTTTTAAAGGTGTAAATCTGTGATTGTAACATATATGTTTATTAGGCACTCACACCTTTAACTAATGCACTTTTATTTGTTCTGTAATTCTTTCTCAGTAGTTTGCAGGCTTAGTTCACATTTTATTTTAACAGTATATCTGGATGGTCTATTTATAAATAGACTACCAAACAGGGAGCTTCTGTTAACTCAAATATGGTTATACAAACTCAGCCTCCAGCATCTTTCAGAAGTGACCTGTGCGAAACAAAGTAGCCATGAGAAGTCAGAGTTCACACTCCCCATCGGGATTTTTTTTTTTTTAAATGTTTATGGGAATGGAAGGAGGAAAATAATTTCAAGTAACAGAGAAGGAAATGCCCAAATTGCTCTCTTTTCGCACAACCTGCCTAAGGGAAATTCTCTAAATTTGTTGGCCAAATATCATCAGCAACCGAGAACAGCATACTCAGGACAGTCAAAACAAAAAAAAAAGATATGTACACCATCATGGATTGGCCATCTCGTCAGAAGAGACCTCAACACCATCACTAGAACTGCTATGCTATGGACCCCAGAAGAAAAGGGAAAGAGAGGTCATTCAAAACCAAATTGGCAGAGAACAGTTTAGCCAAGATAGCAGGCATGAACCAAAGTTAGGACAACGCAGGAAGGATGGTCACAGACCGAGCAAACTAGAGAGAGTATTGCTGCCCTACAAGACACATTGCTCAGTTAACAGCTAAGGAATGAAGACGGTATATTTATAAATAGATTGTCAAACAGAAGGCTTCTTTTAACTCAAAAATGGTTATGCTAGCTGAATCTCCAGTATTTTTCATAACTGACCTAGATTGCAGTCATGAGCAGTCAGTGGTTCATTTTTCTCATATATTTATTTTTTTCAAATAATTCTCTTATAAGTAGTTAACCAGATCAGATCATGTGGCTTCTCCACATCAAAGTTTAGCTGCTATCTATCTCCACCAGTTTCGTCTTTCCTTGATAGTGCATCATCACCATCATCATCATCATCATTACAGTTCAGCTTCCTAATGACAAATGAATGCCAAGTCCTCCTGTCCTGTGCTATCAGCTCTTGATCTTTCCCCGTCTTCTGTACCCATTTCATTTCTGTCGCTAGTTCCCTTCCCCATGTATTTTTCAGTCCTCCGCCTCCCTTACTCCAGAACAAGGGCTACCTTGTAATGCTATCAACAGGTTTATCCTGTGTATTGTATCCATTGCCTGAACATTCCTCTCATCTCCTATTCCTCTGGCACTTGTGTGGTTCTTGTAATCAGTTCCACATTGGTGATCTTGTCATCAGTTCCACATTGGTGATCTTGTCATCAGTTCTACATTAGTGATCTTGCCATCAAATTTTTTTTTTTAATGTATGCCCACTATTACTCGAGGCGAGAATCTCCAGTTAGTATATCTAACCTGAGACTGAAATGTACGTGAGTATCCCTTTTTTCCCTGTACACTGACAGGTGTCCACTCACCATTCATGCAGATACTCGCCGTCTTCAGAGGGTACCCATTAGAGCTGGTCGACGACACTTCTTCAAATTTCTTCACCAGGGCTTGAATTACTCCAGTCCAAGTCCCAGTTGACGACACTCATTCAAATGTCTCGCCCAGGCTTGAACCTGGATCACCCCATCGCCAGCGCAGTATGGTAACCATTACCCCAGCGCGGCTCCCGCCAAACAATTTAAATCCTCCTATTCTAAGTGAGCACCTCGTTATGAAAGTCTGTAACTTCTTGCTTGTTGTTTTCCATGTTTCAGAGCCGCACAATAGGACTGACTTGGCATTTGAGTTGAAGAGTCATTTTCTTGTGTTGGCTTTGATTTCTTTTAATTTCCATGTATTTCCTGATGCAGTGCAAGCAATGAAAGGGACAAACTTCAGCAAATATGTACATGTATATGTCCAAAATATTTTGTGTCTAATTTGATTGTCTTTTTTTTTTTATAATTTATTATTTGTAAAAAAAAATGTCTTCTGTTTCAGTAAAATGCACTCCAGTTGTCTATATATTCATATTTCAAGGGCTTTAGTTCTTTTACGCATTTGCTTGTTCCTTGCTCTGTCCAGTTGACAGAGTGATTAAAGTGCTGGCTCTTGCAACAAAGGGTTCGATTCACTGTATCGGCACGCTTCAGTCTACCCAGCTGTAACTGGGTACCTGGCTTTGCATTTCAGTTAAGGAAGGAAAAGGCAGCTAGGAAGGAAACTGGTCACCCCACCTCTCAGTGCTGGACCTAGTATAATGAAGTCTCTAACACTTCGCTCCCCAATGTCAGTATCTGCTATGGGACTGCCGTTGTTCCTTACTAACATTTCTACACCACACAGTAGCAGAGTGTACAGAACACTTATGACTCATTTTAAAACTGTTGTTAGATGCTCTGAGAGCAGGTCATATTTTGCATGAAGAAAATAGATAAAATCAGTCAGTACCTTTCGGCTGCCTGAGAAGCCCAGGTTACTCAACAAAATCCTACTTACCCCCTCCCCCCCAAATCCTGTGCTGACCATCCAAGGTCCTTTCATGTCTTTTTTGTCCATTCTGTACAGTGGTGGTTTTAGGTCGTGTGAGGCCTTAGGCAAGCATGAACTTGCGAGGCCCCTTTTAAATAAGTTTGTGTTGTCTCGACAAGAATATATTTGTAGGTAAGACCTTCTGAAAGTGCGAGGCCCTAGGCACATGCTTGTTGCCTATGCCTAAAACTGCCACTGCACTTATTTTTTTAATCTCCAGTTCTCTTTTCCATGTGTTTTTTTTTTAATAGTCTCCATCTGTTTCTTTTACCTTGTGGATTCCAGAAAATGTCCTGTCCTGCAATGCTGTCAGCTGGTTTTCTTAATGTTTGTCTAATCTAGTGCCATTGTCTTTTCTTCATCTCTTGTTCCACTAATGTTTGTCTGGTTCTTTCCGTCAGTTCCACATTGATGATCACGTCATACCATTGCCATCCTTCTATTGTGCACACGCATATTTATGAAAGTCAAAATGTACGGTACATTTTCTATCATTAATTTCAAACCTGAGACTGATTAAAAACCCAAATTATTTCCTCAGTGAATCTCCTGCCCTAAGCCAGCATATGAATGCTTATCAGAACTGGATATTGACAATTATGATGTCTGTGACTATTTTCTTGTAATGTTGTCGTTCTTCATTGTCATGATTTTTGTTATAACTCGGAAATCCTTGATCACTTACAAGAAAGCCAAAGAATAGGAAAAAAATATTGCCGTTTCCACATACTGTTTCGACTCTCCTGAACACACAGACACTCTCCCAGCAAGGAGCTGACTTGTGCAGCCAAGCTGAGTTCCTTCTAGATAATTCCTGTTTATGCTTGCCATTATTTTTTTCTCCCCTTTAACCTTCATTTTCCTCATCTTTTCTTGTATGGTCCATCTCAGGACCATACCTTTTGTATTTTTTTAAAAAGTGGATATCAGCACTTTTATTTCTAAACAAACATAGTCTTTGTAGCTTATACACCTCTGCTGACCACCAAAGAAAACGAATGCTGTGCATTCTTTTAGCACTGATGCCTGAAACAAAAATCCTCAATCTACAGTATGTCCCAAAAGTCCCTTTATCCCTATACCATGAAATCTTTCGTTTTTATATTTTCTATATATATTCATTTTATAAAATACATTTTAATGTATTAATTAGTTTAATAAAATATTTTTAAGTGAAACAACAGACCAAAGCTGACTGCACCGCATTCCAGTGCATCACACCACAACATGTAATCAAAAACAAAAAAAGGGGAAATTTCATATATGGCAACCAAACATCCTGTGTGATGAGAACAGTGTTGCCCATAATAATGTTATTAATCTTTATGTTACAGTGAAGGTGTGATGTGAACATTAGAAATATACTGATTCAAAACAATGAATTTGTTAAACTGCATTGTCTTATAGAAACAAAATATTTGATGTTATAAGGCTACATGGACTTTTGAGACACCCTGTGGAATTCTGTGCGTAAATCCATTGAAGTAATCTATTTATAAGTGTATGATCTGTACTAGCATGTTTGTCAGTATATGATTGCAGTTTTCATCAACAAGGAACAAGATAGAAGCAGATAGTTGCTACCATAACGGTGCAGCAATGATAAACTTGTAACACACAATTGGGAGGAAAAGTCTTGTAGAATACCACGGACACAGAGTTGAAAAGGGTATTAGTCTTTTCTGTTGTCAAATGATTGAGATCAAAGATGACAGAAAGGATCTTAAAATGTACTAATATTTAGAATCTGTTTAAAAACAGTGACTTTCTAATATAAATAACTTAATGCCTAATTGGTTTGTTTTTTTTTTTAATTTCAGGGCATAACATTCCAGAATATTCTTATTAAAACCTCACAACTTTTTAAATACTTTTTGCTTTATAAATTTTTCATCCAACCTCTACACACCAATGTAGAAGATGAATGACTAAGTAAGAAGGTAAATTTTTCTTACTCTTCAGTACAATAGCAGTGCTACCCCTTCTTCCACCCCCCACCCCCCTTGTCATGTGGGTGTGTATAGGAGCCAGATGTGACAGACCTTGAATGCCAACAGTTCATACCAGTATTTATAAACAAAATGGAGTATGTTCCCACCTGTGCTTAACAACAGGAAATGCTAAGGTTTGTTTGTCCTATTTTGTTAAATACTTCTCCATTATGATGATCCATTAGAATGACCTGTCTTGTAATAATAAGTATTTCAGTCTTCATGTTGTCCCTTTATACGCCTCATCGAGCCATTTTTGCAGTTAGTTCCCTTGTTAGAAACATTGACATGCTCTTGCACCAGTTGTTTCTATAGCAGTGTGTTTTACTTGATGAGGTTGCCGAGCCTCATGCTAGACTACTCTAATGGCTTGCCTGAGGCAGCAGTAGTCCTGTTCTTTAATTGCCTGCTTAGAAACCCCCTGGATCAATGCAGGGCAGTATAGCGATCCTCCGATGAGCGCTGTTAATTCATTTACAAAAAAATCGAGCACTAACCAAAAAAGCGCTAAGCGAATTTTAGATTTCCCATAAAAATTAATAGAAAACAAATTAATTCATTCCCAAGGTCCAGAAAGCTGTTTAAACATTTTTAAAAAGTGATACAAAACAAAAAATAAATAGTTAACAAAATTTATTAACTACATATAGTTATGAAACATATTGAATGCAAGCAATATTATGTGTGTACTATACTTACAAAAAATGTTATAGGACTTTAATCACTACTACTTCCGTCGCTTATGGCTAGAGTTGTCACGGTGAAGCTATATTCATCATCAGATGACTAGTTAGCAGAAGGTTTTGTAGATGTTGAAAAAGTTTTTCTGGCTCCAGATAAAGAAGGCATGGCTACATGATCAAATTGGGGCAGAAGATATTGGAGGAAACTTTTAAAAAAAAAACAGAATCGAGCTTGCTTTGCTTTGCTACCTTTTTCTCTTCAATAAGCACCTTGTAGTGATTAAGATCTTGTTCAGTGTCATGGATTACCATAGAACTGCATTCCAATTTGAGGTCATGCTTCGTTATGCTAGCAATGGCAGTGCTTCTTGGCCATCCCACGATCCTGAATGAACTTGAAAGTTATATTCCTGTCTCCTACAGAATTTTATGCACAGCCTAAGATCAAATTTTTTAAAATCATATAATGGGCATATGCATAAAATAGAAACAGCGTTACATCAGAAAAGCGCTAATCGAACATCGAAAGACCGGGGGATTGTTGTTTTGCAGTACCATTGCTTAAAAAGACTAATAAAAGATTGATTTTTGACAAAAACCACATTAATTTCACTAATTGTTTCTTGGTATTGCGTAAATTTTAAAGTATATTCAGACATCATTCAATTGGCTAAGCGGTTAGAGTGCTCTCCTTTCACTGTTACCAGGCTCTGGGATCAAAACCTGCTGGCGTTTTGCTCAAAGCTACCCAGATACAAATGGGTACCTCATTCTGCTGTTGAGCTAGGCAAGGAAAAGGCAGCGTGGAAGGGAACCTGTCCCCCACGCCACATGAAAAAGCTGGACCTAGCATGGTAAAATCTCTGACACTTCACTCCCCTACAGAGTTCATCCCCAGGAAACCTGCACCAAAGCATTCATGTGTTCATGTAGCAGTAGTTTCTGTAGTATAATTTGTTTAATATGATAAGATTGCTGCCCCATTCACAACCTTAGGGATTAGGCATGTTCTTTGTTTTTTCTGTCCTCAAAGACCCCTGGGAACTGCACGTGGCCTTGTTGCTATAGTCAGTAATAATTTCACAAGTTTTTGTATTTAATTGCTTCTACAAGAATTTCAGGTGGTGTTGTTGTTTAACTAGGGTTGCTGAACTTCTTGCTCTTTTGCAGCCAATACCAAGTTGAAGACCCCTTGATATTATCTACACTGTAGATCTAGGCTTTTCCTGTGGCTTTTCTGCCATTCTGAAACGTGTTGAGTTGAAATCATGAGCTCCAGTTTCTCCGGCTTGGCTTGCATTTAAAGGATCTTCCTATCTGGTCCCAAAAAGGATCCCGTTACACGCCCATTGAAGGAGCCGCGGTAGCATAGTGGTTAGTGCACTGGCTTCCTAGCGCAGTGGTCTATGGTTCGATCCCCAGATGAGGCGGAAAAATTTTTAGGCCACAAACGGCTCCTGGGTCGACCCAGCCCCAAATGGGTACCAGAGCTACTCTGGGAAGGTTAAGGCGGCCGGCGTGATGCCGACCACATCACCCCTCGTGTGCCGACGGTCAAGATAATATGGGCCTAACACCATATTCCCAATATGCCTCAATGGGCGTGTAACGGGTTCCTTTACCTTTACCTTTACACGCCCATTGAGGCATATTGGGAATATGGTGTTAGACCCATATTTTATTGACCATCGGCACACTAGGGGTGATGTGGTCAGCATCACGCCGGCCACCTTAACCTTCCCAGAATTGCTGTGGTACCCAGTTTGGGCTGGGTCAACCCAGGAGCCGTTTGCGGCCTAAAAAAGATCCCACCTCCTCTGGGGATCAAACCATGGACCACTGAGCTAGGAAGCCAGTGCACTAACCACTATGCTACCACGGCTCCTTATCTGGTTCCAAGCTAAGAGTAAAAAGTGCATGGCATACTGTGCATGCCTCGCCATCCAAGGGGGCTTTCCAACTATGCAGAGCTAAAATACTGTGCTCTGGTTCTGGGCTCTCTCAAGGAATTGTCATGTCCTGCACAGTGCCACTTCTCATCTCCCTCTGCCTATCACTGGGTCCATAGTGTGATCCTCCTGCATGTTATCAACCAAGTCAAAGCCAAATCACGTCTGGGGCTCAAGTGACTTCTCCAAGCTTAGTGTGCAATGCTGGGTTTTCAACAAGTTTCACCACAGGGGAAATCCCTGGAAGTGTTTGGATAATTTCAAGAGTCAGTGAGGGTGTGATTAGCCTCACAGACAGAGGTTCACTTCCACAGATGTATATTGTAGCATCGTGCATAGCTGGTGGTCATATAAAGATGACTTTAGATACACCTCCATGCATGAATTTCAGATGTAAAACATTTATAAAGTACTGCAGTACAACTAAGATGAAGGTTAAAAGCACAATAAGAAAGTTTGATATTAAAGATGGTACATATTATATATACCCAAGTTTTGATACAACTTTTATCCACGCCATTGTTTTTTTTTTGGGGGGGGGGGGGGGGGGGGGGGGGGGGGGGGGGGGGGGGGAACCAGCACTGAATTTTAAGTTATTTTTAGATATGAAAATTGGGATGAGTCTATTTGTTGATCATTAATATCCCTCTGTCCCGTGTAGTTCCGGGGGGTTGCTGAAGAGACAGAGAAAGAATATTACAACTGCAGCCCCTAGGCATGTGGTACAAGGTATGAAAAATCTATTCTAAATATGGAGCTTCCCATTCAGATGTAGTTCTCATAAATCAAGAAATAAAAAAATCTGTAGTGAATTCAATTGTTAGCATCAAAATCCATTATGGCCACAGTTTCCATGCAACCATTGGAATTGTACTATCAAATGCTTTGCTGTGCATATGTATTATTGTTGTAGGATTAAGCTTGGGCATTTTCATTGAACTTCAAAGAATTATTTATGTAACTGTGAGAATAATAAGATCTGCATTTTCTGACATGTTTGTATGATGATGATGTGACTGGAGAACAGAATAATATGAGAGCTATGAAAGTTAACATCTGTTAGAATGAGAAGAAGATAAAGTGTTAAAACATTTGCATGATGGGGTACACATCTGGTGATCAGATTGCCCAGTAATTTGCTCATGTCAATTTTCTGTTATTGATGGTTATAACTACTGGAAGTTTAATGTGATGATAATTGATATTAACTGTGTGTGTGTGTGTGTGTCTGAAGAGGATGCTTATGAACTGTCAACTTAGAAATCTGCAACTGGGGTACATTTATGGTGATCAGATTTCCATATGATTTGCTCCTGTCAGTTTTCTATCATTGATAAATATAACTACTGGAGGTGTCATGTGATGGAAATTGATATTAATTCTTGAAACATTTGTTGTATCTTTTGCTGGGGTACACTTTTGTTTGATCATATTACCAGATGAATTGTTGCTATTAGTTTTTTATCACTTATAACTACTGGAAGTGTAATGTTTTTTGTTATTTTGTCTGAAGGGGTTGCTTGTGAAGTCTCAACTTAGAAATATTTGCATTGTTTTTCTGAATGTTTGTTTGTTTTTTTCCAGTTATTGATTTATAATTTCTTTTTGCTATTTCTTATTGAGTTCCACTGGGTGCACTTTTTTATGTCTGCACTTTACAAGAGTCAGGATGAGAATGAATCGATGTGTAGGTCTGTGGTTTTTGGCTTTAATTAATCACTTTTTTGTGTGTGTGACTTATAGGGTTTTTGCCTGGCCAGTCCTGTATTTCAATTTAGTGGTATCTTTGTTCACCTAGTCTTTCTGCTGTGTTCTGACCATCATGTTTTGACTATATGTGACACATCACCACAGGTCAAGGTTTAAAAGGTGTGGTTAATGAAAGTAGGATATATACGCTAACTAGGACAAAGTGATGAATATACACTAACTAGGGCAAAGGAATGACCTATGTCACAACACATTAGGTCTTTATAGGGACAAAAGAACAAAAACAGTATAGAAAATAAAATGAGAACTAAGTGTATAAAATTATAAATGAAAACAATATCAGCCGTAAATGGAAAATGCAGTATTGGCTATGGTAAATTCCAGCAGAAACACTGTTGCCACTCTAGACAATTCCAATAGAAACACTGTTGCCACTCTATAAATTTGCCACCCAAGACAGGTTCAGCAGAAACACTATTGCCACTCTAGAAAGTTGCCACTCCATAAAATACTAGAAGAAAAACTGTTGCCACTATAGAAAATTCCAGCAGGAATACTGTTGCCACTCAAGACATTTGCCACTCTAGAAAATTCCAGCAGATACACTGTTGCCACTCTAGAAAATCCCAGCAGAAAAACTGTTGCCACTCTAGAAATTTGCCACTTTGGACAGTTCCAGCAGAAACGCTGTTGCCACTCTATAAAATCCCAGCAGAAAAACTGTTGCCACTAGGAAATTCCAGCACAAACACTTTTGCCACTCTAGAAAGTTGCCCCTCAAGAAAATCCCAGCAGAAAAACTGTTGCCACTCTAGAAAATTCCAACAGAAACACTGTTGCCACTCTAGAAACTTGCCACTCTAGAAAATCCCAGCAGAAAAACTGTTGCCACTCTAGAAAATTCCAGCAGAAACACTGTTGCCACTCAAGAAATTTGCCAATCAAGAATATTCTAGCAGAAACACTGTAGCCGTTCTCAAAAATTCCAGCAGATACACCGTTGCCACTCTAGAAAATCCCAGCAGAAAAACTGTTGCACTCTAGAAATCTGCCACTTTAGACTATTCCAGCAGAAACACTGTTGCCACTCTAGAAAGCCCCAGTAGAAACACTGTTGCCACTCAAGAAATATGCCACTCTAGAAAATTCCAGCAGAAACACTGTTGCCACTCTAGAAAATTCCAGCGCAAACACTGTTGCCACTCTGGAAAACCCAGTGAGAAAACTTAAGTCACGGTTTAAGTCAGTTATTGTTGATCAGAATCGATGTCATTGCACTCTGGGCAAACCCATAGCTGCTCAGTCTCCCTCAGCAAATGTCGAAGGGTATGAATGCTAATTGTTCCTGTTGCGTGCTGGTTGTATACATGCAGGATGCATCCTCTCGTACATTCAGCCATGCTGGTCTTACATTTGATGCCGAATTCCAGCAATCTTAGCCTTGATGATTCATCGATTGTATTGTCATTCTCTAATAGACGATCATTAATTGCTCTCAGTATCTCTCTCTTATCCATATCCAGTGCACCTTCTATGGGTGCTCTTGAAGCTAGTCTGTCAGCTCTTTTATTGCCACATACCTCTGCATAACCAGAACAGTAGATTCACACCAGATCCTGAAGATTTGAGGCTTCTGTGGAGGATTCATGCTGTAGCCATCCATTTTGGACCTTCTGAAGCATGGACTGAGAGTCTGACACAATAACTGCCCTTGTTAATGATGTTTCAGACAGCCACCTTAAGGCTGCAGTAGCTGCCTCAACTTCCATTCTCATGCTGGAGGTTGTTAGCATGTAATCCCTGCTATGCCTTTTTCTCTAGCATAGAAGCCCCACCCTGATTTCTCATCACGGATTACAGACCCATCAGTGTACACAATGGCATCATCATCCCCAGCATGATCAATTTATCATTTGATCAATTTCCAGCTCTACCCTCCCCTTGGCTCATGTTCTCCACTCTCTGCCAAGGCTGATGATGACTTGTTGGTAGTTCGTCCAGTTCTCACTTGACTTACTCCACTCTTTCACCTTGAATATATTTTCAACTGTGGTCACCTGTCAAATAGTTGTCTCTGCTGGCACCATCCATGATATCCCCCTCTTTATTCTTACTCCTTTGATGTCAGCTATGTTCCCATGCAGGGGATGCCTTTTGTCTATTGTTACTTGCACGTAAGCTTTTTCCTGGGCCATTAAATATCTGGATCTAATTGGCATCAATCCATACATGTACCTCATCATCACAATGGGGGTATCTCGTGTACAGCCCAAGACTATACGCATGCCTTCATTTTGAATGCGTTCCAGTTGTTCACATTGTGATATTGACAGCATGAGTACTACCAGACCATACTCAATTACAGATATGACCAGCTGATGATACAGGAGAAACAGTGTCGGTAGTCTCTGCTCGAGTTGTGCTGCAGCCATTGTTTTTAGGGCTGCTAGACCTCTCTTGCACTTCTGTATGAATTGATCAACATGGTGGTTATATGATAGCCCTGCGATTAAATGTTACTGCAAGGTATTTCATCTTGTCTAGCCTTTCAATTTTCTGTCCACTTTGTCTGGAAGATCTTTCAATATCTAGTTGTTCAAGGAGCACCACAGCACACATGCTTTGTTGGGATTGACTTTGGCAGTCGGTATCCTCACAACATTTAGAAACTACCTGAAGAGTCTCATGTATGCTTTTGACCATTTCTTGTCTATCTGAGCAAGTCCTGTAAATGAGCAAGTCATCAGCAAAAGTTAATGTTCATCCTAAACCTGTTGGTTGAATTGCAACTATTTTTGCTGTATGGATGTTAAAAAGATATTACTTTGAAATATGGAGATAGTATTATTTACTTACTTACTTAGTCGTTCACCCTTCTACCGTGAGGTGTAGAGGTTTGGAAGAGAGAGCGCCAGACTATCCTATCGGCTGTCTTCCTCCTGGCCTGGTTCCATTCTAGTCCTCGATCCTTCAAAGATTGTCTAATGTTGTCCTCCCAGCGGACTCTGGGTCGTCCTCGGGGTCTGGATCCTTGGCTCTTTGTTTCCCATGCTTGTCGTGATATCCGATCTTCTCCCATTCTGCAGACATGGCCAAACCATCTTAATTGGGACTGTTCTACTTGGGTCTGCAGGGGGTAGGATTTAAGGCCTTGACGTATCGTCTGGTTGCGTACCATGTCTCTTCTTGTTACTTCAACCACCTTCCTCAGATACCTCATTTCTGAGGTTTGGATCTGGCTTTTATGGGTTGTAGTCATTGCCCATGACTCGCATCCGTATGTCAAGACTGGGACATAGGTGGAGCGGTATACAGCCATCTTCGTTTTCTTACCAACCTCTCTCTTGCTGAGGAATCCTCGATTTATGGCCTGAAAAAGTCTCCCAGCTGCTGCTTTTCGAGTGGCCAACTCTTCTTTGATGCCCCCCTTTCGGTCTATAATAGCTCCGAGATAGTATTATTACAATAAAGATTGTTCTGCTGCCTTCACACTGGTGAAATATTTATTGAAATTGGATAGTGCTGTGAAAGGTTATGTCGGTTGGAAGAAATGCTAGAATGTATGCATTCTTCTTCTTCTGCTTCTTGGATCCTTAGCCCCTGACTGTCAAAACAGTCAGTGTCCATCCCTAGTGGCATCTTGTAGGGCAGCAACAAACTGTCCCAATTTTGCATCTCTTTCGCTGTTCTTCTGGCAGGTTTTAACAAGCTAGACAGGTCTGCGCGGGTAGGGGTCAGACTAAAGTAAACACCCTGGTCCTCCAGGTTGGGGGTTTTAGCACAGGGCTGACACACCTATGTAAAAATGAAATCAAGTTATGGAAACAGCAACAAATGAACAACAACAAATGTCTGCATTGGGAAGCGAAAATTAAACAATTCTGAATTTCTGTCAGAATTCAATCTGACTGAATGTTCACTATTTCAGTTTCAGAAAAGTTACAGCACTATCAGTCATTTTGGGTCCTTTTTTTATTTTTTGTTAAGTTTGAATTAAACTCCTTGGCCTGTACTGTTTGATCGACAGATGAAATTGTATTTTTTAAATGACACAACAATCTCAAACTAGATACAGGTATGTTTAACCTTTATCAGTGTTTTACACTAATTTTTTCAAAAGCATGCAGTCTGAAAGTAATTCCTTTTTTTTTTTTTTTTTTGTGTGGTGGTGTTACATGTTTATTAATCTGTGTTCACTTCTTTACAGCCAAAATATCAGAATATTCCGGCTGTAATTTCATTGCTTTACAGAGTCTCCACCCCCACCTGCACTTCATGTATTCAAGTTCCATGTGCCCACCTTATTGTTGTAACATTGTTTCTAGCCCTGTTATTTTTTTCCTGTTCTGTCTATATTATTTTCACCTTTCTCTATTTTTTCTTTTCACATACCGGGTATATTATGTTATTCCATTTCTTTCCCTGTAATCTACATGTCTCATAATTCTTTTTATCTGTATTGTTTTATCTCACTATTTTTCCAATTGGTTTGTTTCTTTCTGATTCTTCCTCTTGTTTTTTTTTTTTTTTTTTTTTTTTGCTAAGTCATTCTAGTCTTTTCTAAGTTTCAGCTTCAGAAACCAATGGCAACTTTAGAAAAAAGAAAGTCAGCATTACTTGTTTATTTACTTGAGAAGCACCCATTACTTGTTTATTTACTTGAGAAGCACCCATTACTTGTTTATTTACTTGAGAAGCACCATGTCATAGTGCAACTGTAGGGTGGTTTCTTCATTTTATTACCCACATCTCCCTGTGATAAAGGAACTTCATGTTTGTCTAAGTAGAATAAAACGAAGCACATTACGGGGCCAGAAGAGTAACAGGGCCAGAAGAGTAACGTCTCAAATCTTTGACCAAAATCTTTGTGTACACTTTATAAATGTTTCTGGAGCTGTGGTAGCACAGTGGTTAGTGCACTGGCTTCCTAGCTAGGTGGTCCATGGTTCGATCCCCAGTTGAGGTGGGATTGTTTAGATCGCAAACGGCTCCGAAGTCTACCCAGCCTCAAAAATTGGGTACCAGAGCAACTCTGGGAAGGTTAAGGCGGCCGGCGTCATGCTGACCACATCACCCCTAGTGTGCCGATGGTCAAGAAAATATGGACCTAACACCATATTCCCAATATGCCTCAATGGGCGTGTAATGGGATCCTTTACCTTTACCTACCTTTATAAATGTTTCTGAGTATAAAAGGTACTTGTAATAATAATAGCCCCTTCAGTCATATCTGAATATGGGAATGCGCACCTGAGGTGACAGCCCTCAGCTGCTTATTTTCCTGGTGTTCCTTATGTTTTCTCTTCTCTTCTGCTTGCCGCGAGAGCTTCTTTTCACCCAATCTGAGGTGGCACTGTAGATATCATCAAGGTACTTGAAAGTATCAGTATTGGGGCATTAGTCCATTAAGTGTTTAGGTCAAGAAGAGCGGGCCTTTAGAAATAATACTTGACACATCACCACAACTGATTGTATGACTGAGTTATTGCTATGAAAAGAAAATTTTTTTTTTTTAAGAATGTGATATTAAAATTGTATTAACGCCTTTACCATTATGGATGAGTTCAATTTATCAGGGGGTTGTCACTACCATACATTTACTGATTAGTGTAACTCATCCCTAGTCTCTATGAACACCTTACACATTCTACCCAATGCCCCTCTTATCAATGAATAGCATAATCCAGTTGTAAACATTAAAAGCATCTGTAAAATTAACAGCAGTGTCTGTGGGCTCCTGAACATGTATAAGACACAAACAAACCTGTAATGTAGGACAGATGGGTTGAAGGTTGGAATCAAAAGAACATAACCTAAAGTTTAATGTAATGGCAGGGGACATAATTCAATACACATCTAATGTCACAGTCTTAAACAATCAGGCATAAAGTGTTATTGCTTAATATCATCGTCACGTTTGTAACTTGCCACTTGATAACAGAAAAGCAGAATTTTGCTTGAGTGCCAAACTCTGAACATTTAAATTTCAACATGAATTACTTTTTATCAGGATTTTCTCATAAGCATTACGGCCAGCTAAAGCCTATTTTTTTCGTGGATGCATGACAATTTTCAAACCAAAAGAAAAAATAATATGTATATTTTTGGTAATAATGGCTCCATATAACAATAAAGGAACACTGCAGGAAAAAAATATTAAAAATCTTTGGTGTTTTAAACTGCCAAAAACGTGCACACTTTTCATTTAGTAAAAAAAGTGGGGATGTTCATTTAGTCAAATGTACTAAATAAAAACCAACCAATAAAATTGAAATTGTATGTAGAGCTTAACAAATCTCAATGCCTTAAATGTTGCATCTTATAATTGTAGTTGTGATTTTTTACAAGAAAGGCGAGAAAGATCTGACAGTATAGTTTGTCTAGACTATGGGTTAATGTACTTAAGATGATGCTGGAATGGTTGTACCATATACACTAGACCTTACTGTCTGTATCAGATGTGATGCCAAAATATCTGCAATGTGTCCGGAGTCTTCAGGGCTAGTGACATTTATATATTTTGAGATCATGCTAGAGGCAACAGAGATATGGTTTTACAGAAGAATGTTAAAAATAATTTGGACAGCCAAAAATAGTAATGAGGATGTCCTGAAAGAGGCCAATGCACAAAGGAAACTTATTTCACATGTTAGAAAGAAGCAATCCACTTTTTTGGGGCATGTTATGAGAATCTGGAATATATTGTAACAACAGGTAAGATTGAAGGAAAAAGATATAGGAGAAGACAAAGCGATCAAATACTGGACAGTTTGACATCATGGCATGGAAAGAAGTCAACAGCAGAATTGATAAATTGTACTGGAGACAGGAAGTTGTGGAGAGACATGATCTCCTACGCCACTAGGCAGAGTACTTGCAGAAGAAGAAATTTGTATATAGCCAGTTTTGTCATGTGGCAGCAAATCATAGACAGTTGATAAACAAGCAAGAAGATTTCTTTAAAGTCACAGAAGTATAGTTTTGCAGAAGAACTTTAAGATTACCACAGGCATCTAACCAGAATAATGAGGTTGCCTAGAAACAAGGCAGTGCACAAAAGAAGCTTATAACTAATACTAGAAGGAATCGGTCCACTTTCTATGGACGTCTTATGAGATGAGGAGAGCAGGAATGTAATGTGACCACAGGAATGACCGAAGGGGAAAGAGATAGAGGTCAACACAGAGAGAAAATACTGGACAGTTTAACATCATGACATGAAAAGATGCCAGCAACGGAACTGATAAATGGCATTGGAGATAGGAAGTTGTGGAGACACATGATTGCCTGTGCCAGATGGGATGGTATTTGAAGAAGAAGATGTTTAACTGTCACACACAAAATAATTTAGGTAGTTACATTTATTGTGGGGAAGTCGAATGGATGGTGGAAATCAGATGTAAAGTTTGCATTTCACAATTTGTTCCCTGTGTGGATTGTTTCAAGGAAGATCTGCACAGATGGCAGCAGAAATGGGGAATTGTAACAAAATCATAATTGTTCACAATGTTCTTAATCTTATTCTCTTTCCGCCCAACATCCAACTGATATTGTGGCACCACTTCTTGACATAACATTATTCACCATTAGATATAAATTATTCCTAACAGCTTGACTTTCATCTACATCAAAATTACACGAAGATTACATCTGTGTTATGAAATGTATTTTAATTAATACAGCAAATACTTCTGCAGGTACTTCTTCTTCCTGTTCCCTCCTTATGGAGCCACCACTGCAGCTGGTTCTATTGCAGAAAGCCTGCACCAAACATTCATGTGTTCTTGCAACAGTGGTTTCTGTGGTAGTTTGTTTCACGTGTTCTTGCAACAGTGGTTTCTGTGGTAGTTTGTTTCATGTGTTCTTGCAACAGTGGTTTCTGTGGTAGTTTGTTTCACTTGTTCTTGCAACAGTGGTTTCTGTGGTAGTTTGTTTCACGTGTTCTTGCAACAGTGGTTTCTGTGGTAGTTTGTTTCATGTGTTCTTGCAACAGTGGTAGTTTGTTTCACGTGTTCTTGCAACAGTGGTTTCTGTGGTAGTTTGTTTCACGTGTTCTTGCAACAGTGGTTTCTGTGGTAGTTTGTTTCATGTGTTCTTGCAACAGTGGTAGTTTGTTTCACGTGTTCTTGCAACAGTGGTTTCTGTGGTAGTTTGTTTCACGTGTTCTTGCAACAGTGGTTTCTGTGGTAGTTTGTTTCATGTGTTCTTGCAACAGTGGTTTCTGTGGTAGTTTGTTTCACGTGTTCTTGCAACAGTGGTTTCTGTGGTAGTTTGTTTCATGTGTTCTTGCAACAGTGGTTTCTGTGGTAGTTTGTTTCACATGTTCTTGCAACAGTGGTTTCTGTGGCAGTTTGTTTCACATGTTCTTGCAACAGTGGTTTCTGTGGTAGTTTGTTTCACATGTTCTTGCAACAGTGGTTTCTGTGGCAGTTTGTTTCACATGTTCTTGCAACAGTGGTTTCTGTGGTAGTTTGTTTCACGTGTTCTTGCAACAGTGGTTTCTGTGGTAGTTGACGTGTTCTTGCAACAGTGGTTTCTGTGGCAGTTTGTTTCACATGTTCTTGCAACAGTGGTTTCTGTGGTAGTTTGTTTCACATGTTCTTGCAACAGTGGTTTCTGTGGTAGTTTGTTTCACATGTTCTTGCAACAGTGGTTTCTGTGGCAGTTTGTTTCACGTGTTCTTGCAACAGTGGTTTCTGTGGTAGTTTGTTTCACGTGTTCTTGCAACAGTGGTTTCTGTGGTAGTTTGTTTCACATGTTCTTGCAACAGTGGTTTCTGTGGTAGTTTGTTTCACGTGTTCTTGCAACAGTGGTTTCTGTGGCAGTTTGTTTCACATGTTCTTGCAACAGTGGTTTCTGTGGTAGTTTGTTTCACGTGTTCTTGCAACAGTGGTTTCTGTGGTAGTTTGTTTCACATGTTCTTGCAACAGTGGTTTCTGTGGTAGTTTGTTTCACATGTTCTTGCACAAGTGGTTTCTGTGGTAGTTTGTTTCACGTGTTCTTGCAACAGTGGTTTCTGTGGTAGTTTGTTTCACGTGTTCTTGCAACAGTGGTTTTTGTGGTAGTTTGTTTCACATGTTCTTGCAACAGTGGTTTCTGTGGCAGTTTGTTTCACATGTTCTTGCAACAGTGGTTTCTGTGGTAGTTTGTTTCACGTGTTCTTGCAACAGTGGTTTCTGTGGTAGTTTGTTTCACATGTTCTTGCAACAGTGGTTTCTGTGGCAGTTTGTTTCACATGTTCTTGCAACAGTGGTTTCTGTGGTAGTTTGTTTCACATGTTCTTGCAACAGTGGTTTCTGTGGTAGTTTGTTTCACATGTTCTTGCACAAGTGGTTTCTGTGGTAGTTTGTTTCACGTGTTCTTGCAACAGTGGTTTCTGTGGTAGTTTGTTTCACGTGTTCTTGCAACAGTGGTTTCTGTGGTAGTTTGTTTCACATGTTCTTGCAACAGTGGTTTCTGTGGCAGTTTGTTTCACATGATTAGGTTGCCAGCCTCATGCACAATCTCATATTAGTCACCTGGTACAACATGCCTGTGTGTGGGTGGGTGGGGGGCAGTAGTCGCATTCTTTCTTTGTCTTGCAGGTTTCTTATTTACCAAAAAGTAGAAGTATGTAAAGTAGTGGTTCTCAACCTTTACAGTTGAGGTACCCCCTGGAGGGTGACCCAGGTCCTCAGGCACCCTCTAAGATTATTGAAGGCATACAACGGGGTTTTATTTTTCGGTTTTATACGTGTATATATGTTCCATATTATAGAACCAAAAAATAACCGGTGCTCTTTACATGTTAATTTTTTTAAGACTCCATATTATTTTATTAAGACTCCAAATTTTAAAAAACACTTTTTCAGTTAACCTGATGAGAGATCTGCTGTGTCAGATTTTCAGTGATTTTGCTGAAATTAGGTCTGAAAGCTGATAATTTACAGTGAATGTCTGCTGGAGCTAGAATGCCCTTTCTCCCTCTTCTTCCCTCTCTCCCCCCATCACTAAAACAATATAAATAGAAATTC
The DNA here is from genome assembly GCA_024509875.1 of Oreohelix idahoensis. NCBI lineage: Eukaryota > Metazoa > Mollusca > Gastropoda > Stylommatophora > Oreohelicidae > Oreohelix > Oreohelix idahoensis. Next base: position 9,033 of record JAMPIV010016489.1, on the reverse strand, counting down.
TTCCCCTCCCCAACACCTTAATAGGAATATCGTAAATATGCATTTATCATTTAGAATCTAAATGATGTCACAGGTATTTGATAAAACTTTTACTAAAAACTACGTACATGAAAATCCACCATTTTGGATGGAGTATCCGAGGTTCTCTCTGGTCCCTCTCAAGGTATCCCCAGGGTAAGCATACTCACGGTAAGCATACTCACGGTTGAACACCATGAATATAAAGCAAGGTTTTTCAGCTGGCAGCCTGTGGGTAGCTTCTGACCCTCAAGATCATGCCGCCTGGCCTGAAAAAGGGTAATATTATTTATTACTAATAAATTTGATCTTGTGTAAATTTTATACAGTCCACTGCATGAATGTCCCTTTTTAAGGAGATGTAATCTACACCAAATTAAAACTGAGAATCATAAAGTGTTATATATATTCTGCATTTCTGTATGGTGCAGAAACATGGACGATGAATAAGCAGTTGGAAGAAAGAATTGAGGCTCTTGAAATGTGGATATATAGAAGAATGGGGCGTATCTCATGGAAAGAGATGAAAACAAATAAGGAGGTCCTAGAAAATCTAGGTATGAAAAGAGAACTAATGAGGGAGGTCAAAGTTCGACAGCTAAAATACTTTGGCCACATAAAAAGGCATAACACCTTGCAGAAGACCATAACAGAAGGGAGAGTTGAAGGCAAACGTGCAAGGGGAAGACAGCGCTATAAGTGGGAAGACAACATCAAGAGATGGACAGGAAAGAGTCTATCAGAGTGCACCACCAAGACAAGAGACAGAAGACGTTGGAGATCCATTACAGCCAACCTTCGTTGTGGAGATGGCAACTGATGATGATGATGAATCTACACCAGATCAGTGCATGACCACTTGCAATTTTGGTATATTTAGCCATTTTTAAAAAATAAATTAGGTGGAAAGACCCCCATGCACCATAGGACATGCTTGGTATGGTGTGGTTATCTTATTCTTTCTATATCTCTGTGGCGTTGGCTATTGTACGCCACATGTCAGAGAATGACCAAGAGTATGGTGCTGGTAAGCGTGGCACGATTAAGAATTGCCACTATGTGTACTTCGCACATGACGTGAACATGTTTGGGATAGAAACTCAACAGAGTTGATGTTTATCCTGTTGGGGTCATATGTGTATACTACCTAGCTGGTAGTTCTTTGGAACTTGTAAATGGGAAATGTTCTATGATAACTCGATGTGTTCAGATTTTAAGGATATGGAGTAAAGTGGATCATGTGATACTATTATTGGATTGCTAGAATGCGTATCTTGGAAAATAACTGACATAGAATGCCGTGCTGTTATTTTGTGAAAACTGTGGAATAAATATAATTGAATGTTGGACATGCGTCTTCACAATGATTGATGTTGGCTGGTTGAAGAGCCTTTATGATTAACGTCACAGGCGTTATTACTGGGACAAACTTCGATATTAACCCTAGATGAAAATGAGCTTAATAAATGCGCGGATACAATGTTACTGTTGGATATGTGACGCCACAGTCTCCTCAGAGGCCTCTAGGTATGTAATCTGCTGGCTCAGGGAAACTCTTAAACTGGTTGTGTGGACCATGACTGATCCAGTGATTCATGATTGACCCACACACAGTTAAATTAAAATCTCTAACTGGTCCGTGGTTGACTCGCTCACAATATTAAATTAATATCTCTAACTGGTCCATGGTTGACTCACTCACAATTAAATTAAAATCTCTAACTGGTCCGTGGTTAACTTGCTCACAATATTAAATTAATACGAGTATCTCTGTTATAAATATAGAATTCAGAAATCTTTTTTTGTATGAAATGGGGTGAACATAATTGATATATGGTATCTGAGCAGGTAAATTAACTGAAATTGATATATGGTATCTGAGAAGATAAATTAACTGATATTGATAGATGATATCTGAGCAGGTAAATTAATTGAAATTGATATATGATATCTGAGTAGATAAATTAACTGAAATTGATATATGGTATCTGAGCAGATAAATTAACTGAAATTAATATATGGTATCTGAGAAGATAAATTAACTGAAATTGATAGATGATATCTGAGCAGGTAAATTAATTGAAATCGATATATTATATCTGAGCAGGTAAATTAACTGAAATTGATTGATGATATCTGAAGCAAATTGAAATTGATAGATGATATATGAGCAGGTGAATTAAGTGAAATTGAAAGCTGATATCTTTATGATGATTTATAGATGATATCTGAAGTAAGTAAACTGTAAAGCAGGAGTTCTTAACCTTTTTGCCCTCACACCTCCCCAGAAAGTGAACATAATCTTCACATCTCTGGGCCATCATAAAGTTAATCAGTGAGTCAGTCATGACATAATTGTGATGTCACTACAAGGATTTTATGTCAAGCCAACCCCTCACAACCACTAAAAACATATATAAATAAAAAAATTACCTTAATTAACAGTTGTTGCTGTTTTCTGTTTGTAAGGACAGACATTCATGAGATAGTCTTGGACAAATCTAGGTGCACGTCATCTCCCGGCTCCAGTTGATTTCTAGCTGTCTTCTTTTTTCACTCTCAAATAACCACATCTTTGTCTCTTATAAAGTTGGCAGTCCGTCTCAGGCTTCTCTCGTCACCATACAGTTGTCTATGTGGGTCGGTAACAGCTATGCTGCCACTTGGCTCCCCTCTTGGTGCCCAAAGTCTTGTAGGACCTGTTCTACACGTATCTGTCTGTCCTCCCCACATAGACACACATATCTGTCTGTCCTCCCCACATAGAGACACGTATCTGTCTGTCCAATTTTCACTTTCTTGAGCAGATGGTATTTGAATGTGCAATGGTCGGTTCTTAGTCTGAAAATTATCAGTTGATCTCTTCTTGGCAAGGAGTCATATGGTATACTGCATTTAACTCTGGGTATTCTCTCTGACATCTTTCTTTTATCTCTTCGTATTTTGCCCTGTCTTCAGTTTGGATGTTGCGTCCTCCTTCTTTGGCAAGTCTATTTGCCTTACCATTTTCATATAACTAGCAGTGGGCAGGCATCCACTGTACTTTTACTTTCTTTATCTAGCCAGTGAAAGAGCAGTTGCGATAAATTTATATCAGTTCAAAACAATTTTTTATGTTTTTGGGCTGTTGGAATATTTTTCAAATATATTCCTGTTTCTAATACAAACTTCTTCTTCTTCGTACACTCTCAGACGTCCACTTGAATGTTCTCAAAGAAAGCAGTTGTCAGTTTGAGGCTATTTGAATCCCGGTAAAGCTTTTCCACAAAAGGAACTGGCATCAGCCATATGCACTTTCTTTGTACCACATATAAGGGGCAACTTTGAAGCAGATGTTCAATAGTCATTTTATCAGTGCCACAGTTACACTGATCGGTAGTTCCTATCTTTAGCTTGTTGAATAGATGGTATCTCAATCTGTTGTGGCCAGTGGAGAGTCTGAAGGTTATCACTTGTTCTCTTCTGTTGAGTTGGAATGTAATACGAACTAAGCTGAGGGCATTTGATTTCAGCTGTAAATTACAGGCCCACGTAAAGATTGTGGGGGTCTATGAAGAGACATTGAAAGAATAGCCCTACTGCCCCCTCATGAATGTCTTGTAAGGTGACTAATATGAGGTTTTACGTGGGACTGGCAACCTCATCATGTAACATAAATTCCCACAGTGACCACCACTGCATGTAACTTTTTAGTGGTGGCTTCATTCTGCATAAGGAGTGTAACAGAGAATCATGATGATGATGTAAATTACAGCTCAGGGGCAAAATTAAACAAGTTTTTTTTTTGTTTTTTTTAAATCTGTGTGATTTGGCAAATGATGATCTATTTGTGCTTATTCCTATCCTAGTGTTTTTCTCCCCCTTTGCTTTTGCTTTTTTTCTGTCCTTATCACCCCATTTCTGGCCTTTCTTAATTATCTCCCCATTTCTGGCCTTTCTTAATTATCTCCCCATTTCTTGCCTTTCTTAATTATCTCCCCATGTCTTGCCTTTCATCATTGTCTTCCCATTTCTGGCCTTCACTATCTGCCCTGGTAGCAGAACTAAATATTTCAATCATCAATATCTTTGTTACCATCTCTCAAGTTGAATATCATCATAAGACCATTCTTATCGCCATCATCATAATTGTCATACTTCACCTCTTTGGCATTTAAAAGCTGAAGAACGCTGTGTAATTAGTTACACTCATTGTTTCAAAATTTGCAATCATTCTCTGTGAATAATTACATGTATTACATTTTAAAAATAAAAGTTTAAGACGTATTCAGATATTTTGTCCCTTCTTACTTAATTGCTCTTTAACCTCATAGTAGCATTCAAATGCAGCTTTATGGAATACTTGATCCTAAGAATATTTTCTCATTCTTTTTTGAGTATTTGTCCTTTCTTTACAAGCCCTGAATTCGTTAGAACAATAACAGTTTTATTTTACGAATAGCCCATCATATTTAATAGTTCTTATAACAAAAAATAAACAAATGTTTATTATATTGTGGTAATGCTTTTGGTATTGTTTCAATACACACTCGTTGTTATTGATAAATTTATGTATATTAATCATAATGATGTTGAATATATGAACAGTTGAATGGAAAAGCAGCGTTGGTTATATCTTTCAAGTTGTGAAATCTGTCACTTGTGTCTGTAAGCTCAAAATCATGTCTTACAAATAATACTGTAATTATTGTATTACTGTGTGAGCAAAAATGAGGAAAGAAAGCATACAGTTAATTGTAGTTACATGTGTATTAAAACATTGGTAAAGGTTCCCTTTAGGCTTTTATATTATAGAGTGACATTCCTTTGGAATGTCAGTGCTCGCCAGCGATACATGGCCAAGACTAACATTACAAGGGACATCACTCTGTAATTAACACATTAACTACCGAATTAAAAAACACACTTTGGCCGAATTAAATTTTTTTCCCATTTTCATCCTGTAGGTGTTTGCACAAAGTAAGCTGTAGTTTTCGTAATTGTTTACAGATTTGTATGAATTACACGTCATTTTAAAGATATATGAATGTACTATTACAATAAACATTGGTTGCAACTCTAATAGAGGTTTTTGCTATTTAACGGCCCTCCGATGTCCGAGGACTAGCAATATTTTCACAATTATAACTGCTTGCGCCCCATCTCTATCAAAATCACAATTTCAATCAATGTGCACACCGTTTTCACTCGTCCTCGTCGCTAGATCTATCAGTCAATTGTTGAAACATGTTTCTATCCTATTCAGCCGTTAGACGAGATGTACACGCATTTTTTGTAGTCCTAGCACTAGTTGCCACGGTAAACAGTTTTACACGATTTGGTAACTAACCAAAAACGCTGAAAAATATGAACATAATATCAAATTTTCAGTGTTCTACAACAACCATGCTTTGGGAATTTGTTTTCCGGTGGCAACTTAAAATCTCGAACCAGATCAGAGAGTGTTTCAGTACCTTTTTCATTCGTTTTACTACTAAAATTAGATTGGCGCCCTGAGCGGCTTGCGGTCCAAATGTGATTATGTTGTGAGCCGCTGACAGCGGCTTGCGGTAGTTAATGAGTTAACAGTCTAAAGAGAAACTTTACCAAAACATTTGGGATTCTTATCAGTATAAGATTTATTGCCTTTATTCTTCTTCTTCGTTCACTTTCAGACGTCAACTTGAATATGTTCAAAGAAAGCAGTGGTCAGCTTGAGGCTGTAGGTATCTCTGTGGATCTTTCCCAGGAATGGTACGTGTGACGGCCATATGTGCTATCTCTGTTCCTCATATGTTCGATATCTTTGAAGCAAACGTTCAGCAGTCATTCTTCTTGGGTGGCCTGGATGTTGTGTTTCCAACTCGCTCCTGTATCTGCTTTTTTTAAAACTCTTGGCCTCTTCATAAGTTATACGGTGTCAAGTTTAGGTAGCTTTCCACCTTCCTTTGACAGTCTATCAGCTTCTTCATTTCCAGTGTATGGTGCAGTGAGATGGGATCCACTGCATCACAACTCTTTTGAACTGCTGTGCTGACATAGTTTGTGGAGTGCTACTCTCGGGTCGGCATTATTCCGACTTTTCAGCACTGCAACAACTGACATGGGATCTGTGAATACAGCTACTTGTCTTTCTGAGCTTTCTTCTGTCATTAGGACTTCTGCTGCACTTTTTAAGGCTTGTTTTCATTCATTATCCTTCAGCTCCCTTAGGAGCAATCCACGCCAATTCTCAAGTCCTGTACCATCCACTCAGGGTCCTTCTGTGTCTTCTTTATCCATCTCATTTGTATCTCCAGTTCTGTACTCCATATGTGTTATTGTTATCTCTCTTGCTCTGGGCATTCCAGAACAAAGACTGCTTTGTAATGCTATCAACAAGTTTCCTCAATGTATGTCCTTCATTGTGAGCCTCCTTAATTCAGGACGTTCTTCTGTTGGATCGCTCAGTAATTAATTTTATTAATTGCTTTTATTGGCTTCAGGTTTTTTTTATATTTACTGCCAGTGTAAGAGGTAGGAAGGACTGTACGGTGGGGAAGACTGTACAGTGCCTCCTACCTGACGGTAGCAGACACTAGACAGTGAGCGGTAGCTAGGTACCGCCCACTGTACAGGGAACCTTGCCTGCTAGGTAGGAAGTTCTTTATCTCTGCTGTGATCTGCCTCAGGTTCCTGCCTCATTCATGGTTTTGACATTCTGGAATTCAATTCTAGTTTCGTGTTTTGCGGTCGGGGCATCCGTGTTCATGCCAATAGCTTCCTTTCGGCTTTCATCACTGACAGTCATACGAGCCTGAGACTCCGGATGTCCGTCCCGCATCAAAGTTTTTCCATTTGTTGCTGTTTCCGTAACAGTTCAGATTTTTTACATAGCCAGGGGTGTCGGCCCTGCGCTAAAACCCCCAACCTGGAGGACCAGGGTACCAGCTTTTGTCTGACCCCTACCTGCACAGACCTGTCCAGCTTGGTTGAACCTACCAGGAATAAAACTCCCGCTGGCATAGATCTGGGGGGTCTAGGTACCATTGATGGCTGGTTAATGATCATGGGTTGATTCATCTGTGGAAAATTATTTTTTTTCTTTTTTTTTTTCAAGACAATTGCTTCACTCTTTTTTTTTTATTACAGGCTTTTCTTTAACTTGCAACGTATGTCACTGTCTTGTCACCTTCAAATCTTGCAACCGATTTTTCAATCACTTCAAGATGAGCAATAGCTCTGAAACTTGGCATAGTTGTGTATTCCCCATGAAAATACAATAATCAGTCGTAAAAATAATAAAATTAATATAAATTTTTTGTTGTATTGTATCATCAGTGAAACGGGCGATAGCTGCAAATAATCTAGGTGTATTCTTTCCAAGATTGTCTCTCTTGAGAGAAATATTGAAACATCTCCACCCCCACACACACACACACACACACACACACACTATCGTACGCGCGTGCACAGACATACACACAACTTACAACTACATTTTAAAAAAATGTAATTTACAACTCTTATCAAAATTTTTTTTAAATTAAACCAGAAAAAATATTAACTTTCCGTGTAATATACTGAATAATGAAATCCACCTCCTGTTCTCTGGACTCGTTTATCGCAAACTGATAATGTCATTAGCGGATCGATTACATTTGACTTAAATTTGAAAACAACAGAAAAATAAAGCTAAAAAATAGAAAAAAAAATGTAAAAAAAATATTTTAAACACAGGCTTTTAATGCACTAAAAAGCCACAAATAATTTTTCAAGGAGTTTATAGCTTGCAGTTAAAAAATGTAACATCAAATTGACAAAAAGCCTGGGACGCTGATTCTACATGAAATTAACTTCTGCTTTATACTTCATTACACAATTATGGATAAAATATATGATAAGCGCTTAAGCGCCCCATGCTTTTTGTCAATTTGATGTTAAATTTTTTTACTGCAAGCTATAAACTCCTTGAAAAGTTATTTGTCGCTTTTTAGTGCATTAAAAGCCTGTGTTTAAAATATTTTTTATTAGGGCTTTATGCTAGCTGATAGATAATGTTGGTCCTTTTCAGGACTTAGTATCTATTAACGTTGATCCGGTTAGCAGTCAACAGAGTTGACTTTTTTTTTGGATGGTAAATGCGCTCTGATATAACCAAATAGTTTTAAAGGTACACGCCTCACCAGAAGTAGGAAAAAACCGAACCAAAAAAAAAATATATATATATAGACGTGTGAAAGAAAAATTATATAGACTGCAAACACGTTATATATTTTGCAGTCAGAGAACTAGGAAACATCTGCCAAAATTATATAAGGATCTACATAAGCAAATATATAAAGTATGTAAATGGATGACAAAATGGGGTTTTCAGTTTTTTTTTTTTTTTTTTTTTTTTTTTTTTTGCGTTCGCCCGCTAATACTCGAGGCGAAATCTCAGGTTATTATTTTTTTTTTTTTATGTCTAACCTGACATTGATTTTACGTGAGTATCCCTTTATTTCTTGTACAGAGGCAAGTGTCCCTCGCCATTCAGGCAAATACTCGCCGATTTCGGAGGTACCCATTGCAGCTGGGTCGGCTCAGGAGCCGCCAGTCCCTGGTCGACGACACTCCTTCAAATGTCCTCGCCAGGTCTCGAGTTAATCCAGTCCAAATCCCGGTAGACGAAAAATCCTCAAATGCCGTCGCCCGGGTTTGATCCTGTATCACCCGGTCGCCAGAGCGGTGTTCTAACCACTACGCTAGCGCGGCTCCCGGGTTTTCAGTTGAATACAAATAAAACAATGGGAATGATCTTCAGTAAAGGTAGGGCTGTTAAAAATAAAATTATAGACATAAATATCCAAGGGCAAAACATTAATACAGTGCAAACAACTTGGTATCTACGAACGAGGTAGGACCAACAGCTAAACAGGAATAAACACATAGATAAACTAGTGGAGTCTTGCAGAGGACTGACTAACTTGTTAAGATATTTGAAAGGTAATGGATGGGATGCAAGCACGAAGACAATGCTCACTTTTTATAAATCTTTTATTAGAGAAAAAATAG
>JAMPIV010016488.1:0-47988 GCA_024509875.1 Oreohelix idahoensis | reverse complement strand
TTATTATTTCTCCGTCCTTCTGTGAAAAAAATTATTGACTCGTATTTTCTGAGCCCACAGCGGTAGGTGATTCAGCAAACTATTAAATTACTAGCTCTGTTTGGTTTATGTCTTTAAAAAACAACTGGAGTAATGGGGGGGGGGGGGGGGCGGCTGGGCAAAAATTCACTCAATAATGATTAATTCAACTAAATATTTACATTTAAATATAAAAAGGTTTAATAATCAGTTGTTGGTTTAACAAACGTAAAATAAATAAAAAAAATTTTGACAAGGAAAAAACAAATAATGAACTTATTATCAAAACAGGATGATATGGGTGGAAAATTTACGAATCAATATGATAGGCCCGTACTTTTGTATTTACTTGGTAAGGTATTGACAATGATTTGTAGTCGTAGATTTAAGTCACCGCTGGTTCCTAGAGGTGTTTTGGACTGGTCCGTCTCTTCAGTAGTCAAATATTATGGCAGCAGCACGTCCATTGCAGCAAGGCTGGGGTAAAACACTGTGGTAAAGTGGGATTTTATAAATATCTATAGGGGACTTAGTGTACTGACTGAGATCAGCGGTGAAGGTATCTGTATCTAATAGGTGTAGTGTTTTACAGATAACCTTACTTGCTGCCACATATTTATACCTCAGTCAGAATTATTCTGGAATATGGTGATGACTACGTTATATGTCTAGGGTATGTATATGATGAAGTGTAAGTCACAACAACAACAGACAGATAAACAATTTAATTTATTCCACCACACTTGACAACACTGTGACACTCACACACATGAAACATTCTATAAGACTATCTTAAACGAGTCACTGGTAAATTTTCAAATATCAATATGTATTAAGTACTTTTCATTAATATATATGAGTCCTGATTCAAATACAAAGGGAACCAGGAATTCACAATCAATTTTAATTACAAGTTATATGTACAGAATTTATCAATATGAATCTTGTAGTGACATATTTTATTAATCTTATCCTATGTGTGTCAGTTGTGTAGTAGTAATATGAGGTAATACTGGTGTTGTTTTTTTCAAGCTATGTTGTTATTTGTCTTCATGACTTCAAGTGTTTATTTCTGTTGGAACTAGTATTGGAGATGTTCTCAGTTCCGTTCATTAAAACAATTAATTTCCTCTCTTATTTTAATACAATGTCAGTTTAAGGGGGTATACATAATGTTGAGCTCCGCTGGCCACATAGGCTTAACTTTCGTGATGGCGGCAGGAAAAGACTCCTCTGCTCGATTGCTCCCCTGTGTTCTGGAGACACCTCACTGTTTGCTATATGGACCAAGGAGTATGCTGTCCGCCTCTGGATTCAGCAAAGCTCTGACCAGGTACTGCTCAATAGCTTTAGGACCACAGTCCCTGAAACAAGAAGGTTGTACCTCCTACTTCAGAACTAAATTATACTCTATTTCTACACTGAGCACAATACATAAACACTGAGTTCAGAGCGGTAGGCCAACTGTCAGCTTCATCTGAAATAATTTACACCAGTATATTCCTCCCTAATGATCACTACGCCTCTGCAATTCCAGCATTATGTCTTTCTAGTCAATAATATAGGTGTCAGTGTACTGCTTGGCAATTCCATGTAGTTTTACTTTCCTCCGACACCTTCTGTTCAGGCTGGAGCACTATAGAGGTTTTACCTCATGTTCGCTACTGAACCACACATATATACAGACATAAAATATTATCAATTTACATTCAATTGTTCATTAAAAGATATCAAATATTTCAAGCTTACCACAATTCATGGAAAAATTAAACAGTTTCGTTGACTGGCAATGAATGGGCACAACTTCCGATCTGCCTCTGTCCCAGGCTTTTTATTTATAAAAAAATGCACTGCACTGGTGCTCAACGCACTGTTTCTTAGTAGGTTTATTACAAGATGTGGCTCGGAACAGACGCCCTGAATTGAGTATATTGGTAGCTCTAACCAATCATGCCATGTTTACCTACTTTTCAAAAAATATTACCCTTCTCACGTTTCCCCTAACAACTAAACTAGTATTTGCAGTCCAACTAATCGTGTTTAGTCTTACATCTCATTCCCGCCAATCAAATAGGAGTTAACATGGTAGGCTATTTCCGTAACGTAATGTTTTTCAAACACGTTATAAAAAAATTTTATGAGCAGAAATGATTTCATGCTGTCAGGCACCCCCACTATTGTATTTTGGCCATAACTATTTTATTAACAGACTAAAGGCGTAACACATAACATATTCTTGGTTAGCAAGTCCGGCCGTACAATAATATATAAGTTAAAGTGAGCTACATGGCGGCGTTCAAAATATGTGTTTTCCAAAGATAGTCGTATATTTGTTCTTTATTCCTTTTCGTTGTTTAGAACCGCCACCTGTCCTGCCTTTTCCACTGTTATGTCATACTAAAGTCAGGAGCTTAGATGTAAATCAGTAGAATTTCATATTTCCTAATAAGCATTTTTCATGTTTTTAAACCTGATTCTTGTAGTAGTAGTGTTTTTTTTTTTCACTGTAGATTTGAAAAAAAAAAAGCTAGTGCTTGTGGCCTTACACGCGTGATGGTAGTAATTGTGTATCGCGCGACTGTGGTAGTATTTCCTGCGTCCCCGCTTTCAGCCCTCCCTTCTTTCTATCTTTAGTCCATCTGTCTTTCGTTTTAGGTAACGTAGTATATAAAAAGACATGAATGGAATTTTAAATCTAGGTCATCTTGCGTATCTCAAGGTTTTTCTTAGAATTGGAGTACACATTTTATTGTGTTGGGGAAACGCGTGTATGTTTCCGAAGGCCTTTACTATCAACGCGAAACGTTACAATTTGCAGACGCAGGAGAAAACAAGGGGGATTTCGAGTACAGTCATTGTGACAGCACTGTTCTTTACCATTCTTCTTTCCTTTTATTGAAGTTATTTGTTAGGCTTTACATTTACCTGATAATTTATATATGTGGATGTGGTGAAGTGGGATGTTATAAATATTTATAGGGGACTTAGTGTACTGACTGAGATCAGCTGTGAAGGTATCTATATCTAATAGGAGTAGTGTATTATAGATAACCTTACTTGCTGCCACATATATTTATATCTCAGTCAGAATTATTCTGGAGTAGTGTGATGATTACGTTATAAGTCTAGGGTATGTGTATGATGAAGTGTAAGTCATAACAACAACAGACAGATAAACAATTTAATTTATTCCACCACACTTGACAACACTGTGACACTCACATACATAAAACACTCTACAAGGATATCTTAAAGGAGTCACTGATAACTTTTCAAATAACAATATGTATTCATTGCTGTCATGAATGTATATGTGTCCTGATTCAAATACAAAGGGAACCAGGAATCACAATCAATTTTAATTACAAGTTATATGTACAGAATTTCTCAATATGAATCTTGTAGTGACATGTATTTTTAATAGTATCCTATGTGTGTCAGTGGTGTAGTAGTAATATGAGGTAATACTGGTTTTATTTTGTTCAAGCTCTGTTGGTATTTGTCATCATGACTTCAATAGTTTGTCTTTATTGGAACTAGTATTGGAGATGTTCTCAGTTCCTGATATTAAAACACTTAAATTCCCCTCTTAATGTTATTTTTACACGGTCATTTTAAGATGGGGGTACATAATGTTGAGCTCAGCTGGCCACATCAGCTTATCTTGCGTGATGGCGGCAGGAAAAGACTCCTCTGCTCGATTTCTCCCCTGGGCTCTGGAGACACCTCACTGATAGCTAAATGGACCAAGGAGTATGCTGTCCGACTCTGGATTCAGCAAAGCTCTGACCAGGTGCTGCTCAATAACGTTAAGACCACAGTCCCTGAAAACAAGAAGGATGTACCTTCTACTTCATAACTAATTGATACTCTAGTTCTACACTGAGCACAATACATCACAAACATTGAGTTCAGAGCGTTAGGCCAACTGTCAGCTTCATCTGAAATACTTTATACCAGTATTTCCCTCCCTAATGGTTACTACGCCTCTGCAATTCCAGCATTATTTCTGTCTAATCAATAATCTAGGTGTCAGTGTACTGTTTGGCCATTCCATGCCGTTTTACTTTCCTCCGACACCTTCTGTTCAGGCTGGAGCATTATAGGCTTTACATCATGTTTGCTACTGAACTACACATATATACAGGCATAAATTAACAATTTACATTCAATTTTCATTAAAAGATATGAATATTTCAAGCTTACCACAATTCATGGAAATAAACACAGATACGTTGACTAGCAATGAATTCTGGCACAAATACTGGCACAAATTCCCATCTGCTTATGTTCCAGGCTTTTATTTAGCAAAAATATGAGCTGGCTTCAACGCACTGTTGCTTTATCAAGCTTATTTGAACTAGTGGTCTCGAACTAACGCTCCTAAGTGATTATATCAGCGAGTCTGGCCAATGGAGCCACGTTTCGACAAGTGTTTGAAAAAATTTTACCTTCCTACGTCTCCCCTAACAACCAAGGATAGCATTTATAGTCCGACTAATCGTGTGTAGCCTTACATATCATTCCAGCCAATCAGTTCAAATGTAACTTGTGGCCCATTTCCCGTACAATGGTGGTTTAAAAAATCTACCACTGAGCGATTCTGATTTTGGGTGTTGTCTGACAGCACCATCATTTTATTTTGGCTATAACTTGTTAATTCCTAGACTATTTGCGTAACGTTTTACATATTCTTTGTCAGCAAGCCCTAAGGAACCCAAATATACAAATTTAAAAGAGCTAAGTGGCTGCGTTCAAAATATGCAATTTCTTCTACCTCCTGTTTCGAAGATGTGCTGTCTGGGTACTGTAATGTTTTCAAACGTAAACCCATCTAATGTTATCTTTTCTAATAAGCGTTTTTCTCAGGATTTTAAAACCTAACTCTGGGAAGGTTAGTGTTTTTATCACTGTCCGTCTGAAAAAAAAAAGTTAGTGCATGTGGCCTTACACGCGTGATAGTAGTAATTGTGTATCGCGTTACGCTTGTTGGGGTGGCATTAATAGCGAGACGCGTGTTTAATTTTGCATGCGTTCCTGATTTTATTCGCCCCTCTCTCTTTCTATTTGAGTCCATCTGTTCGTTCGTTTTGGTAACGTAGTATAATTAATGTTAGGATTAATTTAGGTCATTACGCAGTGTGCCTCTCAATGTTTTTCTTAGAAATGCAATACCCGTTTTAATGTGTTGTAGAAACGCTTGTATTTATGCAGTGGCTTATATTTAACGTGGAAACGTTACAATTTGCAGACGAAGCATAAAACAAAGGGGATTTCGAGTACATTCTTTGTGACAGCACTGTTATTTTACCATTGCTCTTTTCTTTATTAAATTTATTTGTTAGGCTTTACATTTACCTTTTAATTTATATATGTGGATTAGAATATTCCACGACATCTCCCCTCTTAAAACAGACATTATATGTCAGTCCTTTATTCTATATACACATAGAGAAATTTATTATTATTTCTGGGGTTTACGGTGATTCTCATCACACGGATGGCGGCTTAAAAAGTCCGCTCCCAAATTTGTTTTTCCAGATATATACTCAATGCTAAAATTATATGGAGCCAAAAGTAAAGACCATCGGAGTAACCTAGAGTTCTCATGCCTAGCCTGTGCTAGAAACGATAAAGGTTTGTGGTCTGTTTGCAACTTAAAGGCCTTCCCATACAGATAAATATTGAATTTCTTTATTGCCCATATTACTGCAAGACATTCTTTTTCGCTAGTTGAGTAATTGATTTCAGCTTTATTCAATTTTCTGCTAGCATATGCCACTGGGCTTAATTCCCCATCCAATGCATCTGATTTCTGTAGTAGAGTTGCACCTAACCCAATATTACTTGCATCCGTCCTTACTATGAATTCTTGACTTAAGTCAGGTAATTTCAAAATGGGTTTACTTGTGAGCTTTTCCTTCAATTCTTGGTAAGTCATTTCACATTGTGGTGTCCATGTAATGCGATCTGGATGTCCTTTACGTGTCAAATCAGTTAACGGTGCACATATGGAATTAAAGTTTTTGATATACTTCTGGTAGAAACCACATAATGAGACAAAGGATCTCACGTCCTTCTTGGTTTGTGGTCTCGGGGCTTTCTGTAGTTTCTCTAAATTCTTTGGGTCAGGGGTCATGTTTCCCTGATAAACTGTGTGTCCCAAAAATTCCAATTCTTTACATCCAACGCAACATTTGGTTGGTCGGGCTGTTAAATTTGCTTCCCTAAGTCGATCAAACAGCATCTTCAGAGAGTCAATGTGTTCCTCAAATGTTTCTGTTGCTATCAGGATATCATCCATGAAATTTGTTATACATGGATTATTCAGAGGGTCCAATAATTTTCTCATCATTCTAGAGAAGACACTAGGCGCATTCTTCAATCCAAATGGCAATCTATTAAACTCATAGTGTCCTTCTGAGGTACTAAAAGCTAGGTATGGTCTAACCTCAGGCTTTACTGGAATCTGATAGTATCCTTTACTCAGATCCACTTTTGAGAAATATTTAGCTTTATTTAGTCTGGCAAACAGCTGATTTGTATCCGGCAATGGATCCACCTGTCCTTCTGTAATAGCATTCAGTCTCCTGTAATCTATACAGAGTCTATGTTCTCCAGAGGGCTTCCTTAAGAGTACAACACCGGAACTATACGAAGATTCACTGTGCGAAATAATTCCTTCCTTCAACAGATAGTCTATCTCTTCCTTCAAAGCTTTCTCCTTAGCAAACGGAATCGAATATGGTTTCATACAGACAGGTGTGGGGTCTATCAGTTTCATATGATATTCCCATAGGTTTGTATGCCCTGGTCGGTCTGTTAACACCTCTGCATGATTATTTAGAACCTGTTGCACTCTCTCTTTCTGAGTTTTCGTTAAATGTGTACTGATTTTCACCTGTGCTGCTGTCTCACAGGGGTGTAATGGATATTCAAATGATGAAAGTGGTTCCTTTTTCATCTCCATGGCGATGGACAAGGTCAACAAGTGTGTCTCCTCCTGATGTTCTCTTTCTAAATATTTCTTCAGGAGATTCACATGATAGATTTTTTCTTTCCCCTTCTTATCTATCTTATAATTTGTTCTAGATACCTTCTCTAAAACTGTATATGGACCCTGCCATCCAATTTGTAACTTATTCTGACTCCCGGGCAAAAGAAGCAGTACTTTCTCTCCCACAGCCAAATTTCTGTCTTTCGCCTTCCTGTTATAATAGGCAGCATGTTTCTTCCTGGCTTGTTTCAAATTTTCATTGGCAAGTTTCCAGCCAGTTTTTAAACGAGTGGTCAGCTCATTCACATATTGGTATGAAGATGTAATGTTTTCCTCTGCCTTTTCATCAGTCCACGTTCTTAACAAAGCTTCGAGTGGACCTTTTATTGGCCTTCCAAACAATAATGTTGCCGGGGCCATACCGGTTGAACTATGGGGTACCTCCCTATAAGCAAAGAGGGCGGCGTGCAGGTACTGGTCCCATGTATCTGGTTTTTCGTGTGCCAACTTTCTCAGGATCGACATCAATGTGCCGTTAAATCTTTCCACTTGGCCGTTCCCTTGGGGATGATACACACTACAATGGAAGTGTTTGGCCTGGAAGATCCTGAAAACTTCTTCAGTTAGTTTCCCCTTGAACTGAGAGCCATTATCAGTCAAGATTTGATTGGGAAAGCCTAACCTTGTGAAAATTGTGAGCAATGCCTCTGCCACATGTTTAGAATCAATCGATGACAGGGCTACAGCCTCTCCCCACATAGAACAAGTGTCCACCAGAGTCAGAATGTAGCTGTTCCTTCTCTTGGTTCGGGTGAGAGGTCCCACAAGATCCACGGCAACTCTCTCAAAGGGTGTTCCCACTATGGGCATTTCCCCCAGAGTTGCTGGTGCAGTCCAATGTTTAGGTGCTACTCGTTGGCACTCTGGACAGGATTTTACATATCGTTTGATATCTTCAGTTATTCCTGGCCAGAAATAGTGACAAGCTATTCGCTGTCCTGTTGCGCTGATTCCCATATGACCACTGAAGGGAATCGCATGCCCTAGTTCCAACACTTTAGTCCTATATGAAGTGGGAAGGACCAGCTGTCCGTGACCATTGGATTCAGATCCAGCCTTCCTATATATCAGTTTGTTCTTCATATAAAACTCTCCCTTGCCTGGAGGTGTATGAGATTTGGGCAACTTCTTGAAACATGGCTTGAGTGTTTTGTCCTCAGCCTGTGCCTTCCTCATCTCATCTGGGTGAGTATTTATTGGATTATCCTCCTCCTTTTTAGACTGTGATCTGGTCTGCACTGTTGCCAATATCACAGGTCTCTTGGGATTCCCCAAGAAGACATATCTACACCCCAATATCAGAGGGTAGATTGGCTCATTTATCACTGCTGCTTTTATGATTCCTTCCACATATCGCGTTTTCACTTTTATTCGGGCGACGGGAAGTGTCATGGTAGCTACATCCTTGGTTGCAGTTTGAATCTCCACTGTTTCTGTGGTGTATTGATCGGCCTGCACCAGGTGAGAACTCACAACGGAATCGTAATCTAAACCGGTATCATATAAACACCTTATAGTGACACCATTACAGATGACATCTTCACACACTGGGGGGTGGTATGGTTCCTGTAGTTCTTCAGGTTTGACCTTCTTTTCCTTTTTCCCCGATGTCATAGCAGCAAAATGAGGAGGTTTCCTTCTACAATGGTCAGTGTCATGATTGTTCATCTTACAATTTTTACACCACCTTTTTCCTTGGTTGAAAGATTTTCTTTCATCATATTTCTTTTCATCGAATTGTGGGAATTTATTTTTATTTTCATACCGTGGCCTATCAAATTGGTGCTTACCTTTGTTTTGATCCCTAGGATCAAATTTATTAAAGTTCTGTGGTGCCCTAAAGTTATCCACTTGTTTCTTTTTATTACCTGTTACCTCTGCTTGAGCTGCTTGATACCTTTCAGCAACATTTAGCAACTCACCCAGCCTCTCTGCACCTTGTTCCATGAGAAACTTTCTCAGGTCTGGAGCCATGGACTCTCTTAATTGCTCTATAAGGACCATTTCCTTAAGATCTTGGGTTTTCCCCAGAGAAGTCCATTTCTCCAAGTATGTCTCTATTCGTGCAGAGAACTGGTGATAGGTTTCACCTGACAGTAGTTTAGCATTCCTAAATTTTTTCCTATAAAATTCTGCATTCTTTTCATACCTTAACAAAAGAGCCTGCTTTAGCATGTCATAATTTTCCTGATCACCTCTGCTCATTTTTGCAAAAACTTCATAAGCTGCCCCACGAAGTCCCTGAGATAACTTTAAGCTCCACCTTTCTCTCTCTAACCCATACGTGGTAGCTAATAGTTCATACCTATTTAGGTAGCTCTCTATATCATCGTCTTTCTCAACAAAATGATCTAAATGAAAATTCATAGCTGAGGTTGAGGCTCCTTGGCTAGCAGTGGCATCAGAGGCAAAGGGACTGGCACCATTTTCAGGAGCATGGCCTTGAAACTCAAACTCCCTTAGTCGTAACTCATGTTCCCTTTGTAATCTCTTCTCCTCCTTTTCTGCTTCCCTCTCTGCAGTCAATCTTCTTTCTTCTGCTTCCCTTTCTGCAGCTAATTTCTTCTCTTCCCTTTCGGCAGCCAATTTTTTGTCTTCTCTTTCTGCCTCCAATTTCTTAGCCTCAGCCTCAATCTGCAACCTCTTAGTCTCAGCCTCAGCCTCAAATTGTAACTTCTTAATTTCCCTTTCAGCCTCTAACTTTCTTTCGGCTTCAAACCTTCTTTCTTCGCGTTCAATAAATTTGTCACATTCCGTAGTGACATAGGCAACCATAACTTGCCCATCTAATCCTAACTCTTTTGCAGTCTGAACAGCAGCAGATCGAAATTTGGCCAGGTCCGCCATTGTCTATCAGGTAAATTTATACAATGTCTAACCAACAATTCAATCTCTAAATATATATCTAATGGACAACACAGGCACCGTGAGCTCAACCTTATTTAATTCCACCCAAGGATACCTTTTAATTCTTATATTCCCTGAAGTGAATTACCCCCACTATTTTTAATAGGTAAAGATTCAAAATCCCAAGAGCGAGACCCCAATATATGTGGTGAAGTGGGATGTT
Source organism: Oreohelix idahoensis (assembly GCA_024509875.1). Lineage (NCBI taxonomy): Eukaryota > Metazoa > Mollusca > Gastropoda > Stylommatophora > Oreohelicidae > Oreohelix > Oreohelix idahoensis. The sequence goes on along the minus strand of JAMPIV010016488.1, from coordinate 37,843 downwards.
ATAAATATTTATAGGGGACTTAGTGTACTGACTGAGATCAGCTGTGAAGGTATATATATCTAATAAGAGTAGTGTATTATATATAACCTTACTTGCTGCCACATATGTATACCTCAGTCAGAATTATTCTGGAATAGTGTGATGACTACGTTATATGTCTAGGGTATGTGTATGATGAAGTGTAAGTCAAAACAACAACAGACAGATAAACAATTTAATTTATTCCACTACACTTGACAACACTGTGACACTCACATACATAAAACACTCTACAAGGATATCTTAAAGGAGTCACTGATAACTTTTCAAATAACAATATGTATTCATTGCTGTCATGAATGTATATGTGTCCTGATTCAAATACAAAGGGAACCAGGAATCACAATCAATTTTAATTACAAGTTATATGTACAGAATTTATCAATATGAATATTGTAGTGACATATATTATTAAAAGTATCCTATGTGTGTCAGTTGTGTAGTAGTAATATGAGGTAATACTGGTTTTGTTTTGTTCAAGCTCTGTTGGTATTTGTCATCATGACTTCAATAGTTTGTCTTTATTGGAACTAGTATTGGAGATGTTCTCAGTTCCTGATATTAAAACAATTAAATTCCCCTCTTAATGTTATTTTTACAAGGTCATTTTAAGATGGGGGTACATAATGTTGAGCTCAGCTGGCCACATCAGCTTATCTTGCGTGATGGCGGCAGGAAAAGACTCCTCTGCTCGATTTCTCCCCTGGGCTCTGGAGACACCTCACTGATAGCTAAATGGACCAAGGAGTATGCTGTCCGACTCTGGATTCAGCAAAGCTCTGACCAGGTGCTGCTCAATAACGTTAAGACCACAGTCCCTGAAAACAAGAAGGATGTACCTTCTACTTCATAACTAATTGATACTCTAGTTCTACACTGAGCACAATACATCACAAACATTGAGTTCAGAGCGTTAGGCCAACTGTCAGCTTCATCTGAAATACTTTATACCAGTATTTCCCTCCCTAATGGTTACTACGCCTCTGCAATTCCAGCATTATTTCTGTCTAATCAATAATCTAGGTGTCAGTGTACTGTTTGGCCATTCCATGCCGTTTTACTTTCCTCCGACACCTTCTGTTCAGGCTGGAGCATTATAGGCTTTACATCATGTTTGCTACTGAACTACACATATATACAGGCATAAATTAACAATTCACATTCAATTTTCATTAAAAGATACTGAATGTTTCAAACTTACCACAATTCATGGAAATAAACACAGATACGTTGACTAGCAATGAATTCTGGCACAAATACTGGCACAAATTCCCATCTGCTTATGTTCCAGGCTTTTATTTAGCAAAAATATGAGCTGGCTTCAACGCACTGTTGCTTTATCAAGCTTATTTGAACTAGTGGTCTCGAACTAACGCTCCTAAGTGATTATATCAGCGAGTCTGGCCAATGGAGCCACGTTTCGACAAGTGTTTGAAAAAATTTTACCTTCCTACGTCTCCCCTAACAACCAAGGATAGCATTTATAGTCCGACTAATCGTGTGTAGCCTTACATATCATTCCAGCCAATCAGTTCAAATGTAACTTGTGGCCCATTTCCCGTACAATGGTGGTTTAAAAAATCTACCACTGAGCGATTCTGATTTTGGGTGTTGTCTGACAGCACCATCATTTTATTTTGGCTATAACTTGTTAATTCCTAGACTATTTGCGTAACGTTTTACATATTCTTTGTCAGCAAGCCCTAAGGAACCCAAATATACAAATTTAAAAGAGCTAAGTGGCTGCGTTCAAAATATGCAATTTCTTCTACCTCCTGTTTCGAAGATGTGCTGTCTGGGTACTGTAATGTTTTCAAACGTAAACCCATCTAATGTTATCTTTTCTAATAAGCGTTTCTCAGGATTTTAAAACCTAACTCTGGGAAGGTTAGTGTTTTTATCACTGTCCGTCTGAAAAAAAAAGTTAGTGCATGTGGCCTTACACGCGTGATAGTAGTAATTGTGTATCGCGTTACGCTTGTTGGGGTGGCATTAATAGCGAGACGCGTGTTTAATTTTGCATGCGTTCCTGATTTTATTCGCCCCTCTCTTTTTCTATTTGAGTCCATCTGTTCGTTCGTTTTGGTAACGTAGTATAATTAATGTTAGGATTAATTTAGGTCATTACGCAGTGTGCCTCTCAATGTTTTTCTTAGAAATGCAATACCCGTTTTAATGTGTTGTAGAAACGCTTGTATTTATGCAGTGGCTTATATTTAACGTGGAAACGTTACAATTTGCAGACGAAGCATAAAACAAAGGGGATTTCGAGTACATTCTTTGTGACAGCACTGTTATTTTACCATTGCTCTTTTCTTTATTAAATTTATTTGTTAGGCTTTACATTTACCTTTTAATTTATATATGTGGATTAGAATATTCCACGACAGTGGATTAGAATATTTCACGACAAACACTTAGGTTGTCAAGTCAAGTTTCTTCAAAACACTTCTGACGTAGGCATCTAACGTAGACTGATACAACTTGTACCACAAACTTGAGAGGAAACATATGCCACTTTTTAAGTATGGAATCTCCTGATATGAACATCAGGCAACTCCTGCTTCCATCCACCATTTCTTCAGAAATGTGTACCTATCCATGAGCAATAAATTTGGACTCATTTAGTCAGATCAATGGGCTTTCGGATATCGAAAGACAATAATTAAAACATTATATACATATATAAATATATTTATAAAACTTACTAACATGTTAGTATAATAAATATATACACATTGATATCATCATCCCCTCCTTGCACCTTATGGAGCAAGAGGCTACCTCTGCTATTGGTTCCTTGTGAGAAAACCCACACCGAGCAGTCACCAGCTCTTGCATTGGTATCAAATGATAAAATGTACATAATTACAACTTACCCGAAATGAGGCGAATTACGGACATTTTGCATAGAAAACCGCCGTAATATGTCGGGTAGCTGTTTAAGATGCCGTAAACTTTCAGGTGGGCTAGGTGTCTACTTGAAGCAGGATCCTAGAACCGGGGGCGCAAAGTGATGACTCTGGAGCTGCTCCTTTCAAATGTTAGAATTCACTTCCATTGGCCTGTGCTATACGTGTTCCTGTCTGTCTATGATCTCCTTGCAAAAGTGGAAGACAGTGATGCAGTTTTATAATGCTCTATGTGCTCCCACGCATATGTCTCTCCGTCTAGTTCCGTTAGGTAAAGATCCAATCAGAAGTCGTTTAGTTTTGCATTCCAATACTAAACCAATCACAATTAGGAGTCTGATTGACTTAGGAATTTCTTCCACCTTCATGTTGAAAATTATTACATGACACATAAGATATTGCTCCTGACATGTTATTTTCCAAATCATCTGAACATACTCCATGACCATATAAGATCTTCCCACTTCTGTGATACTTGTCATGTTTACAAAAATCACTACAAGACTGATCTATCCTACTTAATACGTCTGGTAAATCTCAACGAAAGTGTTACTTGCTCATGGTGATTTATTACAACAAAGTCTGGGCGGAAACGATTACGTCGCTCCTCGTTCTCCAATATCACGATTGTTGTCTTCTGACATCCCTGTTTACCAACAGCCTGGCTTTGCAATATAGCAAAATTAACACATTATCTAAAATGCCATCTTGTACAAAGACAATCCCTGCTTATTTAGCACTCGTCCGTCGGGCTTACTCAATGAGTCTGGCGATTTAACCAAAAAAGTCGCTGTAGGTAGACTTTTAATCCGTCTGATGCTGACGATTAAAATAAACCCGTCAACGTGGCTACAACGCCAGGTCAAACGGTCAGGGCAACGGAGTGGGGTGACAAGATAACCTCGATCGATGGGAGGGTAAACAACAGAAAATGAAAACGTGCACTTAGAGAGGGGAGAGGACTTAGAAAGAAAAAGAGAACGAAAGAATATAGACGACAATTTTGTCACATAGACAAATACATGACAATAGTCATTAAACTTCGTGTTGAAACATAGATGAAAAGGTTAGTTTACAATACAAGTCAGCAAAATCTTTTTATTCTGAATTTAAATGGCAAAAATTAAATCAAATTATCAATGAATTTAAGAGTAAATCGTCACAAGGAAGACTAGTGCACAAAATGAATTGTGTTAACCACTCATTGTTATCTAGCTGTTTATCTAATGTTAAATTAACTGACAAAATACTGTCATTTGCTGTGAGATCGTGATTACAATTACTTCAATGTGAAGGTATTTTGCATCTATACTACCCAGCGTCATACATGAAAAATTGCAAAGTATGTAACAATCCACACCAAACAGTTTCACATATATTAAATCGATGTACTAAATTTCAAAGCTGATATCAGCAAAGGTAAAACAGGGTTTAGACATTGATTATGACAACTTAAAATCTACAAGTCGTAATGATAGTGACGTAACAATGAGTACAGAAATAATAGTTAAACCATTTATCTTCTGCAGTAGTAGAATTTCATTTATATATCACGCGCCGTTAAACCTGATTTAACAATAATCAATCAGCATAGTAGAACTAGCCATACCATATCAAGCCCGTTTACATACCTACCAATATAAATTTGACAAGTACCATCCACTGAAGGTGGAAATGACCTAATTAGGCTATCGTACTTATGTTACCGTATAGATGATTGGTAGTTTAGGACATGTACATACAAATTGTGTGAGTGGATTGATGTCTTTGGGATTGAATAAGTTTGATGTCAGAGTATTAAGTAAATATATTAGCTCAAGTGCAATCACAGGGTCTTACAGGATATGAAAGTTTCGATGTAAAACACACCCATAATAATATAATGGAGACATTTTCACATTAATCAAATATCCTATATGATATGTAGCAATTAATATATATACTCCACATGTCAATGTATTTTATGGAGAATAAAGATGATGATATGTATGTACATGATAGGAACATAATCGATGTAAACAACAACAAAAACACACACATATAACACTCATATTGAACTAAATGAGACACATTCCACAATGTTGTAAACTTTAATGATTCTCCTACGTGGTGTGTTGTATATTTCAATATATCATAACATTACATGTCAATATATTTAAAGGAGAATAAAGATATATATATATATATAATCACACATTCTACAAGTATTATCGCGGCGGGTGGGTTTTCCTAATTTTTTAAATTTTGGAGGGCAGCGGTCTTATGGCCTACTCCTTACGATTTCCAACTGCCGTGGGATTTTTAACGTGCGCAACTTGCACGCTATTATTTCACCCTTATCCGAGAAAGCTAGGCATCCGATCTCACTATCCTGGAGCTCAGGGGAGAGTATGATATCGTTAAGACCCACTGTTTCTGAAGCAATTTCCATCAAATATATTCCCTGTATTGGGAACCCGGATCTCTTAGCCACTCTGACCTCCATATATGATACGTTGAATTCTATTATATCATATCACGCCGTATGAAGCAGTTCTGCGTGTGCTGCTCACTTTCCCAGGACTCTCCACAGAGAGACCAACGCTATTGCCGGGCTCCCCAACAGTCCCAATCACTCTATACCAACACCACACAACAGCTACAGAACACATGCACATTCTTCAGCTTGACATTGACTGCTAAAGAGTGATGAGCTGAGCAGACCTAGCTAATCAACAACCACAACAATAATATCAAATAATTACATGTCAATGTATTATTTTATGGAGAATAAAGATTATGATACGTATGTGTGTGTGTGTATGTACATACGCACGTATTTATTAATGTATATATTATAAATGTTTGTATTGTATGTATGGATTGTATGTATACGCAAGTAAGCAAGTTTGTTTTTATGTCTGTATGCGTGGATACACAAGTATATATGTATGTACCTATGTATTTATGTTTGCATGTATGTATATATGTTTGTAAGCAAGCAAGTACATACGTAAGTGTGCACGTAGACCTATATGTTCTTGTCTATACATACGTCACGTATAGATCTTCATTTGAAAAATGACACTTTATCTTCCAAAATACGACACTTATCATTTCCCGCTGATGTATCAAAGTGTGTCAGAACGACCGAAAAAAAAAATACAATGTTTAACTTTTCTGTTGAATCTTATTTACTTCATATCCAGGTGCAATTTCCCAGGTGTTAAGTGCAATATTCATAATATCCCGCTGCGACCGCGTACTCACGTCGAAGATACGCCCTGCGTTTTCATGTTCTTAAAAATGTGAGTAGGATATCATAAACCGGGATATCGAAAAGGATCGGCAACCAGTCGATAACGATCTATCGGGTGACTACAGGGGCTGAGTTTAATAGATCTCTAGATGACGAAGAGGAACAAATAAAACCAAATTTCTTTTTAAGTTAGCGTGGTTGAAAAAAAAATGTCTAATATTATAAAATCTGTCAACCCGAGGAAATATTGATGAAAATAATATATATTCCGACACGTGGCGTTTTCTTTTCCTCATTCGTTAATTAAATCTCTCCTGATCTCACGGGTCGCCTCCCCTGCTTTGCAGTGGTGATCCAACAGTGGCAAAAACTAAAGAGTATCTAATATGGGCCTTCAAAGGTGTCTACCTTCGCACAAGATTATTCGTGGCAAAGTTGTAGCTAGAAGGATAATGATGCTTCTATCTCAACGGAGTTTTCATAAGATATTTCAAAAGTCAAGAACAATGCTGCATTGGGCAGGACAATTGTTAACTTATATCTGTCCGCCGCCTTTTATGAAGAATTAAGCAATGATTAATTTCAACTCGTCAAGCCCCCACCCTGATTTACTCAGTGGAATTCTTATTATTCTGGTACAGCTCTGTTTAGAGTGTATTTAGTAAATTGACTGAGACAAACATGCAGTATATTTAAAATGGCTAAATCGAAGTTAAATTTGTATAATTACAAATACAAAATGCAATAAACATTTAGTTTTAACAAGGGTTTAAAAGAATGAATAATGGTGTTTTTTTCAGAAAGGTATCATCACGGTTGTGATGGGATAAAAGATTCAGAAGGAGTTTACGTGGCAGCTTATAGATTTCACTTATCTGCCACTGATAGATTCTGCTTCCGCTGATGGGTTGGTCTCGGTAGACTGATTACTGATAACGCTCGTCGCTGGTCAAGGATGTAGGGCGTAGCACGTTTCCAGAAGTGTCAGGGAGTGTCTACAAAGTTGGTCCCTCGTCTTAAAGCTCAGGCCACTGTTCCCTTCTTGTTCTAGAGATAGTACCCTCAACTGGTACCACCACCAACAACTATGGTAAAAGAATAAAAACGAAACGCTCTCCTGAGTATTGCGTTTCCCGACATATACTTATGTGTCCCCTTTCTCCTATTTCATAATCCCATTTATCTCAGAATTTGCCCTCGATGAGAATTAAACTTAATCCCTAGAGAAAACTTTCTTTACAATTCAATTGAATAGCTATATATTGATTTTACATTTAAATGAAAAGGTTAATAGTACAGATAGAATATGTTTACATTTACATCTCCACTGATTAAAAAGTGTTCACAATATAAATTGAATATGTTTTCATTTATATCTACACTTGTTGAAAAGTTTGAAATTTTCATTAATTTTAAAGTGCATATGTTTACATAGACATTTACACTGGTTTGAAAATGTAAATATTATACTTAGAATGTACATCTTTTCTTTCAAGGAGAAACCATAGTCAACCTGATCATAGTGAGGATGAGAGAGCAGAGGTCAAGGAGGAATTCTTCGAGCTGCTTCAAAGGACAGTGGATGACTGCCTAGATGAAATTATCATGCTCGGAGATTTCAATGCCAGAGTTGGAAATGACCATGCTAGATGGGGTGGAGTTATCGGAAGATATGGAGAAGATACTCTCAATGACAATGGAAAGCAACTCCTTAAATTCTGCAGTGAGCAGAATCTGATCACTACAAACACAAAGTTCCCCCATAAGCGCATACATGCATACACTAGATGTGAACCAACAAAGAATGAGAAGTCAGTGATCGACTATGCCATTGTTAGGAGGAGCTCATTCAAATATGTCCGGGATGCTAGAGTCTGGAGGGTACTAAAGCTTCTATCACATGGGAGTCTTCATAAGATATTCAGAGATTGTTCGACCACTACTGCAAAGCAGCGGAGGCAATACCGTCACACCTGCTTTTCCACGCCTTCGTTTGTTAAGAGCTATCAAAAAACTCCAATCATATTTAAACAGGCGGGTTATGGGGTAATTTTAAAATAATCCGACATCGGATAATTTTGAACGTAAGGTAGAGGTCAACTCTCCCATATATGGTAATAAGATGTCCGATGCCCTTGTGTACAAACCTACAGACAGATTGGTAAACTCATACAACAGCTAATTCAAATGTAATCATCATTACTTTATCAGAAAGAATTCTTCTCATAACAAGAAGAACAGGAAACGCTTATGTCATAAGTTTCCGCCGGTACACGAGATCTTGTGCTAATCTTAGCCAAGCTGTGCCACTCCCTTGCAACTGCGAGTAATTATCTCAGCAAACCTGGGTAGCGTCAAGCAATTCGACAATACTCAAATATCTGCTACTTGGCAGAAAAATAAAGAAGAAAGAAAGAAAGAAAGAAAGAAAAGTGCGATAACTGAGAGCACATAATAAAAATCAGTAAATAAATATTAGACAAACATAAAGGTATGTTTTCAGGCATTCGTAAGAAATAAAGAAGTACAACACTAGACAACAGAAAAACAACAGACGTGAGTGGCTTACCCAGGATGCCCCTCACGTCTGCTGTTTTTCTGTTGTCTAGTGTTCTACTTCTTTATTTCTTACGAGTGCCTGAAAACATACCTTTATGTTTGTCTAATATTTATTTACTGTTTACAGGCCTCGGGTTTCCCTTCCCTTTATGTTATAAATAAAAATCAGTACCACAAATGTACCAGAGTGAAACAAAGATCGATAGGGGCCGCCCCGTTTTGTCACATAATTGACTCTCTAATATTAAAATTGCCCTCTGGGCAACATCTGGGGCAGTGGCAAGACTGTGTACCGAAATATGGAGGGCTAGTATTCACCAAGCGGCTGTGCGGAGAATGTCATTGAAATGCTTATCCCTACGACACGAAAACAAAGGGGGAAACTGGAAAAACTTACCGGTAACAGGATCAGAGTTGTGAATAGGCAGATGACGAAATATAATTCTTTTCACCGCCAAACAGTGAGGATGGAAAGTTTGAACACGTTTGAGTCTGTCAGGTGTGGCAGAACGTTTCGTAGTGAGTGCAATCTGACGAGTAACGTGCGTGATGCGATTAAGAGCATCAGAAAAAAACACGTTCTGGATAAAGACGTCGGTGAAAAAACTCAAGCATTTCCTGAGCTCATTCATGGAAATCATCGTCATCGTGACATAACCGACGCAAGCGTAGAAGTTGAGAAAAAGGAATAGAATGTTTCAACTGAGAAGGTGAGATGAAGTAATTGGAGGAAACCATGAGCGTCAGTAGGTTTCTACTCGTAATATACAGCAGTCTTAAGACCAGTATGGGTAATTGTCATAATGAGATCAAGAAAGTTCAATGAAGTCCTAGAAGTTTGAGAAGTAAATTTGATGGCAGGATTGAAATTACCGACAAAGTCAATAAATCGATGGATTTCCACCTCAGACATGTTTGTAATGTCAATTCTTTTATCAATATAGCGGCGCTAAAACTCGGGTATCGGTCAATCGTAACTTTGAAAGATCAAATATTCAATTTGGCCCAAAAACAGGCAAGAGTAACTAATGCCCATCTTTGTACCCATAGCAACGCCACTGATTTGGTTAGAAAATTGGCCATTAAATTCAAAAGAGTTAAGATTAAGAACTAACGCAAGGCGAAGAAGCGAACCTGTACTGATAGTAAGATCCGTACGCTGGTCGAGAAAAAATTGGAGTGCTTTGAGCCCATCAGAATGTGGAATAGAAATATAAAGTGAACAAACATCTAGACGGAAAAGATGGTAAGTATGGTCAGGAGTGAATCTGATCGAATCAACGGCAGTAGAAGTATGAGCAGTGTCCTTCAAATAAGAAGGTATATTAGCGACTAAGGGTTGGAAAATACTCTCAATGAATTCAAACATACGTTCAGTGAGACAACAGCAAGCTGGAACAAAAGGGCTACCAGGGTTTTCAATTTTATGCACCTTAGAAAGCATGTAAAAGGAAGGTTAACCTAGACTACGGTAAAAAAATATGACGAGATAAAGCACCAGAAGGAAGGAGATCGTCATGGACAAGACCACGGATTGTCTTATGAACAGATTATTCCGGACTGTGGCATCGCCAGAACAAGGTGAGTAGAAGGTGGTGAAGCCAAGCTGTATAACTCTCCCTTGAATGTACTTCTTCTTCTTCGTACACTCTCAGGCGTCCACTTGAATGTTCTCAAAGAAAGCAGTAGTCAGTCTGAGGCTATTTGAATCCCCGTAAAGCTTTTTCACGAAAGGAAATGGCGTCGGCCATATGCGCTTTCTCTGTACCGCATATAAGAAGCAACTTTGAAGCAGATGTTCAGCAGTCATTTTATCAGTGTCGCAGTAACACTGATAGATAGTTCCTTTCTTTAGCTTGTTGAATAGATGGAATCTCAATCTGTTGTGGCCAGTGCGGAGTCTGAAGATTACCATTTGTTCTCTTCTGTTGACCTGGTAGTAAGCATCATTCAGTGTGACCTGGAATGTTCTGCATTCCATTTGTTTCTGTATCTGATTTTGATAAAACTCTTTGCCTCCTCGAAAGTTATGCCTGCATCAGGCTGAGGGAGATGTGAACCTTCTTTTGCCATTCTGTCAGCCTCTTCATTGCCGGCGATGTTACAATGAGATGGGATCCATTGGATCACATTACTTTTGAATCGTTGACAAAGTTTGTGCAGCACTATTCTGAGGGCATCCAGGTCTGTATTATTTTGGCTTTTTAACGTTGCAATTACTGACGGTGCATCAGTAAAGAAAGCAACTTGTCTCTTTGTGCTTTCTTCTGTCAATATAACCTCTGCTGCAGTTTTCAAGGCCTCTGCCTCTGCTCTGAAGTTACTTAAGAATTGTCCAGCTGCCACTGACAGCCTTTTTTTCTGCTTAAGGTCAGAAAGACACATCCACCTTCATTTTCTGTTGCATTTGTTACTTATCCATCTGAGTATTCATGGGTCCAGGTGTTGCGTGGGTAATGTTTCTCTATGTATTTTGTCGCTATGGATTTTCTATCTTTTGCAGTTTGGCTCTTTTTTCTTTCAATTCCAGGAATGATTTCTATCATTTCAGGGAAGCTTGTGTGCAGTGTAGACGGGTTTAATAGTGGATATTCCATTTATGAACACTGCTCTCATCTGTGGTTTGGTTCATTCTACTAAGTTGCTTCGTTTGAGTCTTTGCCTTGTACAAATCCTTACGCCAAACTATCATTGCATTGCACCACCTTTGTCTGCCGGGTTGATACCAGTGTCATCAGGATTTTTTTTTTATATCGTGACATATCCCGCCATTTAGAAGACTTGTGGTTAGATCGACGAAGACAGGGTAGAACAAGCTGGTTAATGTAATGTAAAGTGTTAGCAATATACAAATAAAGAGCGAGAGAAACACTTGGAGTCTAGTCTTATTTAGATTTGTCGAAACGACGAAAGACATCATCATCATTACAGGAACCCCTGTTAGAATCATTACCATTACGATGGTAATATTTGAAACCCACGCGACAATGGAAGCGACGAACGTCTTGAAGAAGAGAATATTTGTCAAAATTGGAACGAAGTGGAAAAACTTAAAACCTTTACTGAGAACAATGTCGTCAGGAGACAGTTGTGGATCTCGAGTAAAGGCGATAACTTTAGTTTGGGTATAAGCCTGAATAGATGATACTGAAGATACTTAAGGATGATGAGGACGAAGCGACGCGATTTTTTCTTTTTTCTGCATGCTGAGCAGATTGTAAAACTCCCTATTAGTGTCATAGATAATGGCACGGATAAGAGGGACCGCTGCAGTGCACAAAGAAGTCGGCTGACGTAGTTATGAGTAAGGTTGGATTTCAAAAGTTCCACGTCAGTAAGCAGGCGTTTATGCATAGCAATAACGCACCTTATTCCTTGGAAGGAACATTTATTTTTAACTAGTTCTAAGCGGTGCTGGTCAGCAGGGTGAGGAAGTATATAAGTATATAGGTCTTCGCCCTAACTAAATAAGATATTTCCTATGTCCAACAATGACCAGACAAGAATATAACATTGAGGGTCTTCAAAAGTATCAACTTTTGCTCAAGATTACTCTTGGCAGAGATATACTAGTACATAGAAGAATGATGCTTCTGTTTAAGGGTGCCTCACAGGATTTTAAAGAAAAGAAAGCATAACAACTGAGATTCTTTAAGCTGTCCTGAACTTATTATTGGTCCACCCTTTTTGTGATGAAATAACGTTTTCCGAGCCCCCAGCTGAAGGTGATTCAACAAAATCTTAATCTAATAGCTCTATCTGGTTATGTTTTATGTATTACACTTAATCCAATAGTGAACCAACTATAGCTTTACATACGGATATATATATATATATATATAATATATATATATATATATATATATATATATATATATATATATATATATATATATTGCAAATGACTCTCTCCTCAAAATTTCCGAAACCCACACGCACAGGGATTTGCTGTGAGGAAATCCCTATTTCAGTTTCTAAAATCATTTATTTATTTACTTGTGTTAAATGTGGTGAAGTGGGATGTTATAAATACTTATAGGGAACTTAGTGTACTGACTGAGATCAGCTGTGAAGGTATCTATATCTATTAAGAGTAGTGTATTATAGATAACCTTACTTGCTACCACATATCTATATATCTCAGTCAGAATTATTCTGGAATAGTGTGATGCTACGTTATGTGTCTAGGGTATAAGTATGGTGAAGTGTAAGTCACAACAACAGACAGATAAACAATTTAATTTAATCCACTACTCTTGACAACACTGTGACACTCACATACATATAACACTCTACAAAGATATCTTAAAAGAGTCACTGATAAACTTTCAAATAACAATATGTATTCATGTCCTGATTCAACTACAAGGGAACCAGGAATCACAATCAATTTAAATTACAAGTTATGTACAGAATGTATTTAATATGAATATTGTAGTGACATATATTATTACAAATGTTCTATGTGTGTCAGTTGTGTAGTAGTAAAATGAGGTAATACTGGTTTTGTTTTGTTTAAGCTCTGTTGGTATTTGTCATCATGACTTCAATAGTTTGTCTTTAGGGACTAGTATTGGAGATTTTCACAGTTCCTGATTTTAAGACAAGTAAATTCCCCTCTTAATGTTAATTTTACAAAGTCAGTTCAAGATGAGGGGACATAATGTTGAGCTCAGCTGGCCAAGTTAGCTTATCTGGCGTGATGGCGGCAGGAAAGGACTCCTCTGCTCGAATTCTCCTCCGGGCTCTGGAGACACCTCACTGATAGCTAAAAGGACCAAGGAGTATGCTGTCCTACACTGGATTCAGCACAGCTCTGACCAGGTGCTGCTCAGTACCATCAAGACCACTGTCCCTGAAATCAAGAAGGATGTACCTTCTACTTCATAACTAACTTAAACTCTCTTGTTACATTGATCACAACACAGCACAAACATTGCGTTCAGAGCGTTAGGCCAACAGTCAGCTTCATCTGAAATACTTTATTCCAGTATTACCCTTCTTAATGGTTACTACGCCTCTGCACTTCCAGCATTATTTCTTTCTAGTCAATCATCCAGGTGTCAGTGTACTGTTTGGCCATTCCATGCCGTTTTACTTCTCTCCGACACCCTCTGTTCAGGCTGGAGCATTACAGGCTTTACCTCACGTTGGCCACTGAACTACACATATATATACAGGCATAAATCAACAATTCACATTCAATTTTCATTAAAAGATATTGAATGGTTCAAGCTTACCACAATTCATACGAATAAACACAGATACGTTGATTAGCAATGAATTCTGGCACAAACTGGCACAAATTTCCATCTGCCTATGTTCCAGGCTTTTATTTAACACAATTATAAGCTGGCTTCAACGCACTGTTGCTTTATCAAGATCATTTAAACAAGTGGTTTCGAACTAACGCTCCCAAGTGTGTATATCAGCGAGTCTGACCAATGAGCCCCGTTTCGACAAGTGTTTGAAAAAATGTTACCTTTCCCCGTTTCCCCTAACAACCAAGATAGTATTTATAGTTCGACCAATCGTGGTTAGGCTTTCATTTGTTGCGCTCCAATCAATTTGGAGTTTACATGGTAGGCTATTTATGTAACGTAAGGTTTTTTTCAAACACGTTATAAAAAATTTTATGAGCAGAAATGATTTCATGCTGTCAGGCAGCCTCACTATTTTATTTTGGGTATAATTTATTAATTCCTGGACTATTGGCGTAACGTTTTACATATTATTTGTCAGCAAGCCCTAAGGAACCCAATTTTCCCACTTTAAAAGAGCTACGTGGCTGCGTTCAAAATATGTATTTTCTACCTCCTGTTTCGAAGATATGCTGTCTGGGTACTGTTATGTTCTCAACCGTAAACCCATCTATTGTTATCTTTCCTAATAAGCGTTTTTTATGATTTATAAACCTAACTCTGGGAAAGGGTAGTGTATTTTATCACTGTCCGTCTGAAAAAAAATTAGTGCATGTAGACTTACACGCGTGATGGCAGCATTTGTGAACCGCGCGACGCGTGTTGCATGCGTTCCTGATTTCCAGCCCTCCCCTCTCTCTTTATCCTTTTGTCCATCTGTTCGTTCGTTTTGGTAACGCAGTATAATTAATGTTAGGATTAATTTAGGTCATTACGCAGTACGTCTCAATGTTTTTCTTAGAAATGCAGCACACGTTTCATTGAAGAAGGCGGGTAATAATACAGTAAGCTTTTATATCAACGTGAAAGCGTTACAATTTGCAGACGAAGCAGAAAACAAGGGGGATTTCGAGTACATTCTTTGTGACAGCACTGTTATTTTACCATTGCTCTTCTCTTTATTAATTTTATTTGTTAGGCTTCATATTTACCTAATAATTTATATATGTGGATTAGAATATTTCATGACATTAAACAAGAATTAATTATTACATTGGTTATAAGTATTTACGAATTAATAGTTGATTTAATTATTACGGAGAGAAGTGTACACGTATGAATAAGTGATCTTAAATTTAATACAACAGTGCTACCTAATTAACATTTCACTGAATAATTCAGGTGGAGGCTCAGAAATGAGCTAATATATCTTTGTCTTTATAGTTGTGGCGGGCAGATGCACAGTTCACAATAGCGTTGAAAAATTCAGCGTTGTGCTTGACTTCTGAAATATCCTTTGAAGACTCCATAAAATAGAAGCACCATCCTTCTATTTATAAATCTGCCAAGAGTAATCTTGGGCGAAGGTAGACACCTTTAAAGTCCCTACGTTTATACTCTAAATTGTGGCCATTGTTGGACCATCACTCCAGAGCAGATGAGACAACCCGAGACAAATTACATGACCTTCTTTAAATAAAACAAGAAAGGCCTTTTTAGTCTTTTAACGGTGCTTAAATGTATCACTCCAGCTCTCGATGCTGGACCCGGTATAGTGTAGTCTCTAACGCTTCCCTCTTTCCGACAGTATCTCTATGAGACTACCTGTACCTTTAAGGAGAATGGGGTAGTTCTTGTGCTTTTGCATTGGCTGGTTATGTGCCACTTTGTTTTACATTACAAGTTCTCAGCCAACAACAACACAGTTCATTCTTCTCAGTCTACAAAGTGCCTGATGGAGCAATTATATTTTTATCCTCTCAAATACTGCGGAAATCACACGGTTAAAGCACGTAGAATTCATTATTTTTCCCACAACAGGCGACTTTGCGGATACCTTGTGGATTATATTATGACACTTCTTCCTGAACAGTGCCAGAAAAGCTTGAGATAGAAATCCAGTCATGAAATCAATATCCCTGTCATAGAGCAAATAAAGAACATAGGTTCTGCAATTTCTAGAATTCTCTAGGTCAGCGTTTCTCAACCTTTTTATCCTGGTGGAACCCTACAAATAATTATTCAGGTCTCACATAACGCCTCTGCCATCACCGGTGTCAATACCTTGTGGAGGTATGGCGGCTTGCGTACCCTGATTACCCCCAGAGCTATGCCAGCGGGAGTTTTACTCCTGGAAGGTTCTACCAAGCTGGACAGGTTGGCGTGGGCAGGGGTCAGACTAAAACAGACACCCTGGTCCTCCAGGTTGGGGGTTTTAGCATAGGGCTGACACCCCTATCTATGTAAAAAAAATTGAAGTTACGGAAACAACAACGAATCAACAAACTTTGCTGCGGAACGGACATCTGGAGTCTGAGGCTCGTATGACTGTCAGTGGTGAAAGCCGAAAGGAAGCCACTGACATGGGAACGGAAGTCCTGACCGCAAAACATGATATAAGAATAGGATTTTGGAATGTCAGGACAATGAATGAGACGGGTAAACTAAAACAGGTCACGGCAGAAATGAGAAACTAGCGGAACAGCAAACGAAAATGGGAATAAATTAATAAGTTTCTGTAGTATTAACAACCTGCTCATTGGAGGAACACTTTTCCCACAGACAGAAATTCACAAATTAACATGGGAATCACCAAATGGTCGGGACAGAAACCAAATAGACCACATCATGATTAACGGTAGATGGAGACATGCATTACAAGGTGTGAAGATAAGAAGAGGTGCAGATGTGGGAAGTGATCACCATTTAGTAGTAGCAAAACTGAAAGTGAAACTAAGAAGGGCTGGACCAACTGTAGCTACACAGAAAAAGGTTTGACATCAGCAAATTGAAGGACCCCCTTACCAGAAAAACTTTTGCGGCTGACATAAAGAAACGATATCAATTTGCCAAAAGTCAGGAAAAGACATTGACTGACGATATGGACCAGAAATTCAACACCATTTCAACAATATATAAGGAAAGCAGCAAATCATGCTTGGGATTCCAGGAAAGGAAGAAGCAAGACTGGATAACACCAGAAACATTAAACACCATAACACTGAGAAAGGAAATGAAAAGAAAGAAAACAGAAGCGAAGTCCCCCAGGTTAAAGCAACTATATAGCGAACAGTACAGTCAGCTGGACAAGGAAGTTAAATGCCAAACCCGAGCCAACAAAAGGAATTTCCTAGACGATCTTGCAAGACAGGCAGAAGAGGCAGCACTGAGAAATGAACAAAGCACAGTATACAAAATAACTAAATTCATCAGCGGAAAACGAGGTGCAAACAATATTACATTAGTAAGAGATAAACAAGGAAATCTCATCACGACAGCAGA
This sequence comes from Oreohelix idahoensis, assembly GCA_024509875.1. Classification (NCBI taxonomy): domain Eukaryota; kingdom Metazoa; phylum Mollusca; class Gastropoda; order Stylommatophora; family Oreohelicidae; genus Oreohelix; species Oreohelix idahoensis. The sequence goes on along the minus strand of JAMPIV010016488.1, from coordinate 20,453 downwards.
GGGACAGGAAACAAGATGGGCAGAGCACTTCAAAGAAACTCTGAACAAGGAACCACCAGAGACACAATTGAACGTTCCTGAGACTGAAAACGATCTAGATATAAATACAGACATTCCACGAAAAGAAGAAATCATCACAGCAATCAAAGGGTTAAAGAACGGAAAAGCTCCTGGCCATGATAACTTAAATGCAGAGCTATTTAAGACAGACCCTGAACTAGCAGCAGAACTATTAGAACCACTATTTGCACAAGTCTGGAAAACGGGGACAACACCATCAGAGTGGAACAAAGGAATAATTGTCAAATTGCCCAAGAAGGGAGATCTTGCAGACTGCAATAATTGGAGAGGAATCACTCTTCTCTCAGTTCCCAGCAAAATACTATGCAGGATAATTATACAGAGAATTTCAAAAGCAGACCACAAACTGAGGAAAGAACAAGCAGGATTTAGAAAGAACAGAAGATGTGTAGATCATATATTCATTCTCAGGAACATTATAGAGCAGTGCTCAGAATGGCAAAGACAGCTGTACATTAATTTCGTTGATCTCGAAAAGGCTTTTGACAGCATACATAAGGACAGTTTATGGAAGCTTACGGAATTCCAAGCTGCATAGTGTCAATCATAAAAAGCCTCTATGCCAACTTTACGTGTAGTGTTGGGCAGAGCAATCTAACCTTTGAGCCATACGACAGGGATGCCCCTTATCAACCACTCTATTTTTAACAGACTACATTTTCTGCATTGGAAGATCTGGAATATGCAGATGACATTGCACTACTAGCACATTTACATCAACACATCCAGGAAAAAACGTATTGACTTAATAAGTTTAGCCAGCAGGTGGGCTTGAACATCACTTTAAAGAAGTCAGAGTTCATGACGCTTAATGTGAGCAACCCTGAGCCCATATCAGTAAGGAATCAGCAACTGGTACAGACAGACACTTTCACATACCTAGGATGCATAGTAACACCAGACGGCGGGGCAGGCAAAGACATCAACATCAGAATGAATAAGGCAAGAACAGCCTTTTTTAGCCTAAACAACATCTGGAAGTCCTCTCAATACAGCACAAGCACAAAATTAAGATTATATCAGAGCTGTGTGCTTTCTGTGCTTCTCTATGGTGCGGAATGCTGGAGAGTTACAGAAAAGGAAATGCCGAAATTGTCCTCTTTTCACACAACATGCCTAAGAAAAATTCACCGAAACTTTTGGCCGAATACCATCACCAACCAAGATCTGCTTACTCGGAGCAAGCAAGAGGACATGCACACCATCATAGCTGGCAGACGCTGGAGCTGGGTTAGCCATGTCCTCAGAAGAGACCCCGATGCCATCACAAGAACAGCTATGCTTTGGACCCCTGAAGGAAAACGAAAGAAAGGCCGACCAAAAACAACCTGGCGGAGGACTGTGGAGGCTGAGATGCACAGAATGAACCAGAGTTGGGGCACTGTACGAAGGATGGCCGCCGACCGATCAAAGTGGAATCAATTTGTTGTTGCCCTACAAGACGCCACTAGGCGTGATGGCCACTGACTGCTTTGACGGTCGGCGGCTAAGGATCAAAGAAGAAGACATAACGCCTGCTTACAAATTATAATATCTTTAGCTCATGGTAATTTTAATTAAAGTTAGTTACAACATGAACATTTTTTGACAACGTTGTATAGTAAAGATACTAAAAAAAACCATAGGCCTAAGCAAAATGAATAAAAATATAACCTAGACACACTTTTACACAAGACTTTTTTTTTAAAACCCGCTGATTTTTTTTTTTTTTCAATTACGATCTCTCGCGACACCCCTAGCGACCTCCTGCGGAACCCTAGTGTTCCACGGAATCCCAATTGAGAAACGCTCCTCTAGGTTATCAAAGTAATAATCATCATCATCACGTCCATAAGGAGCATACATAAACCATTGCAATAACCCGTTGTAATTGGTTGCACCAAAGCTTCCAGTAATCTTGCACCAGTAGCCTATGTAACAATTTTTTACAACATGAAGTTGTCATCTATCAAAAACTTTCTTTCGTTATGTCAAGGTGTGACATGTTTTTCTTGGAACAGCTGCCATTTATAGAAAGTTCACTTTTTCAGGCCATAAATCGAGGATTCCTCAGCAAGAGAGAGTTTGGTAAGAAAACCAAGATGGCTGTATACCGCTCCACCTATGTCCCAGTCTTGACATATGGATGCGAGTCATGGGCAATGACTACAACCAGAGCCGGATTAACGTAGTAGCAAAAGTAGCATATGCTACGGGCCCCGCGCTTTTAGGGGCCCCGCGCCAATAAATATGTACATAATTTTTTGGTCATCTTTTAATACGAGCGTTAAACCAATGATCTTGTGATTTAATGCCATCTTTAGCGCCTTTTCATTTGGTGTCACGAAATTGTGAGAGAAAGAGCATAAGAGGGTGACTTAGTGTGACTCTTCATTATTTTTATATTAACTGTTTGCGGACGGAAGCCATTTAAGTGGCGTTGAAAATTTGGTCACGTTTGGACGGAAGCCAATTTTTTGGCTCTAGGCGACTGCCCCTCTAATTTTGTTTCGTTCTTTGTGAAATGAATTTGCATTAACAATAAAAACTAGAATTTAGGAAACGGAAACTTCCTGTTTTAATTGAGGTATACGGCGTGCTCGCACTCTCTTTCGATCTTGATTAAAATTTCTTGATTTGTAAGGTTAGAAAACTCAAAAAATGAGCAGTAGACACAGAGATATTGGACGTAATTATGCTTCTGGAAGTGAAAAACGTAAAGCGAAGGAAGAAAAAGAAAGAAGAGATCAACTTGTGATATCAAAAACACGTAAGCTGACAAAATATTTTGATGTTCATGGTAGTGGTACTCTAACCGCTGAAGCTGGAAGTACAGGAACAACTAGTACTAGTGCAGGCTGTGCAGCAGAAAACATACAGCAAAACCCAGTATACACTGAGTCTGAATGTAAAAGAATAAGTGAAACGAAGAAGTACTCTAAGGATATTGGTGACTGGCCGAACAATATAGATGACTGTGAGCGTGAATATTGGATATCCAAGGGAAGTGAAAAATGTCAACATGTTGATAGTGCCTTCTCTTCATCCGTGCGATTGTATGACACTGAAAAAAAAAACTCGATACTGTCAGAAGTCTTATTTTACACATATTCATAAACTTACAAACAAGCAACATGCAAGAAAACGGTTATGCTATTCAGAAAGTAAAGGGCGCCTATTCTGTTTCCCATGCACGCTTATGAGTTCAGAATGTTCATCAAAGTTTACTGTGGAAGGGTTTAATGACTGGAAAAATGCAAGCAATCTATTGCGTCGACATGAAGAAAGCTCCTCACATAGACAAACTTTAATTTCACTGTTGATGCGTAAAAACAAAGGTGAACGTGTCGATTCCCACCTTGTGAAACAAATGGACATTCAAGAAAAGTATTGGCACAAACTTCTAGAGCGAATAATTGAACTTGTGAAGTTTTTAGCAGAACGAGGCCTTTCATTTCGTGGCAGTGATGAAATTGTTGGGTCCCCTTATAACGGGAATTACTTAGGGTTGTTAGAATTACTGGCCAAGTTTGACCCTTTTCTGGCAGAGCATATAAGTACTCATGCAAACAAAGGATTTGGACATACATCATATCTATCTAAAACAACGTGTGAGGAATTCATCAATCTGATTGGATCCAGCATACTGGATCACATTCTCTGTGAAGTGAAGAAATACAAGTATTATTCCGTTTCATTGGATTCTACTCCAGATATATCTAATATGGACCAGCTGACTTTGACTCTGCGCTATGTTTTGCCATCTGGACCAGTTGAACGATTTGTGAAATTTTTGGATATGGAAGGTCATAGTGCTGAACAGCTTACTAAAAGTCTACTTAATTTTTTAAAGGCAAATGACATTGACATTAAAGACTGCCGTGGTCAAAGTTATGACAACGCCAGGAACATGAGTGGCAAGTTTATTGGATTACAAGCACGAATTAAAGAGATGAATAAGTTTGTGCATTACATTCCGTGTTTTGCACATTCACTAAATTTGGTTGGAAAATGTGTTGCAGAAGGTTGTCAAGAAGCATTCATTTTATTTGGATTTGTTGAAAGTCTGTACACCTTCTTTTCTGCTTCTACCTACCGGTGGGGGTCTCCTTTCTACTGCATTATGTGTTGGCGGTACTCATAATAAGTCCCATTTGCCCTTTGTGAAAAGACTGTCAATCAGAAGGCAGAGTGTCGTCAACTGGCTCGTGGTCTACTTTCAACCATGATGAAGTTAGAAACAGGAATAATGATCATACTGTGGGATCAAGTATTAGAGCGTTTTCAAATGACCAGTGCTTCTTTGCAATCTTCTGACCAAGATTTGAGTACAGCTTGTGCACTCTATTAATCCCTGCGGGGGTATATTCAAGCTATGCGGTCTACTTTTGCAGACATAGAGCAAAAGGCCAAGGATCTGACTGAGTGTGAACATTATCAAGAACAAACTCGAAGATAATACAAACGAAATCGAGAGTACCTTGTATGATGATTTCAGTGGTTCCAGCACACTTGATCCACTTGTTGAATCTCAAACGCCTTCTCAGGAGTTTAAAAGCCGAACATTTCTTGTCCTTATTGATAGCTTGCTCTCTGCCTTGTCAAAACGCCAGAAAGCTTATCAAAAGCTGAATGATGTATTTGGATTCCTTCGTCAGTTACAGTCGTTTACACCTGAAGAGGTGGTAACGAGATCATCGAATCTTATTAAATCATATCCGGAAGATCTGGAAGACAGTCTTTGTGAAGAACTTGTGCAGTTTACAGAACTGTTGAAAACTGATCTTGCTTCTCATATTCTCACTACTCTAGACCATGTAGAGTTACAGTTTTACCGTTTGATAATTGACAATTCTTTGGAGTCTTGTTTTCCAAATGTAGAAATCACCTTGCGCATCTATTTGTCACTAATGGTAACCAACTGCAGTGGAGAACGATCATTTTCAAAACTGAAACTTATTAAAAATGAACTAAGGAGCACCATGGGTCAAAAGAGATTGAACAATCTCACACTAATGAGCATTGAACATAAACTTCTGCGTGAAATTGATACATCCTATATCATCAACAAATTTGCTCATGCTAAATGTAGAAACATTAATATTTAAAGTATGTGTTCAAACTTATTTGTGTTGTTTTATTGTTTTTTTTTTTTTAAAAACCCCTTTCTTAACATATGCTACAGGCCCCGTACTATCTTAATCCGGCCCTGACTACAAACCATAAAGGCCAGATCCAAACCTCAGAAATGAGGTATCTGAGGAAGGTGGATGAAGTAACAAGAAGAGACATGGTCAGCAACCAGACGATACGTCAAGGCCTAAAATCCCACCCCCTGCAGACCCAAGTAGAACAGTCCCAACTAAGATGGTTTGGCCATGTCTGCAGAATGGGAGAAGATCGGCTACCACGACAAGCATGGGAAACAAAGAGCCAGGGATCCAGACCCCCAGGACGACCCAGAGTCCGCTGGGAGGACAACATTAGACAATCTTTGAAGGACCGAATACTAGAATGGAACCAGGCCGGGAGGAAAACAGCCGATAGGATAGTCTGGCGCTCTCTCTCCCAAACCTCTACACCTCACGGTAGAAGGGGAACGACTAAGTAAGTTAGCATTGAAAGTTCATAAGATTTGATTCCTTATTCTCGGGTTCTTAGCTCTTGCATAAGAATCCACGTATTTCATTTAATTTAAAATTCTCAGACAGTCATAAGAGGAACTAATGTATGGTGTAAGAATCCAACAACTCCGTGTTTACTTGGTAGAATGAAAAAAAAAATTCCACAAACACACAAATAATATTACGTCTTACAAAGAGAAAGGACAAGAAAAACCTACGTTGCGGCCACAAGGGACAGCCAAACAAGAGATAGGAGGGAAAGAAAGTGAGAATTAAGTGGAGAACATGAAACTATAGAAATAAGAGACAAATACTCCCTTAAGTGTTAGCATATGTTGGAGCAAAGATGGCCGCCACAAAACCGGAAAGCGTAAGTGGACAGTACATTAAAAGCAAAAAAAAAAAAAATAATAATAATAATCATGAAAACAGGGACTGGAAAACAGAGTGAAAAAAATTATAATAACAAACAAATAAAATAAAATACATAAGTTGATAAATAATAAAATAAAATAAGAAATAATAATAACAATAAATAAATAAAAAATAAAAAAAATAAAAATAAAAAAAATAAATAAAATAAATTATCCGATTCATTTATTTATGAACTACATGTGCCAAAACTATTCATATATTCATGATGCATTCCACATATTCAGCCACTGCCTCAAATAGATTCTGTATTTCAGATACGTATGTTCTGCTGCCAATGCAGATATTGCCTCTGTCTTCATAGCGGACTCACATAATTAATATAGGCACTACGGTCTCTGATATTTCTGAATAATAATAATGATAAAGGCACCATAGCCTGAACCATACAATGAAATAAAGTCGATGTGACCTTATAACACTTATGAATAATAATATGGCATCTTTGCATGAATATTTTATATAACACAGTTGTTCCATCACACAGATGGACATACACACTGCTCACCACCAAGGTGACTTACAGAATCTATTACAGAAATCTTCATCTTCCACGATCTACTGTTTGTACTTCATTGTGCATGACAAAACACCTTCATACTTGCTAACGTTCTTTCGCTATAAATATTGCTCATTCTGTATCCATGGCGACCTACTTTTGGATCTTGAACAACCTCGAAGTTAGGACAAACACTTATGAATAATAATATTGCATCTTTGCCTGAATACTTTATATAACACATGTCACGAACGGTTTATAGAATGAATGTCAGTACTCATGCTCCGGCGGGAGCTAGAGGTATTTATGTAAGTTGTGAGTTGAAGTGAGTGAATGTTAAGTTTGACTGTGGGCATGAATGCATTAGTAGCAGTAAGCACTAATGTTGAGTTCACGGGCATGACTGAGTTGTTGTGAACGAAGTGGTGGTGAAAACTGGTCAAGTGTGAAAAAAGGGTCATTTGTGGGAAGGCATTCGAGAGAGAGATTGGAGCTATAAAGTATATTGAGTTATAGTGAAATTCGTTCCATTGGATGATGTTCCAATTATGCACCTCATACATTGTGCATTTTTTATGATTCTTGGCCAAAGCGGCAGTCTGCCTGTGTCATTGTGTTTATGATAAAGTTTGTGACATAAATTCATCGGATATCGTGCCTATGTGTTAGAGTTCAGTGAGTTAACATTAGCTGTGTATAACGAGCAATGTTTGTCGCTCCATGTATAATGTAATATATATATATTTGTCAATGTGCACTCACAGCTAAGCACTTGACAACACAGTTGTTCCATCACACAGACGGACATACACACAGCTCACCACCAAGGTGACTTACAGAATCTATTCTTACAGAAATCTTCATCTTCCACGATCTACTGTTTGTATTTCATTGTGCATGGCAGAACACCTTCATACTTGCTAACGTTCTTTCGCAATAAATATTGCTCATTCTTTATCCGTGGCGACCTACTTTTGGATCTTGAACAACCTCGAAGTGATATCTTCTGTAGTTATTTTAGTTATGCAGGTGCTTTAACGTGGGATGATTTACCCAAATCTGTCATAACTAATCATTACACCACATTCAAAAGATATCTGCATTCACATACCTTGAAATCCTGAACACACACCTAATGAAAACTCTCTATTTAGTATGTACTTGTAAATGTAATCTTTTTAACTTTAATTATAAATAGGAAATAGCTTAATGGCTCTCTCTATCTCTCTCTCTCTCTCTCTTTCTCTCTCTCTCTCTCTTTCTCTATCTCGCTTTCTGTGTGTGCATGTATGAGTGAGTGAATATACATGTGTGCGGTCAATTACTATAAGAATAATAGCCCCTTCAGTCATAACTGACCATGGAAATGCGCCCCTGAGGTGACAGCCCTCAGCTGCTTTTCCTGCTATTCCTTTCGACGCCTTTTCCTCTCTTCTGCTTGTTGTGTGAGCTTTTTTTCGCCAAACTGAGGTGGCGCTGCAGTTAGCATCGCCACTTGGTGCGATCCGACGCTTCGTCCTTCCAGGTTGCTGGATTTATGTCTAGTGCTCTCATGTCTCATTTGTACACATCTTTCAAACCCAGCTTTTATCGCCCAACTGTTCTTTTGCCATCTGCCAATTGTCCGAAGAAAATATCTTTCGCGATGCGACCATATTCTATGCGGCGGATATGGCCAAGCCAGCGTAGTCTGCGTTGTCTAAGCAGCTTATACATCCGTTGAAGGCCAACACATGACAACACCTCGACATTTGTCACTTTATCTTTCAACGAAATGCCGAGGATGTGGAGTAGACACCGTAGATGGAAGGTAATGAGCCTTATTTCTTGCTTAGCATAGGTTGTCCATGTCTCGCTACCAGATAGAGGTGTGATGGTGACTCAGGCGTTATATACTGCAGCTTTGGTCTTTATTGTGAGTTTGTAGTTTCCCAAAACACGCGATGTGAGGCGGGCAAAGGTAGCTGCAGCTTTGCCAATGCGGCTGTCAATTTCTATGTTCCAGAGAGAGTATGTCATTGATGGTAGATCCCAGGTATGTGAAGTGGTGCACCACTGCCTTTTCATAGTTATCGATAGTGATAACTGGTGCAGCACCTGAATCCGGAATCAGCACATTTGTTTTCTTCAGACTTATAGTGAGACCAAAGTCCTTGCATGCTTGGGTGAAGCATAGACTGACATGAAATGATAAAAGAGACATAGAAAGACTTTGAATACATGGCACAAGAAAGTTTTTGAGGCTTATGTTCTGTGGGCAGCTGAAAGGTAATGATCGATGACCATTATAAATAAGTGAGAAAAACATGGAGAACAACAAGAACTCAACTAAAAAGTTACAAGCTTTCATAAATGTTAGCTTGCGTTGATTATATATATATATATACTGAAGCACATTAAGCTGAGTCACCTAAGGAATCGTTCTCTCCCGGCAAGTCAAACAGCAAGAGCAATAGTGGGTAGACATGGGCAAGTCTCTCGAATGACAGTCATACGACGACTCAGAGATACAGGCCTTACTGCAAGACGACATAAGTTGGGCCAAACTTGACTCACAGACATCGTCAGCAGCGCCTGCAATGGGCAGAGCAACATGTCAGATGGACTAGACTGCAGTGGAATGCTGTCCTATTCACAGACGAGAGCAGATTCAACATATCCTTTGCTGATGGACTGTGGTAAAGTGGGATGTTATAAATGTTGCCGGGCAGGGTAGTGGGGGTTGCTGTTTAACTCGAGAGTATTAGATTTTGATTACTAGCTAGCCTGCTAGAGGTGATGATTTCTCTCTACAGACTTACAGGAATTTACCAGGTTCGGGGACAATCCTCTATGATGTTTTATTTTTAGAGCATATGGTTATTATTTGTGTTGCACCTGCAACGATTAGCTTTGGCATGATCCTTTAATAATTGGTATGATGGCTAACTGCAAATATATGATTCGTCAACAGCATTTGTGTTCAATGAAACAAATGTTTATTCAATTTCCAACAAGAACTGGGTTAAGTCAAATGGTAACCACACCAAATTTGCATAATAGCATGTTGACATTTAATAGACAAGCATAAAAAGTCAATGCATTATTTTAATGATGCAATATTCCTTATTGCATCTCGTAATCTTTTCAAGTTGCTAAAACATGGCGTGGCTCCTCTATCCTTCTAGTGTTCCTTCGTTTATTTGTTAATGTGGTCTAGATTTCACGTTTTTCTTATCTCTTCATTTCAATGAAGAGCCAAACTTTCTCTTATTCATTAGTATTCCTTAGTTTGACTTTCTCTCAGCTTAAGGACCTTCATTCTTGGTAAAAGGTTCAGATATATGCCTGAGTTTACAATTCTTTACCCAGTTTTCGAGCGTAGCTCCGTTTCAGTTATGACTGTGGGCTCTAACAGTTATTGCATGCAATTCTTAGCACTACTTACGTTTCTCGTGAATTCACAAATCATCACATTCCACATTTCGAAGTTACACAGTTGCATTAATTGTGCGAAGTCAATCTCCTCTATAGAATATCACTGAGCAAAGAGAATTACGTCTTGTCTCCACCGCGCTAAATTCATTACTAACTAAAAAAATGGCTTCGTCTCTTGTTCATTCCGGGGAAAAAAGACTCAGCCTAACCATTGGTGGGAAAATCACGTGACCAATGCTTGGCGTAATGCTTGGCGTTACGAAGCGAAGCTTAGCCTAAAATAATGCGTGGCTTTTCGAAGCTAACCTGGTTTAATTAAACATCTGCGCCAAGACTTTTTTAATCTTCTGTTTCTATAAAAATTTATTTTATATGTTAATATAGCCTGTATCTGAAAACTTACGGTATACGCGGTTACATACAGATCCCGGGGCCCTGCAAATGTATCCCGTAGGGAGACATTTGAGTACTATCAATAACAAAAAATCCATCCCCAAAATTTCTAAGTTCAAAAAAATTTTCAGAAAAATTTAAAGTTCAAAAATTTTTCTAAGTCCAAAAATATTTCCAAAAAATTTAATTTAATTCCTATACTGGGGTCCTATGTCTATATGAGGTCGTCTGCTATGTAAAAAAAACTAGTAGTGGACATCAACTTCAAAAAGTGTAACTTATTCATCACATCATAATATTTTTCACCAAATTTACAAATTGGCAACACTGCCTAACAAAATCTGCAAAACACTCATAAGGTCATCACTAAAAAAAATGTGACGAGTGGCAACACTGGGGAATGAACAATAAACTATCTTATTTGCAGAACTTGGCTGGATTATCATAATCTATTACATTTCATTCAAAAATATAGTTGATTACATTCTCTTGGATGTGGTGGGGGTGTTATCTCTTTTCTGTACTGTTATTTGCTCCATATTAAAAGCCTGCAAGTACTAAAAAAATCTTTTTTTTTTTTTTTTTTTTTTTTTTTTTTTTAGTGAATGAGCCACTTGCTCATTATTACATGTAGAAAACATCTCTAAACATAATATGCATATTTATCATACGATAATACAACCAGCATCATTTTTATAAGTAATCATTTTTCACAATAAAAGCATTAAAACCTCATGGCTTATCCTTATTTATTTATTTGTATGTTTCCTTGTTATAGACATTTTCCAAATGGTAAGTGTATAAACTCGTTCTAAGTCCGTCACTGTAGAAAATGTTCTATATTACATTTTTTTTTTTTTTTTCTTCAAAATATGTGATGTTTGTCTCTAATATCCGTACGTCTGGTGGTGATCCTGTCCATTAGTCAGTTATTTCTAATCATTCCTTCTTTTCTGTCAATACAGTATTTTTTTTTCTGTGAACTCTGTCCTAGAAATATTATTTTATATATATATATATATATATATATATATATATATATATATATATATATATATATATATATATATATATATATATATATATATATATATATATATATATATATATTTTTTTTTTTTTTTTTTTTTTAAAATCTTCTTTGACTTGCCATACATCAATTTTCAAACATCAAATTATTCAGCAACCAACAGACGAATGTGTTACTATCATTTTATGAAATATAAGGGAAAAGAAAAATATAGTTTCCAAATCATCATGAATTTTCTACATTGGGTTCCGTATTACTTTATTTTCTCTTTTAAGACAACTGCTTATACTTTTGACAATATGTATCCATGTTGTCACTCTCGAGGCATCCTTGTATACAATTTATATTTGTCTCCTTTTTTTTTTTTTTTCATAACACCAATGTATCATTTATGGTGTACCAATATCATTGTATCTATTCTAGTCCTCCTGTTATCTTGAGAATTCATCCTTAGTAACTCCCTATGTACCTTATCTAGCAATACATTTATGCAAAACACATCAAACAATTATTTATGGAAACATTTAACTGAGATGTAAGAACTTTTGACAATATGAGATGAAAAAAAAATTTTGGGGTCATCACTCAAAAAATGTGACATAGAAAGGAAGAAAAAATATTCAATTGATCGTGAGGAATCTACAATATTCTTATAAGACAAAGTTCCTTGCACTCTGACTACTATTTAACCATATTATTTCTGGTTATCCTTGCATACAGTGTACCATTTCCATTTCCTTTATAAGTCCAATTCATCGCTCATGGTGCTCCAATATTTTAAAATGTGGATCCTTCCTATTCCTCTTATTCTGTACTGGAAATATATCCTTATTAATTGTCCATGTACTATATCTGTGACATGTCTGTCCTTGGGATAACGTTATTTTCTTATCCAATATCCTCGGGGTGAGCAAATCTCAGTATGTCCAATTTCATCAACCATTTATTTATTTCTCTCCTGTAATTCTGGGTATGTTATGAGTATAGTACATTGTCAATTTATTCTAACTATCTTACAACATTCTGTAATTCGTGATAAGGAATAGTCATTTGTTATACAACAATGTTCATATTACAAAGGCAATGAGCAAAAATCAAAAAAAAAGATATCTTCTCCAAAAATGCGGATGTATCTCTATTTCCTTTACCTCTGGGTGTAGCAATTATTCAGTCATTATTTTTTTTTTCTCCATTATTTAATCTCCATTTTGTGTCCTTAGTACCTGTGGTTCCATGGGATTATCATAATTCATTTATGTCTCTTGTCTACTGATAATCCTTCAATAATGACTTCAAATATGGTCCTCATATGTGCAACAATCATCTGCTCTGATTTGTTCCATGGTATTCATCAAATATTCTATTATATCCTTGTCTTATCTCGTAACCACGAAAGACTAAGATTATTCCTCCTCCAATGTTAATGTGGGGGATTTTGTGCATCAACATTTCAACAAAATCTCAGCTGTGACAACATAAAGTTTCACCTTAATATAAAATGGCATCTTCATCATACATAACCAGTTGCTTCTTCATCTCATGTGTCATTAGTGGTTATCATGCGGTAATGGGGTATTTCATTTGCTAGGTCAGCATGTGCAAATGCTATTTCTTTAACATGGGCAAAGGCATCATCAACAAATAGGTGCAATTTGTTCAATCTGGGGTTAGCATATACTAATGCTCTCAAGGGATTCTTCATTTGCAGAAATTCAGCATGCGCAAATGTCATTGGGGTATTTGTGATAGGCAGTAAAATTTTTGACAGTACTAATATACATCTGGGTCTAAAATAATAATGTACATTTGAAATAATCCTGTGGAGAAAAATAGCATAACCTACAATACTAGTTTTGGGTATGAATTATGTGCTGTTGAGAGATGTCATAGTATGAACAGTATGATTGATCAAGGTGATAGATATAAAGGAGTTTATCATAATATAGATCAAAGAAATATTAGTATGGTGTAAGAACACATAACTACTGGTGTACAGTGTCTGCATGAAAATACAGGACTCTGGATCTGCAAGGACAAGAAGTCTGGTGAATGAAACATGGAATATGATTCGTTTCAAAAGTAGAGATCAATGTTACAACAGAATAGTATGACACATGTGTTATAGGTAAAGTTGTGTAACATTCTGAATATCAAAAACTGTCTGACTAATAAGGGTGTCTGTAAACAAAGAACATTGTATCATCTGTGTCATCTTTATTTCAATAATCCAAATAAAATGTCTAACTAGAATCCTCCGTGGGCTGGTCTTGATTTCTTTCTGGGCATCATTATTCTAAGGCTGGAAAAAATAACTTTCTCAGTGAGGCTTTGACATCTTAGTCTGTAAGCAAGTCATTTGAACTGTCCAAGACTGAAAATAGAGTACATGGGGAGAGTTAGTACATTGTTAAAAATTAAGTGCACATTCGCGGTGACGGTACATGGGATGGCATGTACATTGAAGACTTGAGGGGCGTGTCTCAGCAAAGTTTTAGTAGTTCCTTCAGTTTCTCTGCCATCTCTAACCTTGCAATGTCCCGACTGCTTAGGCGAGCATCATACTGAGTAGCAGTGGTGACGGGTGTGATAGGCGACGACACTGCATTTGCTGATTGTTGGGACACTGAGGACATTGACGAATGCGGTGATGGCTTAACATCTTTTGATTGCGGTGATGGTTTCACTGTGGTAGGGGTTTGTATGACTGGAACATCTGTTGGTTTTGAGGCAGGTATATGTTTCGCCTTGATTTTTCTTCTGACCTGGTTGTGCTGAACGTTAGCACCGGTTACAATGGGCACAGTAATTTGCACACTGTTGTTTTTGAGTAGTTGAGATGAGGCTAACACTTCTCGGCTTGGTTTTGGAACATGATTGCGTTTCTTCAGAATCTTTCGTCTGATATAGTTATGCTGTATACGCGGAATTTTGTTGCTAGGGATTGAGTCATCAGATTCTGTTTTATAGGCGCGTTTGACGCTGGAGCTGACTGGTACAAATAATGTACTATCCGCATCACTGGTTTCAATGGAACTAGCTGTATCAATGTCTGTTTCTTGTTGGTATAATTCTACCATTTTTCTGTCATTATGTTCGTTGGGGTCTGACAAATCTATGCTGTCTTGTTCTGTTTCGTCTCCATAAAGATCGCTGGTATATGGTTCAACAATCTGCTTGGGTATAGTTTCTTCAGGATCTGATTGTTTTGAACGAGCAATCTTGTTCTTGTGGTATAGCAGTGTTTGGTTTTCACTAGTGTTAAAACTAGAACTGCCTGAACTGGGGGTGTGATAGGTATCAGCTGACGATTTATCACTGCGGGAGTAAGTTTGAGTGTGGATATAAGGTGCTTGGTTGTTGTCATCGTGTGACGTCTGAGGCATTATTTCTTCATTTCTAATGCGCAGGTCTCTGTCCTGGAGTCGATTACGCAATTCAAGTGGTGGGATATCTTCTTCGCTTTCGGACGAGTCTCGTTGTTGTCTTGCTCGATGTATTTCATCTGTGGGTGGTCTGGGTATGTGGTCGTCTTGGTAAAATTCAGAGTCTGTCGTCTCTGACTCTGATATGTCAGACGAATCTGTGCTGGATGGATTATAATTTAGGGTGGCTTTTCTGACTGGTCTTGTATTTGTCGTCAGAGGCGGAATGGGCCGGTGATTATCAATTTTTATTTGTTTTACGTGAGCTTTTGTTTGGTGTTGTTTCTCTTCATTCCAAATAATGAAGTTTACAGGCGTAGTTTGTTTCATGATTTTGTAGCCATCTAACCATCGGTCATCGAATTTTGAACTGCGTACATGTTTCTTGTAGTATACTCTGTCTCCTATTTTGTATGTTGGTAGCTTGGCTGATTTATCATGTTGTTTCTGTTTCTTGTGAAATGCCTTCTGCGTATTTCGTTGTGCAATCTGGTGAGCTTTATACTTTTCTTGAAGGATTATTTCGATGGGGTCTTCTCCCATGTATTTTCTTTGTGGGCGAAGTAGGTTGTCTAACGGAAAGTTTGGTTCTCTTCCGTATAGCATGAGAAAGGGTGACATTCCTGTGGTATCGTTCACGTTTACTCGGATGGCTTCAAGAGCTTGGTTAATGTATAGGTCCCAGTATTGGTGGTTCCCCTTGATATATTTGCTAATAATATCATGTAGGGTGGCGTGCATGCGTTCATTTCTGCCATTTGCATTTGGGCAATAATAAGTGGTTGTAGTATGCTCAATATTCAGCTGGTGTAAGGTGGCTTTAAATGGGTTACCTATAAACTGTTTACCGTTGTCTGAAATGATTCGTTTTGGACAGCCATGCCTGGGAATGAATTCTTGTAAAAAAATTTGCGTGATGGACTGCGATGTGGCATCACTGAGTGGGTAACTTTCTGGCCAAACAGAGTATTGGTCAACTATGTGCAGGAGGTATTTGTTGCCTGATTGGGTGAGTGGGTAAGGACCTGATAAGTCAATGCTCACTGTTTGCATGGGGTAATGGGAAGGTTGCATTTCTTGAAGGGGAATTAAATGTGGCTTCATGTTTCTCAATTTACATGTTCTACAGGTGGCTACATATTCTGTAATGTCCTTGTAGAAAGTTTGCCAATAATACCTTTTCTTTATGACATCAATTGTTTTGTCTCTTCCCATGTGCCCGTTGTTATCATGAAACTGTAGCAATACTTCTGGGACTAGATGTGCTGGAATGACTTTTCTTAGTGTCCCTTCTTGTTTCTGATCAATATAGTATAGAATTCCATCCGTTGGGTGTACTGTAAAATCTTTACTTTTTATTGGGTTTTCTTTCACGTATGTGAGCAGCTTGACAATTTCTGCATCTTTCGCTTGTTCTACTCTCATGTCAAACATCTCTTGGCTTTCTTCTTCTACTTGAGTGGCGGAATCTGAGGTACTTCTTCGACTTGATGAAGTAATTTCATTAATTTCTTTAGCATTATCGTCAATCTCTGAGGATGTGCCATCATTTTTGACTCTATTTGTTTTCACTTCAGTTTCATCATCATATTTAATCCTGGATAAGAGGTCTGCACAGGTGTTCATTTCGCCTGGGATATGTTCGATAGTGGTGTCGTAGGACTGTAAATTCATTGCCCATGTCTGTAACTTCTTTGGCTGTTCTTGTGTTTTGGTGAGCCAGTTAACCAAAGGTTGATGATCAGTTCTTATAATGAGTTTAGTTCCTCTGACGTAAAAGTCAAACTTTTGTACTGCATAGTGAATAGCATATGCTTCTTTCTCAGTGGTGGTCCACCGTTTTTGTGACTTTGACAATGCGTGGGATAGGAATGCAATGGGTTTCTCATTTGGAATGTTTGGTAGGATGGGTGTTTCATCTTCTAGTACAGGTTGGACCAAACAAGCACCAATTGCGTTATCTGAGGCATCGGCGTATAGTATCATGGGCTGAGAAATATCTGGATGTCCAAGCAGTGGGATGGTGGTTAGGGCATTTTTTAGATACTCAAAGGATCTCTGGCAGTCTTCTGTCCATTTGAAGCGTGCATACTTGCGGGTAAGGGCTATCAAAGGCTCTGCTGCTCTGGAGAAATTGATGATGTGGCGTCTATAGTACCCTATTGTACCAATAAATGAGCGTGTTTGTCTCACCGTCTTGGGGCTAGGCATTTCTCTTATGGCTTTGACTTTATCTTCATCAGGTCTGACGCCATGTCTATTGATGACAAAGCCTAAATATTTTGTTTCTGTCTTTAGAAACTCACACTTCGACAGTTTTAACTTTATTTGGTGATGCCTGAGTCTATCAAACACTGTTTCAACCTTGCGGAGGTGGTCTTCCATCGTGCCTGCGGTATGTATCAGGATATCGTCTATGTATGCCAGGGCAAATGGATGTAGACCCTTTAACACTTCATCCATGAGTGACATATATGTTGCTGGAGATCCTTTTAGACCAAATGGCATAACATTCCAAAAAAAAAACTTCCCATATGTGAACAGAATGTGGATTTCTGTTTTGCCTCAGGTG
Organism: Oreohelix idahoensis; assembly: GCA_024509875.1. Taxonomy (NCBI): domain Eukaryota; kingdom Metazoa; phylum Mollusca; class Gastropoda; order Stylommatophora; family Oreohelicidae; genus Oreohelix; species Oreohelix idahoensis. Next base: position 3,004 of record JAMPIV010016488.1, on the reverse strand, counting down.
TCATGGGGATGCACCAAAAGCCTGACCTTGCATCAAGTGTGGTAAAGTATGTAGACTTTCCTAACGTCGCAAGTAGATCGTCTATCCTGGGGGAGGGGGTAGGAAATGACTTTTGTGATTTTGTTAAGGGCACGGTAGTCGCAGCAAAAGCGACTGGAGCCGTCTTTCTTTGTTACGATCACTATGGGTGAGGACCATTGGGAACGGGATCTTTCGATGATTCCTGCCTGTAGCATTTCATTTATAGACCTTTCCACGAGTTCTCTATTTTTCAAGGGCGTATGATAGGGTTTAATATGTATTGGCTCCTCTGTGGTTGTTTGAATGTCCATTGTGACAGTGTTAGTTCTGCCTAATTCCATGTCATTGAGTGCGAATACATCTTGGTGCTTTTCTACAAACGTTTTCAAACGTTGCTTATTATCTTCTGTGGCATTCAGGGTTGCAAGTAACTGAGCTATTCTCTCTCTGTATTTATGATCTGCTATGATATCTCTGGTCTGTCTTGATGCCTCCGTTTCATTCCCATAATTTTGGGACATTTTTCTTGCATCTTGTGAAAATCTCTGCTCCTGGTATGTGGCTTTCTTTTGCGTAGTTCTTTGCCGTTCATTGGGCTGTGCTTGGTACTGTCTCCTCTGCCATGTACTGTGTGCATTTCCATTTGTCACTGCATTTACTGTATATTCATTTCTTATTATATTTCTGGGGTAGTCGTTGTTGTGCCATTTTTTCTGATTATTTCTGTCGTAACTGCGCTTATCCGCGTACGTTACTTATTTCTTCTGTTTGTGCTATAGGGCTGTCTTCTTTCCCTGGGCGAAAATTTTTCATTCTTTCTGTTTCCAACTTTGCTGCTATAGTATCCTCCTGTGGTATAGTCATATAAGAATTCTTCCTTTTCTTCGGAAATTTCAATTGGTTTTGGGACTTTATCATATCCACCTGTTTTTGAGTTATATTGATACTCCATGGGGCATGTATCACTGTCTTGTCGCTTTGGATATCCTCCTGGCAAGACAATTTCTGTTTCTCTGTTACTCTGTGATATACAGCACTTCATCTTTTCTCTTGGTGTGCTGGGGCGCAAGAATGAGTAATTATAGTCATTTTCATACTGTGGCCTTTCTCTTCTTATGTATGGACTGGTTCGTTTCTGCCATCTGGGTAGGGTATGCTGTGGTGTAACATGACTGTGACTGATGTTACTGCCTTTTTCTGCATAAGCCTTATAACTGTTTACTTTCCGTGTACTATGGTTATTTGTACTGCGATTTCGTGCATTATGTCCAGTGGGAGTGGTTGAGACAATTTGTGGATGGTCTCTATTGGTTTTGGTTTGTCTTATTGTTGACGTATCCACTTGCGCTACAACTGTGCCTCTTTTTATAGTGGTAGTTTTTCCTGACATATTCAATATCATGATGGGGAAATCTCTGGACTTCGAGACTTCAGCGATTCCCTCTGTAATTTGCAACAATGGGTCATCAATAATGCTTTCTTCTGCTAGGGGCTGTACTTGAATTGATTGCCCTGGTGTTATGTACTCAGAATTTTTTACTCTGCCTTTTGCTATGTGGATATCGTCCTGGAGATCTATGTACGTATTGTTGACTTTGATTTTGTGGAGGTCATAGTATATTCGAACTTTGTGTTTGTTAAAAAAATCTCTCCCTAGGATAAGATTTCTAGACATTCCTTTAGTAATGACAAAGGGGGGTTCAAAATTTGTTTCGCCTAAGGAAAATTTTAGCCATGCTGTCCCAACTGAATTTAGTCTTTGTCCCGTGACTGAAGCTAGGTGTGTTTTGGACGGTTGAAATCGTACTAAGTGTTGGCTCCTCTTGAACAGCTGGAACCTAATAAGGCTGATGGATGCTCCTGTATCTACCAGTGCCCTATATTGTTGGCCCTGTATAGACATGATGAGGAAACTGGGGTCCGGATGTATTTTAGTTCCATCATGCAACATTTCTTCAATATTGTATTTTACTGGGTTGGGGCCACTTGACAAATTTCTGTTCTGTGTTGTTTCTCTTGTTTTGCTCCATTTTCTGTGATCCTCGCCCTCACTAACGGTCCTGTTTAGTGAGTGGCGCGGCCGTTCCCTGACGCATGAGGGGTTGAGGTGCGAATCTGGTATACTGATTTCTGGTGCAATCACGTGGGGGTGGTGCGGGTTGTTGTGGTTGGTAACCTCCTCTTCTGGATGTGGTGCATGATTGTAATTTGCTCTACAGGACTTGGTAACCATGGTCGAGCCCTACACCGCATGTAAAGCATCCGTTTGTATGTGACATTATTTGACGTCGTTTTGCCTCTGTGTGGGGGTCATATAATTGCGGGGGTCTCTCATCACGTATTCGTGGGCGAGTCCATTCGCCTCCATGGTATGGTCAACTTCCATTAGGCTCATGCTCATCATAGTCCCTATATTCTGGTCTGGGTTCCCTACCTGCTCTTTGTTGGAACCTTCGGTGAAGATTTTCCTCCTGTATTGCTGCTTAGGATTGTTTGTTTCAGCATATAGTATTGGTGTCTTTTCTAATAAAGATGCTTTCTGGATATTTTCCGCTCTAAGGCCATTCGGAAATTATCCCCACTACCTTGTATTTCTTACATCAGGTGTGGTAGGGATTTCTCCGCAAAATGCTTCTTCTGCCATATTGAGGAATCGAACCCCAAAAAGTAGTACCGATACCTCTCTTTCCTGTTTCATGCTTCTAAGGACCGACCAAGCATGCATCTTGTCTAAGATTCCCCCATATCTCTGGGTGAGCTTTTCTTTAGGGACTCGTAGGTTTCTGTGGGGGGACTGCTGGGACGCCTCCTTCTTAAAAAAATCTAGTTCACGTACGGATATCAGAACTCTATCAGAGCGATTTTCTTTTTTCTCTTCTATTCATTTGTTGTTTCTTGCTATTTGCCGCATAATTTGTCTATGTCGGCCCAACCCATCTCCTGAATTTCGTCTTATCTCCTCGAATGGTGTGTACTATGGACC
>JAMPIV010016487.1:0-34089 GCA_024509875.1 Oreohelix idahoensis | reverse complement strand
CGCGACCCCCCCCCCACTACGTGAAAACTTTACATCAATGGGAATATGGCTTCTTTAGGACAAGCTGAAACCTACACGTAAATAAAGTTTATGTAGATTTTATTTTATCATAAAGAAAACTTACACAGCAATATGTTGACTAGCAAATCAAAGAAAATAAACATAGTGTTAATGAATTAATTTAAAGAGTTAGGGACTCATAGGTGTATTCCTCCCTCCCTCTATTGAGATAAAATCCGTTAATAAAGAAAGTTATTAAACCCCAATGAGTCAAAGATGTATTCGCTTGGTCCTAAGAATTTTCCTCTACCAGTAAAGGAACAGAGGGTTTGATGACGTTAATCTATTCTAAGAGAAGGAAACATCAGTAGAAAAAAAAACTTTGCATAAAAAAGAAAATTACCAAGTGGGTACATAAATTTATACGAATCAAATGAGAGGAATCACTCATTTTTGCTTTCTTTATGATCCATACAACATGTGGCCACGTAGACATTCGTTGCTTACCTACAGACTTGATGTCCTTTACACCGTTGTCATGACGCAAAACTTTAGGACACACACCACACACTGCAACTCCCTTGTGTTCTGTTTTATAAAGGAGAACCCCAGCTCGTGGCAGATACTAGGTTTCAATCCAATGTTTCCGGGGAGCGGTTCACTTTACTACCCTATTTTTTTTTTCTGGAATTACTTTTTAATGTCCACTTCTAATCCGTTCAGGGTAATCTTATGGTTTTAAATGGTGGCTCACAATGTCATCGAATATCGAGTTTTCCCAGTGTTAGGAAAATGAATCAGGTAGGGCAAATTCTCTCAATATAAAAATTATTGGTCACACCGACAATTGTTCAAACGTCCGGAAATGTTTACTTGTTTTGTTATAGGTCGCCACCAACGGGGACTGAATGTACATGAGATAAAATTTGAAGAAATATAATATCTGGCTCGATTAGGCCGAGTTTTACGAACATTTAGTCTAAAAGTTCGTTGAGATGGTACTATCGATACTCCTTTTCTGGATTTCAAACGACAAAACCTCAGACCAGGTTTTTTAACTTGTAGAAACCACGTATTTTAAAGTACAAAATGTATTTCTTCTAGTATGATTATTCTCATATATCACTGGAAGCTGCTTTTGGTAAGATTTAAAGGCTTGACCCATATAACTGTATAAAGAAAAAGAAACATACATAAATACTGTAATCCATATATATTATACACACCTACCTATCCTACCCTCGGGCCGTGAAAAATATAGAATATAGTTATCCACGTCTGTTTTTTAACTTTTAATCAGAAACCTATTATGCTGAGAGCTTGTCTCATCGTATTTTTAAAACTCCAAGTGGAAAAAAAATTCTAGTCATTAAAAAAAATCCAGTCATCATGAAGATTAGATAAATAAAAATAAAAAAATAAAATACATATTCCTTCACTAATCCAATGATGAAATCCGAGCAATTTACTAGTTTGAGTTAGAATATATTCTCTTACTGGTTATTAAGCAAAGTTAATAAACTTTATCTTATAGCTGGAATAGTTTTATAACTAGGAAATTAAATAATTTTATTCTGCTGATCCTACTGTAACACCATTAAAACTTATAGAAAAATATAACTTGTCGACGGGGACCTCTAACTAGGCAAAAGCACTCTGCACAGGAAAATCTAGTGTAAGATATGATTGACGAACTAGCATTAAACACTAGGCTACAAATCAGCTTCAAACTTACTAGTAGTATTTACCGGTCACCACAGGAACTTACATAAGAACTATTCTCAAACGCAAACTGAGAAAACTATACGTTAATAACGAGTAAATCTAGGAAACGCAAGCTAGTATATGTCTTTCTTGAAGACTGTGCCGGAGGATTCCCTGAGTGAATGACAGACTTAGACTGCTAGGGGTAATAATATGAGGATCTGACAGATCAAAGGAAGGGGGAATTACGGCTATTTTCCCGAAAAACCAGAATATTCTCTGCCAGACTTAACACTGATCAACCATCCGACGGAGAAGTTCTACGTTCGGATCTGGCAAAATCAACGACTTCTTCACGTTATCTGAAACCATAAAATCAGAAACCCTATTCAGTCTTAGAGCAGAACATCGGCAATCTCTTTGGATCTAGTGTGTAACATGGGTTTTATACCTGAGACAGTGCGAGGATTTTCTCGCACGAGCAAGGGTCACACTTGATTCTGCTCGTTCTCAGACGTGATAATTTCGATGTATAACTTTCTAGCGACCAGTTTACAAGGGAGCTCGGTAATTGATCATCAAATCTTGTCTCCCGTAAATGGATTCCAAAATTATTATGGCGACCTATGATCAGGGAAAGTCGTGATCCCTTCAATGATCTTCCTTATTATCCCTGGTCGTTAAACATTTATACGAAGCTCAACGTTACGTAATCGGTCTTGGTCATAACTCTCATCAAAGCTGAATAGCGAATACAGGCATTAAAAATATGCGATTGCATAAATTTAGAAAGTAGATGACGGATACTGAGCATTTGGGGGTTCTAAGTTAAAACGTGCATAGGTGCGAAGAAAGAGGTAAAGAAAGGAAGAGTAAGACTACACTGAACTATAGCATCTCGATCCGGAAGCCCCTACTCACTTAATACTAGGTGCCAACAACTGTGACTATATGTACTGCCATCTTGTTGTGCTCATCACACCATTACAGTCCACTCGTTATTGTCTATGTACGATAATTTGTGTTATATCCATGTAGTATTACTATATAATTTAATGTTATGGGAGAAATGTACCTGCTTATAGCCACTCGGCACTTTTTAGCTAATATATAATGTTTTTGTCATGCTTAAATGTGATGATGTGATACCCCTGGGAGACATGAAAACCAGATATACCATTTTTACACAGCTCGAAGATGTTTGTTCCGTACCTGCTACAGAAATTTCGCGTAAGAAATTCTATTACCTATTCGTTTCATTTGTTTCAACTACCGAAGAAGGTACGGATATAAGCGAGAATAGCACCACATTTAAGTAATGGTTTATGGGATTGTTACGCCGTTTAATTTCACATTCAAATAATTGCAGATTGAACCTATTGATGAACTCACATGAAAGAGTGTCGGGATCCCTTAAATGAAAGATAAAGGGGGCTCCCGCTCCCTCGGATAAACCTCTTTGATTGCCAATTCCTTCTACACGGTAACGCTTTTAAATTCAAGTTATGGTCCATGTATGGTTTGCTACTGCGTCTGCTCTTGGGTTAAGGAGGGCAAAGAAATAAGCGCTAACGTCTAATCATACCCAACGGACAAAAGCAGACTGTCAAATACTTCATGAGTTCTGATACCCAGAGCCACCTCAACTGATTATGTTTGAAAATCATAATTTACATGTACGTATTCTTTTGTTTAATAAATATTAATGTATATTTATTATAACTGCTATGTTTTGGGTGAAAATACTAGAAATTTTGATTATGACTGCATTCTGTACAAGTACGTTTGATGAGATACTTTATATACCTTAGCATGAAATTTCATGCATTACGGCATTAAGTAACTTGTAGCCTGTTTGAAAGGATAGAATATGCTAGTTTAATGATTAGAGTTTGTTTGGATTGGCAGAATGTTAGACGGGCCTTCGCGCCCAACTTCTTAACAGCGTTGTGAAAATAAAGTTCGTTCAGTTTGTTCGGTTTAAGTTCTTCAAAATACAGCATTCACCAAAGATCCCCACCTGCGGCACCACCCATCTTGTTATGTGTCGTCACCCTACTCCGTAAACTTTCACCCCTTTTATTAACACTTTTTTAAAATATACTGACAGAAAGAATGTAAAGAGAATGTATAATTAGTTAAACTAGTGCAGAAAAATAACAATCTTTCAAGGAAATAAAAATAGTATTTAATAGATTAAAACTTGATAACACAGACTGCCTTCGTGGTTTTCTTATTCTTCTTCGTTCGTCCTGAAAAGTCGTTGGTTCCTTGTGTCCATTTACAGCAAAGCTGCGATATTTGCTACTTTCGGCCGAAACCTCGACTTTCAGCACATACATTTTTGGGACGGGTGCTTTCCTCTTCGATCCCTACTCACTCAGCCACACTGCAGTGATTGCAGCCTGTATCAGGACCACCACTTGGAGGTGGAGTAGGGTCTTGGCAAGCAGTCTGGCTTATGGGTGCTAACTCGGCATTTCTCACTGTTGAAGTTAGCGACCCCATAGTCCAGACTGCTTGCCCAGACCCTACTCTTCTCCACCTCCAAGTGGTGGTCCTGGTTACAGGGGGGGGGGGGGCGGCATCACTGCAGTATGGCTGACGGTGGAGTAGGGATCGAAGAGGGAGGGAAAGCCCTAACCCGGTCCCAAAAATGTTGTGCTGAAGTCGGACGGGTGTCGGCCGAAAAGTAGCAAATAATCGCAGCTTTGCTGTAAAATGGGGACACAAACGGGAAACCAACCGTCTTTTTTCAGGGACGAAACGAAAAGGAAGAATAAGAAGATCAAGCGAAGCAGACTGATGTACAAGGTTATCTTATTATTAAATACTATTTTTTCTTGAAAGATTCGGCTATTTTTTCTGGCACTAGTTAACTAATTTACATTCTATTTACATTCTTTTCATGTCCAGGTATTTTTAAAATAAGTGTTAATAAAAGGGGTTGTGAATGTAAGAGTATTGTGACGAGACCCACATAAAAGATTGGTGGTGAGGGGTGCGGGATCTGGGCTTTTGTGAAGAACGAAACGAAAAAAACAAAACGAACGGAAACTTTATTTTCGAAGGGTTAAAGCGTTTGGGCGCGGAAGGCCCGTCTAAACATTTCTGCCCCTTCCACTCTTATTTATCTAGCATATTTATATATCCTTTCATTCCCACCAAGTTACTTAAAAGCATTTAATATGATAGGCATGGCAAAACATTATAAAGGTAATATAAAAGCGTACGTTTACAGAATGCAGTCATAATCAAAATTAAGTATTTTCATTAAACAAACATTATAATTAAATTACATTAAATTTAAAAAAAAATACGTACAGTAAATTATGATTTCAAACATAATCAGATGAGGTGGCATGGTATCAGAAACTCATGAAGTATTTGACCAGTCCTGCTATTGAAGGTGGTGAGACTTGGTGTTATTTCTTTGCCTCCTTAAACCCAAGAGCAGGCAGATCAGTAGAGGAGAGGATAGATGGACATAACTTTATTTAAAAGGGTAAAGAATTGGGGGGGACCCAGGTCTGTCCGACCATCCCAGCCCTTTATCTTTCATTCTGTATCCCGACACTCACTCATGTGTTTTCATCAACAATTAATCTGCATTTTTGAATGTGTCATTAAACATCAATACATAAATTACATAAACACGTTCTCGCTTATATCCGTACCTTCTTTGAGGGAAAATGAAATAATAATAATAATTGTTTACGCATTTCTGTAGCAGGACACATCTTCGAGCTGTAAAAATGTATATCTGGCTCATTCTCATACACATCATCACATTTAAGCAAACAAATACATTATATATTTCAAAAAGTACAGTGCTATGCAGGTACATTCTCACATACATTAAATTATATAGTAATACTACATGGATATAAAACAAAATTATTCACATAGACAATAACGAGCATATATAATTATATGAGCACAACAATAGTGGCAGTTTACACATAGTCACAGTACTGTGACATATTATGGAAATAGCTTTCATATATCTTGTTCATTATCTACACTTTTCTTTTACCTTTTCTTCCACCTATGCACGTTTTTAACTTAAACCCCCAAAATGCTCAGATATCCGTCTCTCTTTCTCATTAGCACGCATATTTTATTTTGCTGTTCGCTATTCCCCTTTGATGAGAGTTTACCAGAGACCACGATTAGCTAACGTGAGCTGTATAATTTTACACCAGCGATTGAAGATCGTTGTAATGGGATCAGACAGCGATCAAGGTGGATATAATTTTGGAACCAAGGGAGACAAATTTTTATTACGCCCCTTGTAAACTGGTCGCTAGAAAGTAATTAAACCACGTTGAGAACGAGCAAATCAAAAGACTTTGCTCGCTAGAAGGACGAGCAGAGGACGAAGGGAAACTCACACTGATTAGCGAATTGCCGATGCCTGATCTAAGAATGGAATAGGGTTCTGATTTTCGGGCTGATAATGTGAGAGAAGATCTTTGATTTGCAAATCCGAACGTAGAATTCACCGTAGATGTTAAACATCTGGAGAGAGAGTCTGTTTTTCGGGTTATAGTTATAATTCTTCCTTTGATTTCAGATGTATATATACCCTAGCCTTCTAAATAAAAATTTACTCAGGACTCGACAGATTCAGAAAGACATCTAGCTGCAATTCTAGAATCACTCGTATTGAGTAGAGTTTCTTAGTTTTTGTTGGAGAATAGCCTTAGAAGTTTGTGCAATTTGGTAAAGGTAAATACTACTAGTAGTTTGAGTGATTTAACTAGTTAAAATCGTCAATCATATTTTACTAGTTTTCCTGTGCAGAGTGATTTACTAGAGAGGTCCGTCGACAATTATATTTTCTCTAAGTTTTATTGTGTTACTGTGGATAGCAGAACAAAATAATAATTTCTAGCTAAACTTTTCCAGCTATGAAATAAAATTTAATTAACTGCTAATAACCAGTCAGAGAATATTTTAACCAACTAGTAAAGGCACCGTTCGTTATGAGTATTGACGAAATATGTATTTATTTCTAATTCATGATAATCGTTTTTTTTTTAATGACTAGAATTATTTCACGAGTTTTTCAACGATAAGACAAGCTCTCAGCTTGTAGTTTATAATTTAAAAGTTAAATAACCGAAGTGGATAACTATATATCTATATTTTACGCGAGGTAGGATAGGATTGTGTATACTATATTATGGTTAAATATTTTGTATGTTTTTCTCTTTATACAGTATTTGGGTCAAACCTTAAACCTTACCAGCAGCTTCCATGTAAATCTGGGAATAATCATACTAAAGAACATTTTAACTTAGTTCTGGGTCTTCAAGGTAAATCTGGTCTGAGGTTGTGTTTACACCCAGAGAGAGGTGGACCGAATACCAACCCAAAGAACATTTAGAGTGACTTGGTAACTGGCATATAGATCCAGATTTATTGTTCAAATTTCATTTACATTCAGTCCCGTTGTGGCGACCTAACAAACCTTAACATTTCCGACGTTTGATCATTTGTGGTGTGACCAAGAATTTTATACTGAGAGAAGTTGCCGACCTGACATTTCCTAAGCACTGGAAAACTCAATATTCGAACACTGTGAGCACGGCAACATATATTACCTAACTGATTTGAAGTGGCATAAACAGTAATTCCAGAAAAAAATATAATAGTAAAGCGAACGCTCCCCGGAAAAATTGGATTTAACCAGTCTCTGTAGAGCTGGTGTTCTCTTTGCCAAAAGAAAAATGGAGTTGCTGTGGGTGTGTGTGTCCTAAAGTTTGCGTCAGAAGGTGAAAATCAAGTCTGTAGATAAGAACGAATGTCAGTGGCCACTGTTGTATGGATAGAAAGAAAGAAAAATGAGTGGTTCTTTGATCGTATAAAATTTATGTACCCACTTTGTATTTTTTTTTTATGCAAAGTTTTTTTTTCTACTGTTTCCCTTTCAGAATAGATTAACGTATAAACTCTGTTCTTTACTGTAGAGGGAAATTCTAGACCATAGCGTATACATCTTTGACTCTTTGGGGTTAATAACTTTCTTATTAACGGGATTTTATCTCAATAGAGGGAGGGAGGATTACACCTATGAGTCTAACTCTTTAATTAATTCATTAACCTATGTTTATTTGTATTTGATTTGATATTCAACATATTGCTGTTGTAAAGTTTCTTTATGATAAATAAAATCTACATAAACTTTATTTACGTGTATGGTTCAGCTTGTCCCAAAAGATCCATATTCCATTGATGTAGTTTTCACGTCTGTGCGTCTAACGGTCGTCACTTATGTGTGTGTGTATGTGAGTGGTTATTTATATATATATATATATATATATATATTATATATATATATATATATATATATTTATATATATATATATATATATATATATATACATATTTATCATATATATATTATATATATATATATACATATATATATATATATATATATATATCTATATATATATATATATATATATTTATTCTAGTAGACTATCTGACTAACTAAGTTCTGTTGTAGAGATATAGGTGAACGAGAGAAGCTTCTCGATTTCAGGGACAGACTCTAACTAGTTTCCATGATCTCACTCGTGAAAATCTATTTTCTTTACATTACCTCTCACTGAGCTATCACCTGTTCTAATCTATTCAGAAGGGACCAATCTATGTCTTAAATTCCTATCGAAAAATCTACGACAAATACACCATATTAGATTATTTTAGTACGTTATGACTGTACACCTAGTCACGGTACATGCATTATAAATCGTATGAGCACAGTATGACAGTACACATTAGTACAGTACATTGCAATAGAATTATTGGAGCGCAATATGACAGTACACTTAGTCATTCAGGGCAATGTACTAGATTATATGAGCACAGTATGACAGTACACCTAATTATAATATCTGCACTAAATCACTTGAGCAGAATATCACAGTACATCTAGCCACGGCTGATGCATTAGATTATATAATCACAATATGATAGTACAAACCTAGTCACAATGCATGTATTACATTGTCGTATATGAGCGTAAAAATTGGCTGTACATCTAGTCACACCTAAGCTCATAGACAGTAAAACTAGTCACGGTTGATGCATTTGATTATATACGTACAATATGACAGTAAACCTAGTCACGGTTGATGCATTAGATTATATACGTACAATATGACAGTACATCTAGTCACGTTTGATGCTTTTGATTATATACGTACAATATTACAGTACTTCTAGTCTTGGTTAACGTATTAGATTATTTACGTACAATATAACAGTACATCTAGTCACAGTTGATGCTTTAGATTATATATGTACAATATGACAGTACATCTAGTTACGGCTGATGCATTAAATTATACACGTACAATATGACAGTACATCTAGTTCCGGTTGATGCATTAGATTATTTACACGTACAATATGACAGTACATCTAGTTACGGTTGTAGATGCATTAGATTTATACACGTACAATATGACAGTACATCTAGATACGGTTGATGCATTAGATTATACACGTACCAATATGACAGTACATCTAGTTTCGGCCGATGCATTAGATTTATACACGTACACTATGACAGTACATCTAGTTACGGTTGATGCATTAGATTTATACACGTACAATATGACAGTACATCTAGTTACGGTTGCTGTATTAGATTATACACGTACAATATGACACTACATCTAGTCACAGTTGATGTATTAGATTATATGAACAAATTACGACAATTACACTCAGCCACTGCACATACATTAGATTATATGAGAGCAATTATGGCAGGGACAACCCGTGTAGTTCCGGGGGGCATTCCGACGAGACAAGGACAGAACAGGACTAAGGCACCATCAGGCATTTGTTACAAGGCAACTAATAAACGATTGTGCATAAGGCTGGCAACCTCAACTTGTCAAACACATTGCCACGGAAACCACCACTACAAGAGTATGTGTGTCTGCTTGATGTACGCCAATATGACGGGATGGTTGGCCACAGTAAATGCACTGGATTATATGATGGTTTTAATATGACGGGATGCTTGTCTTAGTACATGCACTGGATTATAAACTGGAAACGAACAGTCAATTTCTGGCTGCGAAGCTTCGTTAACATAAGCAGTGTATGAAAGTAGAAAGAAACAAAGAAACTCACTGTAGAATTTAACAAGTCACGGAACAAATACGTTTTAAAAACATATTCTTTTATTCTAAAATGCACTAAATATAGAAATTTTCTCTAACCCCGTTCACAATTGTGTGTACACCGTCACCAAGTTCTGTGATCTTGTTTACAATTTTGTGTACACCGTCACCAAGTTCTGTGATCTTGTTTACAATTTTGTGTACACCGTCACCAAGTTCTGTGATCTTGTTTACAATTTTGTGTACACTTCACTGTGTTCTGTGATCCTTTTACAGCTGTAGTCTTGTAAACAATATATGAGTTTTTCAGCTTTCATTTTTTGTGTGGCGTGCAAGGGGCAGGTCACTCGAGGTTCCTATACTTATAAATGTTGATGGTTTAAAATGTACCATGATGGACGAGCGTGTGTGCAAAACTTTTAGCTTCTTTGGTCATCTGAAACCTAGTGAACAACGGACTCAAAGATTTGAAAACAACCGCTCATATAAAATTAAATTAAAGTGTTTAAAATATTGAACTGCGTTAATTTTTCCAGTGCCCGCAACACCCCCCTTATATGTGAGCAGGCTCTGAGAACGAGCAAGTCGAGATCCACTGTATTACGTAATCAATTCCGGGAGCGCGCGAATTACAATGTACAGTCTATAGCAACCCTGAACTTGAACTTGACCTAATAATAAGTGCACTAAAGTGACATGCGGGGGGAATGTTTTTGATTGGGCGCATGCAAACGAGCTCTGTGTGTCTCTGACAGTATTTACATGTCGATGTAAAGACAACCCTCCGGCCTTTTATTATTGTTATTAGTTATTGTCATTTTTTTAAAAGCAAAGCTGGTCCTTGTGCACCATGAGTAATCATCTTTGTGAACTGGCCAGACAAAGAATGGAAGATGTCAGAAAATCGGGATAACCCGCCAAGATGCAGAGGTACAAACAGGGGCGTGCTTTTTAAGTAGGTTGTTGAACTAGTAACAGGCGTTTTGAAAACTCTTTTTCACGGTATCATAAGATTTTTCTTTGTGAACTAGCTGGTATTTACTTACTTACCTTAGTCGTTCTTCTTCTACCCGTGAGGTGGAGTCGTTCTTCTTCTACCGTGGAGGTGTAGAGGTTTGGGAAGAGAAAAGCGCCATACTATCCTATCGGTTGTCCTTGGCCTGGTTCCATTCTAGTCCTCGGTCCTTCAGAAATTGCCTAATATTGTCTTCCCAGCAGATTCTGGGTCGTCATGGAGGTCTGGATCCCTGGCTGTTAGCCTACCATACCTGCCATGGCAGCCGATTTTCTCCCATTCTGCAGACATGACCAAACAATCTTAGTTGGGACTGTTCTACTTAGGTCTGCAAGGGTTGGGTTTTTAGGCCTTGACGCATCGTCTGGTTGCGGACCATGTCTCTACTTGTTACTTCAACCACCATTCTCAGATACCTCATTTCTGAGGTTTGCGGGTATTTAAAATTTGGATATACCAAACTGGAAAACAGCGATTCTTTTTTTTTTCATTGGTGACTATTCCGTTAATTTTATTTATGATTATTATTAATGCATTTTGTTAGTGTAGTTTGAGGGGGGGGGGGGGGGGGGGTGGGGGGGGTGTTACAGATGACACCGCTCCCTCATGCATACTTTTTGTTCACCCTCAGTTGCCATTCGGAATATGTTAAATAAAAGTAGTGGTCAGTTTGAGGCTGTCGGTTATCTCGAGTAGAGTTTTTTACTTACTTACTTAGTCGTTCCCCTTCTACCGTGAAGTGTAGAGGTTTGGAAGAGAGAGCGCCAGACTATCCTATCGGCTTTCTTCCTCCTGGCCTGGTTCCATTCTAGTCCTCGGTCCTTCAAAGATTGTCTAATGTTGTCCTCCCAGCAGACTTTGGGTCGTCCCGGGGTTCTGAATCCCTGGCTCTTTGTTTCCCATGCTTGTCGTGGTAGCCGATCTTCTCCCATTCTGCAGACATGGCCAAACCATCTTAGTTGGCACTGTTCTACTTGGGTCTGCAGGGGGTGGGATTTTAGGCCTTGACGTATCGTCTGGTTGCGGACCATGTCTCTTCTTGTTACTTCAACCACTTTCCTCAGATACCTCATTTCTGAGGTTTGGATCTGGCTTTTGTGGGTTGTAGTCATTGCCCACGACTCGCATCCATATGTCAAGACTGGGACATAGGTGGAGCGGGATACAGCCATCTTCGTTTTCTTACCAACCTCTTTCTTGCTGAGGAATCCACGATTTATGGCCTGCAAAAGTGTCCCAGCCGCTGCTTTTCGAGTGGCCAACTCTGCTTGATGCTTTAAAGTGGTCGACCTGCTCCAGGACCTGTTCTCCCAGCTTAATCTGATGTCTCCTTTCTTCTAAAGATATCACCATGGATTTTGTTTTAGAGCTGCTTATGACCATCCCTCTCTTCTCCAGCTCTTCCTTCCAGACTTGCAGGTTGGATTGGAGATGTGCCTCTGATTTAGCAATCAGGGCATCATCATCAGCAAATGCCAGCTCCGAAATATAGACCTGTCTCATCTTCCAGTACCCCACTGAATACTTTCTTGTTCTCTCCTTACATGCCTTGATGACATCGTCCATAAGGAGTATGAAGAGGTAAGGTGATAGGATATCACCTTGTCTTACACCAGTGGTGGTCCTGAACTCTTCTGACTTATGGTTTGCTGTCCTCACATAATTTCTGCAAGACTTGTAGAAGCTCTGTATAGCATGAATCAGAGGTGCTGGAATATTCTTCCTTGCCAAACAGTCCCAAAGTTTGCTCCAGGGGACCCTGTCAAACGCCTTTTCCAGATCTATGAAACAAAGATGGATCTCACTCTTATACTCAAGGGCCTTTTCACTCAGCTGTCTGAGTGTGAAGATTAGGTCTTGAGTACTTCGGTTTGCTCGGAATCCGCACTGGACCTCATCCAATTGTGGCTCAGCTAGGCGTCGGAGTCTCTGCTCTAGGATTCTAGAGTAGATTTTACCAGGGACACTGAGAAGGGATATGCCTCTATGGTTTCCACATTGTCGATTGTCACCCTTTTTGAAAATTGGTGTTATGATGGCAATCTCCCAATCCTTTGGTATGGTCTTGTTGCACCATGCTGCCTGTAGGACCTTTAAGAGTAATAGGTCGCCTGATGCTCCCATGTACTTAACCATTTCTGGTGTTATACCATCATGCCCTGCTGCTTTGCCCATCTTGATTTTCTCTAGTGCTGCCCTCAGTTCTTCCATCTTTATGTCATCTTCACATCATTGGTTTTCTCTTCTGTGCTAGTGGTTATCATTTCTGATGCTTCACCATGCTCACCATCCAGGAGTTCTGAGAAATATTCTTCCATCTTTCCATTACTTCCTTCGGGGCAGTAAGCAATTTGCCTTGCTTGTCCTTTATAAATTTGAGAGGGCATTGTTTTTCCTTCCTCATGTTCTTTTAGGGTCTTATAGAACAATTTCTGGTTTTCTTGTGCATCTTTTTCTAGCTTTTCCCAAATTCTTCCCAGGACTTCTGTTTTGCTGCTAGCACTTTGTTCTTTGCTTCTGTTCTGAGTGTCACATATTCTCTATATTTTTCCATTTGTCCTGTTGTGTTTTTAGCTCCTAGTCTTTATGATATCCTTGAATTTAAGCCAGAGGGTTCCAAGTCATCAGGTTGTTCTTCTGTGTTGCTCACCGCTGCAGCAATAAGCCCCTGATATCTGGTCTTAATTTCTGGCTCTCTCAGCTTGTAGGTCCTAATGCTCATTTCTCCAATAATGATGATGATGATTTATATTAGTTATAACGTCTTCACTAGTCACACAAGATTGGCCCAGTATCACAATCCTCCTTGTGGTGAAACTTGTCTTCACTAGTCACACAAGATTGACCCAGTATCACAAATCCTCTCTTGTGGTGAAACTTGTCTTCACAGTCACTAAGATTGGCCCAGTATCACAATCCTCCTTGTGGTGAAAAACTTGTCTTCACTGAGTCACACAAGATTGGCCCAGTATCACAATTCCTCCTTGTGGTGAAAACTTGTCTTCACTAGTCACACAAGATTGACCCAGTATCACAATCCTCCTTTGTGGTGAAACTTGTCTTCACTAGTCACACAAGATTGGCCCAGTATCAACAAATCCTCCTTGTGGTGAAACTTGTCTTTCACTAGTCACACAAGATTGGCCCAGTATTCACCAATCCTCTTGTGGTGAAACTTGTCTTCACTAGTTCACACAAAATTGGCCCCAGTATCACAATCCTCCTTGTGTGGGTGGAAAAACTTGGTCTTCACTAGTCAACAAGATTGACCAGTATCACAATCCTCCTTTTGGTGAAAAACTTGTCTTCACTAGTCCACACAAGATTGGCCAGTATCACAATCCTCCTTGTGGTGAATGAAACTTTGTCTTCACTAGTCACACAAGATTGGACCCCAGTCTATCAACAATCCTCCTTGTGGTGAATGGACTTGTCTTCACTAGTCACACAAGAGTGACCCAGTATCACAATCCTCTTGTGTTGAAATGACTTGTCTTCACTAGTCACACAAAGATTGGCCCCCAGTATCACAATCTCCTTGTGGTGAAACTTGTCTTCACTAGTCACACAAGATTGGCCCAGTATTACAATCCTCCTTGTGGTGAAACTTGTCTTCACTAGTCACACAAGATTGGCCCAGTTATCACAATCCTCCTTGTGGTGAAACTTGTCTTCACTAGTCACACAAGATTGACCCAGTATCACAATCCTCCTTGTGGTGAAACTTTAGTCTTCACTTGTCACACAAGATTGGCCTAATAGGTCGGTATCACAATCCTCCTTGTGTTGAAACTTGTCTTCACTAGTCACACAAGGATTGACCCAGTATCACAATTCTCCTTAATGGTGAAACCCCCCTAAACTTGTCTTCACTAGTCACACAAGATTGACAGTCAGTATCACAATCCTCCTTGTGGTGAAACTTGTCTTTCACTAGCCACACAAGATTGACCCAGTATCACAATCCTCCCTTGTGGTTAAACTTGTCTTCACTAGTCACACAAGATGATTGAACCCAGTATCACAATCCTCCTTGTGGTGAAACTTGTCTTCACTAGTCACACAAGATTGACCAGTATCACAATTCTCCTTGTGGTGAAACTTGTCTTCACTTGAAACAGTCACACAAGATTGACCCGTATCAAGATTGGTGACAGTATCCTCCTTGTGGTGAAACTTGTCTTCACTCCAAAGTTGACAGTATCACACAAGATTGATCCGTATCACAATCCTCCTTGTGGTGAAAACTTGTCTTCACTAGTCACAAGATTGACCCAGTATCCAATCTTTCCTTGTGGTGAAACTTGTCTTCACTATCCACACAAGATTGACCAGTATACAATCTTCTTTGTGGTGTGAAAACTTGTCTTCACTAGTCCACACAAGATTGACCCAGTATCACAATCCTCTTGTGGTGAAACTTGTCTAGTCACTAGTCACACAAGATTGACCCAGTATATACTACAATCCCCTCCTTGTGGTGAAACAATGTCTTCACTAGTCACACAAGATTGACCCAGTATCACAATCCTCTTTGTGTTGAGAGAGTCGATTGTCTTATCACGTGTACACAAGTTGACCCCGAATCACAATCTCCTTGTGGTGAGCAGATGAACTTGAGTAAGTGTTGTCTTCACTAGTCAACAAGATTGACCAGTATCACAATCCTCCTTGTGGTTTGAAATTGTCTTCACTAGTCACACAAGGGGTTGGGCCCAGTATCACAAGCTCCTCCTGTGTGTGCTGAACTTGTTGATACGTATCCCAATTCAAGATTTGACCCATAGTTATCACAATCTTCACTTTGTGGTGAAACTTGTTTCACTAGTAACAAGAATGCCCGACAAGATTGTAGACCCAGTATCACAATCCTCTTGTGGTGAAAAAAACTTGTCTTCATAGTCACACACGATTGACCCAGTATCACAATCTCCCTTGTGGTGAACCTTTGTTAAAACAAGCTTGTCTTCATAATAGCCACACAAGATTGACCCAGTATCACATCCTCCTTGTGGTGATGGAAACTTGTCTTCACTAGTCCACACAAGATTGACCCAGTATCACAATCCTCCTTGTGGTGAAAACTTGTCTTCACTAGTCACACCCAGAATTGACCCAGTATCACAATCCTCCTTGTGGTGAAATTGTCTTCACTATCCACCACAGATTGACCCAGTCACAAATCTTCCTTGTGGTGAAAAACTTGTCTTCACTCGTCACACAAGATTGGCCCCAGTATCACCAATCTCCTTGTGGTGAAATGTCTTCACTAGTCACACAAGATTGGCCCAGTATCACAATCCTCCTTGTGGTGAAAACTTGTCTTCACTATTCACACAAGATTGACCCCAGTATCACAATCCTCCTTGTGGTGAAAACTTGTCTTCACTAGTCACACAAGATTGGCCCAGTATCACAATCTTCCTTGTGGTGAAAACTTGTTTGAGAATCCAGCACGTGCATACTAAGCTTGACGGGATGTAGAGTAGAGTTATGGATGTAACTCTGTCTCTGACTTTTACTGGTTTGGATATGCATAGGGACCCAAAGATGCAGAGCAAATAGAGAATGCAGTCAGCGACCCATAGCTTGACTGCTTGCGTCAGGGTCAGCGAACCAGAGCTGACCAAGACCCTACTCCACCTCCACGTGGTGGTCCTGGAAACAGGCTGCATCACTGCAGTCTGGCTTGAGAGAGTCGGGATCGAAAGAGGGAAGGCAAACCCGGTCCCAAAAAAATGCCGTGCTGAAGTCGTATGTGTCGACCGAAAGGTGCAGATATCACAGTTCCGGCGTAACAGACACAACGCAACCACCGTCCTTTTCAGGACGAACGAGGAAGAAGAAGAAGAAGGATATGCATGGATAGCCTTTCTGGAGTTATTTCCATATATGTGACAATGTGACCGTAAAGTGCAATGCTTACAGCATACATTATGTGGAAAGTGAGCCTCTGTCTTTGGAGAGGCTAATGCGCCCCAGAGACCCAGAGGACCAGCGGTACGACAGTATTTTAGCTCTGCACATTTGAAGAGCCCCCTTGGAAAGGCCGAGAATGCACAGTATTCCACACGCTTCTTCTCTTCTGTGATTATCCTTTAAATGCAAGCCAAGCTGGAGAAACGGGAGCTGATGGCTTCAACTGAAACCATTTTAGAAATGGCAGAAAAAATAAGCCACAGGAAAAATGCCTAGATCTACAGTGTAGACAAATACCAAAGAGTCTTCAATTGGTATTGAACTGCAAAAGAGGGAGAAGCGCTCAACAGTCCTAGTTAAAACAACAAAAACTTGTTGGGAATGCTCCAGAGGGATGACAATGACTAGGTGACCAGGGAGAGAGCGCTGGGGCTGGTACTGTGCAGGATGTGGACTATTCTTTGGGGAGTCCGAATTAGAGCTCAGTTTTAGTCTGGTTATTTGGGCCCTCCTAGATTGGCCAAAAGAGCTCAGTTTTAGGTCTTATGGTTATTTGGAGACCTCCTACGGATGGCGGCAATGCTCCCCCCCCCCCTTGTTCCATTTCTTAGGTGAAATCAGATGTGAAGATCCTTAAATAAATGCCAACCCCAGGGACATAATGCCCAACAAAGAAGATGGAGCTCGTGACTGCAACTCAACAAGTTTTGGAAAAACCTAGAAAAAGCCTAGATCTACAATGCAGATAATGCCAAGAATTCTTCAGCAAGCATTGGTTGTGAAAAAGCGACATGCCCAGCAACCTTAGTTAAACAACAACAACTACAACAATCATCATTACTCATTTACTCTCATTATTTCACCCTCTCTTTCTCTCCATTTTCTATTCTCTCTCACGCCCTCTCCCATCTATCCACCACCATCTATCAGCCACAATCTTTACTACGTCTAAAATTATTGCTTATCTCGTACTTTGGTTTTTTTTTTTTTCTTTTCTCTCAGTATCTATCTCCATAGCATCCCCTAGTTTTTGGTAACGCCTCTGAAAATCTATGAACAACCAAAATGCCAAAGAAGCTGAGATGTGGTAAATCTGAAGTCAAAACACACAAAAAAACCTGGTGAAAATGTTCAACCTAAGGCCTAGATTGGACCAAGGTCATGTTTGTGACAATGTCAAAAAACACACGTTGAACAATTTAGGAGGAACCTAAGCAGAAGAAAGACTCCAACTAGTCCACCACCATCTGTTTCCATGTTATTTTCGATCTTGCTGAACCTGTCTCAGGTTTAAGTGAGGGACCAATTTGTTGTCAACATTCTCAGAGACTGAGTGGTTTAAACATGCATTAGACGCTGATTACTCCTTGTTCTTGAAGTCGTTTTTTTTTACACTTTTCATCATCATCATCATTCATCATCAACACCGCTATCATTTCACCCTCATCATAATCACCCTATCCACCCATCACCATCATTGTCATCATCATCATCCCCACCACCCACCATCCATTATCACACCTTCCATCATCTTAAAGACCATCATTATCATCATCATCCCCCATCATCAACCATCCTCCCCTCATCCACACATCATCAATCACCACCGGCATCATTTCACCATCATCATCATCGCCATCCCCACCATCATCACCACCACCACCACCGCTGCCACCATCATCATCATCACATCCACCATCTGCATTACCACCCCCACCATCAACCACAACCAGCATCACCACCATAATCATCACCACCACCACCACCATCATCATTACCATCACCATCATTACCATCATCATCACCATCATCATCACCGCCATCATCATCACCACGACAAAATCATCATCACCATCACTACCACCATCATCATCACCACCACCATCATCTTCAGCACCGTCACCATCATCATCATCATCACCACCATCATCATAAACACCATCACTATCATCATCACCACCACCATCATCACCACCATCACTACCGTCATCATCACCATCATCATCATCACCATCATCATCACCACCACCATCATCATCACTACCACCATCATCCTCATTATCCGTCATCTCCCCAAGCAACGTAGGCCTTCAACAAATTCTAACCGTCCTCTTGCCCTGTGCCATCCGACCAATGTTTTTACTTGTCTTCTGTATTCGTTACATATGTCTCCAGTTCCCTTCTTCCTCTATATTTCTCCCTCTTCCTCTACCTCTTGCCCCATGTATCTCCCGAGGCTCTCTGATGGGACAAACAAAGAATATCGCCAATGCTCTCTGGGGCATCTTGTACAAAACAACTAATATGAGGTTACATGGGGATAGCAATCTCATCGTGAGGTTGTGTGGGGATGGAAACCTCATCGTGAGGTTGTGTGGGGATGGAAACCTCATTGTGAGGTTGTGTGGGATAGCAACCTCATCGTGAGGTTGTGTGGAGATGGCAACCTCATCGTGAGGTTGCGTGGGGTGGCAACCTCATCGTGTAAAACAAATTGTCACATAAACGACCGTTGCATGAGAATGTGAAATGCTTGGTGCTAGCTTTCTGCGGGAAGGTAGCAGTAAGACCCTCTGGAACTACGAAAGACGATACTTATTTTGATAATATAAAATGTTACTGGGTTGTGTAGAAGATCCATGAGTGAGTTCATTTTTAACAGCATAGTTTTTGCTTTTAAGTATAATATTTAACGGTTGTCTTTGTTGTTCAACGTTCAAACAACTGAGTGGTTAGAGCGCTGGTCTGTCGCGATAAAGGTGTCGGGTTCGATTCACGGTATCGATACGCTCCAGTCTGCCCAACTGTAAATGGGGTACATGACTTTGCTCTTGAGTTAAGGCAGGAAACGGCAGCGAGGAAAGGAACTGATCACCGCATCTCTCGATACTGGAACTAATATAGTGAGTACTCTAACACTCCCCCCTACGGCAGTACCTTCTAGGAACTATCCTTATCTTTGTTCTTCGTGTTTCTGACGTGTTTACAGCAGGGATGTGGAGTCGATCGTTTTTTTTATGGAGTCGGTAAAAAAATGTCCCAATTTCGACTCTGAATTTTATGCCATATGACTAGTTAAAAAAAACTTATCGGAGTGGTACTTCTAAATTGCATGCGTCGGAGTCGGAAAATGTGTTGGCCGACTCCACAACTCTGGTTTGTAGAAAGTGTGCTGTTATTTTTCTCAAGTCATGTTACTGCTATATTCGGTATCTTAGCCCCCCCCCCCCCCCCCCCCCCCCCCCCCCCCCCCCCCCCCCCCCCCCCCCCCCCCCCCCCCCCCCCCCCCCCCCCCCCCCCCCCCCCCCCCTGTCACAAGGTCCCCCCCCCCCCCCCCCACCCCTCCCCGCCACTCAAGTTCTAGAGATAAACCCAGATTTTCTTCTTTAAAAACAACCCAGAAATACCCAGATTATTGTATGCCTCAAATACACGGGATAGACGATGCTTACATAATCTTTTAGTGCAACTTTAGCACAAATAAGCTGTGTGCTACCAAGTTTTATTTATTTCTTCATTTTTATTTTATTTTTTATTACTAAAAATTCACAATTTATAAAAATGATTTTATTAACACCCCAATATATGAACTCTTGAAAATGAGATATTTTAACAGTAATATGAACGCAGACAACAGTATCTCCGCTTTAGCAATTTTGTCTTGGAGACAGGGCTCTTTTGGTTTGATGAAAAACTTGTTAATGTTCAGAGTTTTGCTTTTGGCTTCGAAGTTTTTCGTGTGCTTTTATTGCTTGTTTTCTAGTTTGTGTTTGCCAATAAAGCTGTTTTATTGGCATTAGTTAATGTACAGGAACAGACCGTACAAAAATCGCAGCATAGCGATTGCCAGAGTCCGGCTTTATCCAATCTTTAGTTCGCTGTCTGTTAGTATTCCTCACAAAAAAGCCTGTGATACAATTGCTTCACTATTTTTTACGCGGTGGGGTGTATGTCGTCATGCCTGCTATAAACCTACCTAGGTACATTCATCCATCGTTAGTCTAAAATTTAAAAGAATACTTTAAAAACATCGAAAAAATGACTGAGTATTGTAGATGACAGCCATTAACAGAATAACAGGAAATAGATAGCTGATGTAAACGAGTAAAAAAAAAAACAACGTCATTGATGTGGTTTAAAAACAGAATTAACTTTAAGTGGAATAAAACAATATATAGCACATAATTTATTTACATTTAATTATAATTTATATATAATGTATAATGCTCAGTGCACAGAATATACATTACTTTGTAACCTGCCAATTGTCAAATATACCCAGATTAATGCAGATTTGGAAAAACAATACCCAGATTAATGCAGATTTGGAGAGAAAAAAAAAAAATACCCGTATACCAGACGGAAGCCAAAAAAAAACCCAGATTAGTAAAAAAATATATCCAGCTGTGGCAACACTGGTTGTCACCAAGAGCTGACGCTCAGTGACAACTGGATCAAGTCAGTCAAGTCGGTATCTGTAACCATACGAGCCAATGATTTAACTAATTTTCCATAAGGTTGACACACATTGCGTACAGTGCTAAACAAGTCAAAATGATGCACCAGTATTAAACTATTTTCGATTCCTCACTTGTATGTCTTGGACCTGCATGGAACAAATATCAAAAGAAGGAGCCATTTGTACAACAAGTTTATTGTTTGGTTTCCAGAAAATCAAAATAAACGTAAAATTAAAATCGTAAAATGGGAAATAGACTGACGTTACAAAAGGGACTACCACAAAACTGCTTGCCTGCGATGAAAATCTGGGAATCAGTGGACTATGTTAAAGTACAGCGGAAAACACGGCGGTGGGAGGCGTCAGGCAGAAATTCAGAGATTCAAAAAAAAAACTTGTTGCTACAAGAAGATAACCTCACATCTCCCGCCAAACGAAAATATGTCACAACGAGTTATTAGTAAGCCAGGGACGCCAAAATATGGCGAAGGATATAAATTATGTTGGGATCTTTCTTCTGCATGCCTGATGAAGTCACTAAATTCCCCTGTGGTTTTTCATTCATGTCCGTTTTGCTCAGGAGTACGGAAAAGTGTGAAACGGAAAGCTTACAACTTCATCCTTTGATGGGCCCATTGAGGCTGCCAATGGCTTTATATATATAGATACGAGTAGACAGACAGACTGGACAGCACCGCAGCCCAGACAGGTCACAGACAGACAGACAGACAGATAGATAGATAGATAGATAGATAGATAGATAGATAGATAGATAGATAGATAGATAGATAGATAGATAGATAGATAGATAGATAGATAGATAGCTAGATAGATAGCTAGATAGATAGATAGATAGATAGATAGATAGATAGATAGATAGATAGACATTTCTTAAAACTTACCCCACCTGCGTAACATAAATACGGGGTGCCGGTAAGGAAAATTACAAAAATGTTGTCACTGAAAAATCAACAGAAGCAGAAAATATTTCTACAAAGAAGAAAGAAAAAATAAAATCATCCGGCGCCATGAAATATATTAGGAACCATATGCGCCTTTAGTCATACCAGCCGGAAAGAGCGAATAATAAAATTGCAACTTTGGTGTGAAAAGATGAGACTAATAACGTGACGGAGAGGTAAAAGAATTAGAATGTTTAATTCACTTTTGTATGGAGATTTCTCCCCTGTTTGACTTCCTGAAAATGGCCTCAGATACGAATCAAATCATAATTGTAAAGATAACTGTTCTATCATTGTTTTTCTCACAGTATTAATTCTAGCTTGACTCATGGATAGCGCATTGACAAGGTCATTCACAAAGTTATTCTCAAGGTCTTAGTCATCATTTCATTTCTGATTCTCGAGTAGCATGAAGCCATCATTGCAGATAGAGTTTTTGCAGCAATCCTACGCCAGATGTGGTTTTTTGCCGCAAGACTTTACGCCCAGATAGGGTTTTTGCCGCAAGACTACGCCAGATTAGGGTTTTGCAACAAGCCTACGCCAATCCACATAAACCTGCAGTAGTTTCTAAAGCAATTTGTTCTACATTATGAGGCTGCCAAACCTCATGGACAACCTCATGCACAACCACATATTAGTATTTTAATAACCAATAAAACAAGAAGCAGGAAGTCCTATTCTGTCTTTCGTCTCCTCACCCACACCCCGGGATGTACATGGGCCAGAAGGTCCCAATACACAAATTGCCAAGTTACGCGTTTGTAGTTCAGCCATACTACACGTGAATGATTCAGAAACTCTTTAATCTAGGCCATGTCACCCACAACTTGCACACATTTGACTACGTGAAATATCTGACTTCCCGACTTGTATGTATTTGGTCATGAGGTACCGAGTCATCGTTGTAAAGAAAATAAATTCACCACAACCCATCACTCATCCGTGCACAATCAGCTGTCATCTGCTACTTGTTACTTTCCTTTGACCATTTATTATCTTCTTCTTCTGCACCTTTTAGCTCCCCAAGGAGCATATGCCTTCAACAAACTTATGCCAAGTATCCCTGTCCCGTGCCAATAGCTCTTGGTCTTTACGTGTCTACTTCATACCCTCATGTCTGTCTCCATATCTCTTCTTTGGCCTTTCTCTACCTCTCTAACCGTGGGAATTTCAGAACAAGGTCTGCCTGATAATGTTGTCAGCAGCTTTCTTCAATGCGTCTCCTATCCGTCTCATGAGTCTGTCGTGAAATATTCTAATCCACATATATAAATTAAAAGGTAAATGTAAAGCCTAACAAATAACTTCAATAAAAGGAAAGAAGAATGGTGGAGAACAGTGCTGTCACAATGACTGTACTCGAAATCCCCCTTGTTTTCTACTTCGTCTGCAAATTGTAATGTTTCACGTTGATAGTAAAAGCCTACTGCTTCAATACCCGCCTTCTACGATAAAACGTGCTGCAATTCTAAGAAAAACCTTGAGATACGCAAGATGACCTAGATTTAAAATTCCATTCATGTCTTTTTATACACTACGTTACCTAAAACGAAAGACAGATGGACTAAAGATAGAAAGAAGGGAGAGGCTGAAAGCAGGGACGCAGGCAATACTACCACAGTCGCGCGATACACAATTGCTGCCATCACACGTGTAAGGCCACTATGCACTAGCTTTTTTTTCAAAATCGACAGTGATAAAAAAACACTACCCATACCAGAGTTAGGTTTTAAAAATCCTGAAAAACGCTTATTAGGAAATATGACATTATACTGGTTTTACGTTTGAAAACACACTGACAGTACCCAGGACACCACATCGTTTTCGAAGTAAACAGGAGGTAGATAGAAATACACGCATATTTTGAACGCAGCCACTTAGCTCCTTTAAATTTGTATATTTGGGTTCCTTAGGACTTGCTGACAAAAAATACGTTAAACGTTACGCAAATATTCTAGGAATTACCAAATTATAGCCAAAAGAAATAGTGAGGGATGTCAGACAACACTAGAATCAGAATCGCTCAGTGGCAGATTTTCACCCCACCATTGTACGGGAAATAGGCTGATATGTTACCTCCTATTTGATTGGCGGAAAATAAATGTAAGGCTAAACACGATTAGTCGGACTATAAATACTACTTCTTTGTTGTTAGGGGAAACATGAGTAGGCGTACTTTTTTGAAAAGCTGTGTAAACATGGCATGATTGGTTAGATCTGCCAATATAGTCAATTAGAGGCGTCAGGTCAACACCACATTTGCAAATAAACTTACTACAGAATCAGTGCGTTGAGCACCAGTGCATATTTTGCTAAATAAAAGCCTGGGACATCGGCAGATCGAAATTGTGCTATATTCATTGCCGGTCAACGTAATTCTGTGTTATTTCCATGAATTGTGGTAAGCTTGAAATATTTGACATTTTTTAATGAAAATTGAATGTAAATTGATAATTTATGTCTGTATATATGTGTGGTTCAGTAGCGAACATGAGGTGAAGCATATATAGTGCTCCAACCTGAACAGAAGGTGTCGGAGGAAAGTAAAACTGCATGGAATTGCCAAACAGTACACTGCCACCTATATTATTGACTAGAAAGAAATAATGCTGGAATTGCAGAGGCGTAGTAACCATTAGGGAGGAATATACTGGTGAAAATTGTTTCAGATGAAGATAGCAGTTGGCCTACCGCTCTGAACTCAGTGTTTGTTATGTATTGTGCTCAGGGTAGAAATAGAGTATAAATTAGTTCTGAAGTAGGAGGTACAACCTTCTTGTTTCAGGGACTGTGGTCCTAAAGCTATTGAGCAGTACCTGGTCAGAGCTTTGCTGAATCCAGAGGCGGACAGCATACTCCTTGGTCCATATAGCAAACAGTGAGGTGTCTCCAGAACACAGGGGAGAAATCGAGCAGAGGAGTCTTTTCCTGCCGCCATCACGAAAGTTAAGCCTATGTGGCCAGCGGAGCTCAACATTATGTAACCCCATCTTAAACTGACATTGTATAAAAATAAGAGGGGAAATTAATTGTTTTAATGAACGGAACTGAGAACATCTCCAATACTAGTTCCAACAGAAATAAACACTTGAAGTCATGATGACAAATACCAACATAGCTTGAAAAAACAACACCAGTATTACCTCATATTACCACTACACAACTGACACACATAGGATAAGATTAATAAAATATGTCACTACAAGATTCATATTGATAAATTCTGTACATATAACTTGTAATTAAAATTGATTGTGATTCCTGGTTCACTTTGTATTTGAATCAGGACACATATATATTAATGAAA
Source organism: Oreohelix idahoensis (assembly GCA_024509875.1). Taxonomy (NCBI): domain Eukaryota; kingdom Metazoa; phylum Mollusca; class Gastropoda; order Stylommatophora; family Oreohelicidae; genus Oreohelix; species Oreohelix idahoensis. Next base: position 8,570 of record JAMPIV010016487.1, on the reverse strand, counting down.
AGTACTTAATACATATTGATATTTGAAAATTTACCAGTGACTCATTCAAGATAGTCTTATAGAATGTTACATGTGTGTGAGTGTCACAGTGTTGTCACGTGTGGTGGAATAAATTAAATTGTTTATCTGTCTGTTGTTGTTGTGACTTACACTTCATCATATACATACCCTAGACATTCAACGTAGTCATCACTATATTCCAGAATAATTCTGACTGAGGTATATATATGTGGTAGCAAGTAAGGTCATCTATAATACACTACCCTTATTAGATATAGATACCTTCACAGCTGATCTCAGTCAGTACACTAAGTCCCCTATAAATATTTATATATCCCACTTTACCACATATATTGGGGGCTCGTCCGGGATTTTGAATCTTTCCCTATTAAAAATATTGGGGTTAATTCACTTCAGGGAATAATAGAAATTAAAAAAAAAGTATCCTTGGGTGAAAATAAATAAGGTTGAGCTCACGGTGCCTGTGTTGTCCATTAGATAAATATTGATAGATTGAATTGTTACATTTGCATGATAGACAATGGCCGACTTGGCAAAATTTCGATCTGCTGCTGTACAGACTGCGAAAGAGTTAGGAATGGACGGGCAAATTATGATTGCTTATGTCACTGCTGAATGTGACAAATATATTGAACGGGAAGAAAGAAGATTAGAAAAAGAGGCCGAAAGAAAGTTAGAGGCTGAAAAAGAAATTAAGAGGTTGCAGATTGAGGCTGAGGCTAAGAGGTTGCAGATTGAGGCTGACAAAGAGGCTAAAGCATTGGAAGCCGAGGAAAGAAGACAGGCTGCAGAAAGAGAAGAGAAGAAATTAGCTGCAGAAAGAGAAGAGAAGAAATTAGCTGCAGAAAGGGCAGACAGGAGATTAGCTGCAGAAAGGGAAGCAGAAGATAAAAGATTACAAAGGGAACATGAGTTACGACTAAGGGAGTTTGAGTTTCAAGGCCATGCTCCTGAAAATGGTGCCAGTCCCTTTACCTCTGATGCCACTGCTAGCCAAGGAGCCTCAACCTCAGCTATGAATTTTCATTTAGATCATTTTGTTGAGAAAGACGATGATATAGAGAGCGATCTAAATAGGTATGAACTATTAGCTACCACATATGGGTTAGAGAGAGAAAGGTGGAGCTTAAAGTTATCTCAAGGACTTCGTGGGGCAGCTTATGAAGTTTTTGCAAAATGAGCAGAGGTGATCAGGAAAATTATGACATGCTAAAGCAGGCTCTTTTGTTAAGATATGAAAAGAATGCAGAATTTTATAGGAAAAAATTTAGGAATGCTAAACTACTGTCAGGTGAAACCTATCACCAGTTCTCTGCACGAATAGAGACATACTTGGAGAAATGGACTTCTCTGGGGAAAACCCAAGATCTTAAGGAAATGGTCCTTATAGAACAATTAAGAGAGTCCATGGCTCCAGACCTGAGAAAGTTTCTCATGGAACAAGGTGCAGAGAGGCTGGGTGAGTTGCTAAATGTTGCTGAAAGGTATCAAGCAGCTCAAGCAGAGGTAACAGGTAATAAAAAGAAACAAGTGGATAACTTTAGGGCACCACAGAACTTTAATAAATTTGATCCTAGGGATCAAAACAAAGGTAAGCACCAATTTGATAGGCCACGGTATGAAAATAAAAATAAATTCCCACAATTCGATGAAAGGAAATATGATGAAAGAAAATCTTTCAACCAAGGAAAAAGGTGGTGTAAGAATTGTCAGATGGACAATCATGACACTGACCGTTGCAGAAGGAAACCTGTGTATATGGCAACCCTTCAGGTCAGGTCGACCTCAAGACAGGAGGAGGATATTATGTTAGATACCACTCCAGAAGAGATGAGGAAGGCACAGGCTGGGGATAAAACACTCAAGCCTTGTTTCAGAAATTGTCAACTTGTCATACAACTCCAGGCAAGGGAGATTTTTACATGAAAAACAAGTTGATGTATAGGAAGACTGGAGCTAGATCCAAAGGTCAGGGACAGCTGGTACTTCCTAAAAGATATAGGGCAGACTTAATAAGGAGCCTACATGTGAAACCAGATGGGGACCATGAGAAGATAGGTACCATCATTCAAAAGGTGGCTCACAATTATTATTGGCCCAAAGCAAGATGGGACATTGAGAATTTTGTAGAAAGGTTTAGCATAGCACATGAGGGAACACCCACAAGTGGGAACATTGATCAGGACCTGGACACGCCACGGGGCAAAATTAGGCCTGATAATAAAAAAAAATAGATTTGATAAAGTGGACCAAATGGAATGGGAAGCCCCTTTTCACGGACAAGCTTCACTTAACTGTTTTACAATGGCCACTATGCGGAGAGTGCAAAAAGATGTCTTACCCCAGGATAAGCCGAAAATCCCTCAATCGGACTTAAACAAACTGGAGGAAGAGGATGTAGAGAGGAAATCTCTCATCAAGAATTTTAAGTGGGGAGAAAGCCCCAAAAGAAAAATTGGTAGCGGTCGTTTTGTGAATGATAATTCTGGGAGGAAAAATCATCACTATAAAGCTTCGAGTGGAAGAGACCATACCGGTGCATGGACAAATAGGTCCACACAATTAAAGGTCCATATGTAGCTTTGTTAAGAACGTGGACTGATGAAAAGGCAGAGGAAAACATTACATCTTCATACCAATATGTAAATGAGCTGACCACTCGTTTAAAAAAAAACTGGCTGGAAACTTGCCAATGAAAATTTGAAACAAGCCAGGAAGAAACATACTGCCTATTATAACAGGAAGGCGAAAGACAGAAATTTGGCTGTGGGAGAGAAAGTACTGCTTCTTTTGCCCGGGAGTCAGAATAAGTTACAAATTGGATGGCAGGGTCCATATACAGTTCTAGAGAAGGTGTCTAGAACAAATTATAAGATAGATAAGAAGGGAAAAAAAAAATCTATCATGTGAATCTCCTGAAGAAATATTTGGAAAGAGAACATCAGGAAGAGACACACTTGTTGACCTTGTCCATTGCCATGGAGATGAAAAAGGAACCACTTTCATCATTTGAATATCCATTACACCCCTGTGAGACAGCAGCACAGGTGAAAATCAGTACACATTAAACGAAAACTCAGAAAGAGAGAGTGCAACAGGTTCTAAATAATCATGCAGAGGTGTTAACAGACCGACCAGGGCATACAAACCTATTGGAATATGATATGAAACTGATAGACCCCACACCTGTATGTATGAAACCCTATTCGATTCCGTTTGCTAAGGAGAAAGCTTTGAAGGAAGAGATAGACTATCTATTGAAGGAAGGAATTATTTCACACAGTGAATCTTCGTATAGTTCCGGTGTTGTACTCTTAAGGAAGCCCTCTGGAGAACATAGACTCTGTATAGATTACAGGAGACTGAATGCTATTACAGAAGGACAGGTGGATCCATTGCCGGATACAAATCAGCTGTTTGCCAGACTAAATAAAGCTAAATATTTCTCAAAAGTGGATCTGAGTAAAGGATAATATCAGATTCCAGTAAAACCTGAGATCAGACAAAATTGTTGGATGTAAACATTTCGGAGGAACGTAATGAATCCCTGAGTTGCCTCTTTGATTGAGGATATTCCGAAATGTTTCATACAGGATAATAAGAAGATTATGGGATCCCCTACGAAAACTCTGCTATCACCAGGTATATGTTATCTCCTCATAACGTACATTTTGAGGAAAATCTAATGTTCTCTGGACATGTCATTGCGCAGACTCAGAGAAGAGAAATGGTGAATACGGGTTGTGAAGCAGCATTAAGACAAGCAGTCACCCTTGCGGCTGTTCAGTAACATAACCGAAAGATATTATTGGTTGTAGAGGTCTGAGGCAGATTTCATGAGTAGTGCCTACTCTGAATGGACCCAACTACATAAAACCATGATAGCACCACAGCAGAGTAAAGTCAAGTTGACTTACATTTATCTATGTGTATATAGAATAAAGGACTGACATAAGATGTCTGTTTTAAGAGGGGAGATGTCGTGAAATATTCTAATCCACATATATAAATTATCAAGTAAATGTAAAGCCTAACACATAAATTCAATAAAAGGAAAGAAGAATGGTAAAGAACAGTGCTGTCACAATGACTGTACTCGAAATCCCCCTTGTTTTCTTTTTCGTCTGCAAATTGTAACGTTTCACGTTGATAGTAAAAGCCTACTGCATCATATACCCGCCTTCTACGATAAAAATGTACTGCAATTCTAAGAAAAAAAACCTTGAGATACGCAAGATGACCTAGATTTAAATTCCATTCATGTCTTTTTATACACTACGTTACCTAAAACGAAAGACAGATGGACTAAGATAGAACGAAAGGGAGAGGCAAAAAGCAGGGACACAGGCAATCCTACCACGAGTCGCGCGATCCACAATTGCTGCCATCACGCGTGTAAGGCCACATGCACTAACTTTTTTTCAAATCGACAGTGATAAAATTCACTACCCTTCCCAGAGTTAGGTTTTAAAATCCTGAAGAAAAAGCTTATTAGGAAATATGACATTATACTGGTTTACGTTTGAAAACATTACAGTACCCAGACACCACATCGTTTTCGAAGTAAACAGGAGGTAGAAGAAAGTGCATATTTTGAACGCAGCCACTTAGCTCCTTTAAATTTGTATATTTGGGTTCCTTAGGACTTGCTGACAAAAAATATGTTAAACGTTACGCAAATAGTCTAGGAATTACCAAATTATAGCCAAAAGAAATAGTGAGGGATGTCAGACAACACCCAAATCAGAATCGCTCAGTGGCAGATTTTCACCCCACCATTGTACGGGAAATAGGCTGACATGTTACCTCCTATTTGATTGGCGGAAAATAAATGTAAGGCTAAACACGATTAGTCGGACTATAAATACTACTTCTTTGTTGTTAGGGGAAACGTGAGTAGGAGTACTTTTTTGAAAAGCTGTGTAAACATGGCATGATTGGTTAGACCTGCCAATATAGTCAATTAGAGGCGTCAGGTCAACACCACATTTGCAAATAAACTTACTACAGAATCAGTGCGTTGAGCACCAGTGCATATTTTGCTAAATAAAAGCCTGGGACATCGGCAGATCGAAATTGTGGTATATTAATTGCCGGACAACGAAATTCTGTGTTATTTACATGAATTGTGGTAAGCTTGAAATATTTGACATCTTTTAATGAAAATTGAATGTAAATTGATAATTTATGTCTGTATATATGTGTGGTTCAGTAGCGAACATGAGGTGAAGCATATATAGTGCTCCAACCTGAACAGAAGGTGTCGGAGGAAAGTAAAACTGCATGGAATTGCCAAACAGTACACTGCCACCTATATTATTGACTAGAAAGAAATAATGCTGGAATTGCAGAGGCGTAGTAACCATTAGGGAGGAATATACTGGTGAAAATTGTTTCAGATGAAGATAGCAGTTGGCCTACCGCTCTGACTCAGTGTTTGTTATGTATTGTGCTCAGTGTAGAAATAGAGTATAAATTAGTTCTGAAGTAGGAGGTACAACCTTCTTGTTTCAGGGACTGTGGTCCTAAAGCTATTGAGCAGTACCTGGTCAGAGCTTTGCTGAATCCAGAGGCGGACAGCATACTCCTTGGTCCATATAGCAAACAGTGAGGTGTCTCCAGAACACAGGGGAGCAATCGAGCAGAGGAGTCTTTTCCCGCCGCCATCACGAAAGTTAAGCCTATGTGGCCAGCGGAGCTCAACATTATGTAACCCCATCTTAAACTGACATTGTATAAAAATAAGAGGGGAAATTAATTGTTTTAATGAACGGAACTGAGAACATCTCCAATACTAGTTCCAACAGAATAAAATCACTTGAAGTCATGATGACAAATACCAACAGAGCTTGAACAAAACAAAACCAGTATTACCTCATATTACTACTACACAACTGACACACATAGGATACTTTTAATAATATATGTCACTACAATATTCATATTGATAATTTCTGTACATATAACTTGTAATTAAAATTGATTGTGATTCCTGGTTCACTTTGTATTTGAATCAGGACACATATATATTAATGAAAAGTACTTAATACATATTGATATTTGAAAATTTACCAGTGACTCATTCAAGATAGTGTTATAGAATGTTACATGTGTGTGAGTGTCACAGTGTTGTCACGTGTGGTGGAATAAATTAAATTGTTTATCTGTCTGTTGTTGTTGTGACTTACACTTCATCATATACATACCCTAGACATTCAACGTAGTCATCACTATATTCCAGAATAATTCTGACTGAGGTATAAATATGTGGTAGCAAGTAAGGTCATCCATAATACACTACCCTTATTAGATATAGATACCTTCACAGCTGATCTCAGTCAGTACACTAAGTCCCCTATAAATATTTATATATCCCACTTTACCACAGAGTCTTTTATCTCTTGTTCCACAGGCACTTGTCTGGTTGTTGTCATCTCTTGTTCCACAGGCACTTGTCTGGTTGTTGTCATCTCTTGTTCCACAGGCACTTGTTTGGTTGTTGTCATCTCTTGTTTCACAGGCACTTGTCTGGTTGTTGTCATCTCTAGTTCCACAGGCACTTGTCTGGTTGTTGTCATCTCTAGTTCCACAGGCACTTGTCTGGTTGTTGTCATCTCTAGTTCCACAGGCACTTGTCTTGTTCTTGTCATCTCTTGTTCCACAGACACTTGTCTGGTTCTTGTTATCTCTAGTTCCACAGGCACTTGTCTAGTTGTTGTCATCTCTTGTTCCACAGGCACTTGTCTGGTTGTTGTCATCTCTTGTTCCACAGGCACTTGTCTGGATCTTGTCATCTCTAGTCCACAGGCACTTGTCTGGTTCTTGTCATCTCTTGTTCCGCAGGCACTTGTCTGGTTCTTGTCATCTCTTGTTCCACAGGCACTTGTCTGGTTTTTTTCATCTCTTGTTCAACAGGCACTTTGTCTGGTTCTTGTCATCTCTTGTTCCACAGGCTCTTGTCTGGTTCTTGTCATCTCTTGTTCCATAGGCACTTGTCTGGTTCTTGTCATCTCTTGTTCCACAGGCATGTTGCTGTCATTTTCGACGGAGTCATCTGTCAAGTTATTTGCTTATGTTTGTATCATAAGTATAATTGTGTCTTTACCTGCGATGTCAGGTTGATTAGGGGTTGTCTTCCCTTGTTTATTCATTCATTGTGTTTGACCTTTAGGGTCAGAGGTTGTCAGTTCGGGCGTAGGCCTATGGGAAGGTTTTTTAAGCGGGAGTGAGATATACTTCCGGGAAGCCGGGAGGTCCTGTTTTTCTGAAGGGACCAAGAGTCCATTGTTTTTCGGGGAGAATCTTCGAAGTAACTGCTATGGCAGTTTTCCCCAGTGAATCTCTGTGCGTCGGGATGACGACAGAATTCCTTGTGATGTTCTGAGGATTCATTTGCCAGGTAATACCGACCTTTATGCATTATTACGCTTTTCGGTGGCAGAACATGTAAAGGATTACCTAGGGTGAACAGCAGCTCACTGATCCGCCATTTCAGAACTTATATATTTGTGCTCGAGGTAGCCATCCAAGACTGTTAGTCTTATATTGTCCAGAAATCCAGTGACGAAGATATATTGTGGAATTCCGCAGATTGGCGGAACTTCTATCTACAATAAGTATTACTGCAGGGTTGATGATAACCTATTTAACAGAAGTACACGGCCGACGTCAGAACGAGGCCTGTGCTTCCGGCTATTATACTACAGCCTGATATGTGCAATTGGCGGGGAGTGCCAAGTTGCACCTGTGTGTCAAAGTAACTAAGGCATCTGACGCGTTTAGTCAGAGACGCCAAGGGCGACGCTACGAACTGTCATTATTGAAGAACTTTGCTATTGACCATGCACGTCTATTCTGATGTTTACCTTTTTGAATGCCAAATGTATACCTATCGATGTCAGGTCAGCATGACTTTGTTACACTGACTGTTCCTGTTGATATTATGTGTGTTCCCGTCAATAAATGTCTTGAAACATGCCTGCAGTGTCAAAGCATCCTTGATTACTGCATGTGAGAGTATGGGTTGCAGGATCTACATCTATAACCCGATCTGTGGGTTTTTTTATTAAAAAAGAACCAGCGCGAGGATTTGACTGAATGTTGAAATTTATGGAATCCGAAAATTTTCCATTCTGGATGGCTGTTACATGTATGAAGTCTCAGTTTTGTCGAGAAAGTTAAAGAAGGACAGTACATTCCACATTGACGAGGGTTCTAGTACACACGGGCAGCCGTCCCACGCGTAACTTTACCTTGCAAGTTTTGCTAACAAAGGGACGAATCGGTCCTCACACGGAGACAGCTAAACAGACGAGCATTTATATGTAGAATGCTAATTAACATAGAGGAAGTTGAGGGGAAACTGCGGTCAGAGTGGAAAGATGGGAGGGTTTGAAAAAAATGAAAAAGGTGAATCGTTTAGAGGGACAAAAGACAAAGCAAGCAATTCGATCGTTAAGGCACCGGCTTCGATCAGGAAAGGCAAGAAAGTAGAAGATATCATCGATAGGACACCTAATCCATTGTACTCATAAATTCCCCAACACCTG
>JAMPIV010016486.1:0-34095 GCA_024509875.1 Oreohelix idahoensis | reverse complement strand
AACGATAGAGATAAATTGGCCGTTTAATTATCATTTTAAATAATAGAAATCGGTCCAATAATAACTGTAATATAAAATATTTAAAATTAGTCACATTGTACGGGCAGGCTGGAAATCCCTTAGAGTAAGATTCTTAAAATTTTTTTTTTTTACCTTGCTAAGATTGGTCGGATGTAGCTCTATATATAGAAACGGGGACTTAGAAAGCCGCCACTATTATTTGAAAAAAATACCGAGCTGGAAGAATCTAGCGGACTGTGCATATCAAGTCTTTTGCCGTTCTGACCTGTTAGCAGAACTAGATTCCCATTGAGGCCAGTCTCAGCTTGAGGATTATTGCCTGAGGGTAAGAAAGATATATATATTTGTATATTTTGTTAATTAATTAACCTGTATACCCGATTATGTGTGCAGTGCTGTGTAGAAAAGTGAAACTACAGGACTAATGTGTGCTGCCATACTGAACTAATTGTAAACTTGTGTAGTTTGAAAGACGACAGGCCCGAAATGAAAAATGTGTATAATATTTGCAAAATAGGGCACAATTACGACAGTAAGTTTTAATAGGGGATTTGAATGAGTATTTTCTTTTGGAGTAACACAGTGTTCACGCACATGAGATAGGTGTACAGGAATTGTTGACATGAAGTAATTAAGTAGTCACTTACCATTGTGTACTTAACCAAATCATGGTATGGAAGCCAATCATGGAATCATGGTCTAAGGACTCTATCATAGAATAAGTACAGAAAAAGAATAATTACATGGAGCTGGCTGTAGGAAAAGAACTTATATGTCCAGTGCAACGTGTTAGCACAATAACTGAGAAAAGGGTAAGATGTGGTGTTGTATGTGTGTGTGTGGGTTGAAGCAGATACCTACATGGAATGTGGTTATCCTTTATTCCAGCTTCTGTCTCAGTATCATGAAGTAATCACCAGCCATTGTTGAGGAAGTCTGTTGGTGACAAAAGCTCTACATATATTAAGAGCTAGACCCAGCATTTCTCATCCAGGCGATGCAAGTCGTGTGGTCCTGACTTGTTGAATGAAGATCAGCAGCATATACAAAGATAAGTGAACCATACGGTTCACTGCACAGCTACTCCAGATACTCACCACAGATAAAAACTTTATAACTATTACTACCCTTAACTGATGAAGACAAGGACTATATATAGTATAGTGAAACCAAAAGTTCAGGGACAGTGAATATAACAAGATAAACAGAACGAGAAAGTAGTTTAATCCTTTTAACAATATTCATGATGGAAGAGTCTTTCCGGGTTATTTATTTTGATTTGTAAATAGTATTACAGTTCTTTTGTGTAGTCCTGACCTGAAAAAATATTGAGGTTCAGGACCAATAAATTGTAAATAAATTTCATTCAGACTTGCTTGATAATTTTATTAAAGTTTAAGTTCTGTATTTGAAATTTATTCCAGTAAATACTTTAATGTACCCCTAGATCATTAGCCAAGTAAAACAAAACATTTAATCATTAATCTTTGTGGGATCATGAGAGGTAGCAGTTAGGGACTCAGAGTACTACATCATCATCATCTTCTCTGGGAACTTACATAGCTTGACCCCACTTTGATGTCTATACACCCTTGCTCTTTTCAGAGAAGGGGCTATTGCTTATAAGACCAGTCTCTTATCTGCCACTATCCTAGTATCATCTGATACACCTATTTGTCCAGGATACCTTTATTTCGTAACATCCAAACCTCTCGCTACATCATCCGTCTCCTTTTCCAGCAGGGATGAACGGGTAAACAACCAGACATGACGACTTATCACTGAGAGGATTGTAAAATGATTTGAAAGTGCAAAATATCTGCTTGATAGAATGAAAAGAAAAGGGCCGACTGCGGAAATGTAAGTAATTTAGTACACACACAAAATGTAACTAAATACTGCCGTAGAGGAAAATAGATGGACCCAATATTTCTGTGACAACACAGTACGTTTTACTGTACTAAAATGTTTACAACAATATTGTTAAAAAATCTACTGCAATAAATACAGGTACAAAATATGGTACACAACACACACAAATTAAACATTGTAGCAATCTGCACATAAACACACACACAAATCAGTATTTAAACAAGATAGCCGATAGTGAATGCACTCTTTCACTTACTAGACATGATTAGGAAACAGTACAAACATATAACGCTAAAGCGTCCAATGGCAATTGATGATTATTATCAAACCCAATTAATGTTATGATAGGAAACTCTATACAAAAGCGATACACCAGGAGGCCATTTGATCATCAGAAAGGGTCGCCCTGTCGATCAAATGTTTCTGCCCCTTAATCTCCTTTGCATTCTAAGGAGGCGGGCCCACTTGGGTCATGACCCCCAAGTGTCAGCTTCCTGTTGTCTTGTGCAGAGAAATGAACCCACTCCACCTTGGTTGCAGCATTCAACTTCACTCCTATTTTTGCTGCCAAGTGGAGATAATTGTGAAGGTAACTATTATGTTGAAAATAAATTACTGTCCTGAATTCCATAGCCCGTTGCGGTTGTTCCACAGCTAGCACGATTTCCTTTTCACAGTTTCACTGAGTCTCTTAAGTGTCCTTGATTTTGGCTGTCCTTTCAAACCCAATAGTTTCAGTAGATTATGCATGAGGCAGCTATTATACCTCTTGTACCTATCTCAACAGCCATGACCCTTGCAGTGAACCCATTGTGTCTCAGGTCCGTAACCAGATCATTACACTTGGTCACTTTAAACGAGTGTTGTTCGTCCAATCTGGATTCAAACGGCACGGTCAGCTCAATCATTGTAATCTGGTGCGATGATGAGGAATGCAGCACTATATCTGGCCGTCTTCGAGATCTTCTGATACTCTCTGGATATGCCCCTAGCCCAGGTAGGTCTACTGCCATCTCCCAGTCGTTTGCACAGTCAAGACGAGATGGTAAATTGCTACTTGATTTACCTGGTTTGGGATGTGCTGACTTTCCTGCTCTCAGAAAGTATGTCTTTTCAGTGCTCCTTTTCACCCTTGCCAGGTCTATTGTAGCAGCCAGCTCATTTAGTACTCTGTTGTGGCGCCATGTGTATCGTCCTTGCCCTAATGACACCTTGCAAGCTGAGAGTACGTGTTCAAGTGTCTGCCTCTCATGGCACAGGGGGCACTGAGCATTATCAGACTTTTTCCATCTCACAAGGTTTGCGGACGATGGCAGGAGGTCATACATTGATCTAATAAAGAAGCTGAGTCTAAGAGGCGCCATATGCCAAATATCATTCCCTGTCAAGGACCTTTTCAGAGCTCATTCCCATGTAGTCCATAGGCCTTGTGCTGCACTGCTTTTTGCATCCGCTTATCATTCTCAGCTCCTCGTATCTCCTGAACTACCATGTCTCTGCGTTCCCTGTTTGATGCCTTGGACCATCAACAGATGTCTCCATGACCAAATCCCCGTCTATTAGTCTCTGTGTTTCTCATTACTTCCCTCAGCTTGGGCAACTCTTGGGCAGCACCAACAGCTTCATCCACGTTCCATTTCCTTCCAGTTTTCAGTGTGGGCTGAATGGACGTAACCACGTCATCTGCTGACTCGCACAGCATCATTGTGAGCCTTGCTGTTCTTACTTTTTATTCTTCCGCAGCTGACTTGAAAGTAAGCACAAGTTTTGCCTTCTTGCAGTACCGTACAGTGCTACGTCTGACAGACCTGGTGATACCCCTAGCCAGTTCCTGATCAACTTGTTTACCTTTCTCTCAATAGTTTCCACTGTACTTGTGTGCTTATTGTTCTTGTTATTGTTGACCAAAATCGACGTCACTGCACTCCCGGGAAAACATAGGTGCCAGTCTCCCTCAGTAAATGTCGAAGTGTATTAATGCTAATTGTTCGTGTTGCGCACTGGTTGTATGCACGCCGGAAGCATCCTACGTCTATCCCTGCTGGTCTTACGTTTAATGCCTAAATCCAGCAATCTTAGCCTTATTGATTCGTCGATTGCAGTGTCATTCTCTTATCGGCGATCATGTATTGCCCTTAGTATCTCTCCCTTAAAGCCAATATTTTTAAAGTTTAATTCAGTAGAAGTGGTTCATGGAGATGTCTTGTTTGTATTTAATGGTTCGTAGAGATGTTTTTTGTTTGTGTTTAGTGGTTCATAGAGATGTCATGTTTATGTTTAGTGGTTCATTGAGGTGTCATGTTTATGTTTAGTGGTCCACGTAGTTTTCAATTCCAGACAGTTTTATGGTGTTACCCAGGCCCCAAAATGGATGCCTTTTTTTCTACAACTGATATTTTAAAAATAGTCAGTAGACATTTAAATATTCAGCAGATCTAAATAATATGCATCTGACTTTGGGAAATTGGCTGAAGAATGTTGTGAAATGCAGGGAGTTCTTATGTGCTGTAATAATTGTTTGGTATTGCTTGCGAAGTGTAGAGCCATTAAAAAAATTAAAACAAAAAGATTATTTAAAATTGTGCACTTACACGTAAATATTTCAGCTCTGTTTAACTCCTTATCGGTAAAAGCTCCGGAATTGAAACGTATATCCAGTTGCAAATTAATCCAAGAACTTTCATCAAAAACAAATGATAATTCTAATTTGTATGATTATTTGTGTGAATGTTCTGAGCTAGAATCTCATCTACACACTCCCCTCACACCCAATTTAATCAATTTATTACTTAAAACTATATTTCCAGGGAATTTGTTATGCATCCATCTCGAAACCGAAAAAAAAGGTTATTATCGCTATAAATATCACACAAATTCATTCAAAAACCTATGACAGTGATGTCTGTGACTACACTGTTTATAGAAAAACGGTCTAAAGGAGTTACTAACTGATGAAATCATGCAACAGTTAAGCACCAGGATATTTCTTTTGCTATCAGTTTAAAACACGTGGTCCACATGAAGTGGTTATGTGATTTAAACAAGCTTATGACGACTTATTTTTTAATTGCTTCGTTCAAATTCGGAATCTTATCTAGCGGGCGCACCATACGGCCTGCGAGTATGCCTATAGGGTCGCCCGTGCGCACCATACGGCTCGTAGGTTAGCATTTAACTTCTCAGGTCCTTAAATAAAATCCACAGAGAAAGAGAAAAAGGGAAATACTAAGAAACACAGGAAGATGAAAGACTATTTTAAACAACAAAATAAAATAAATAATGAAATATATAAGCTGAGTTAGAGATAATAGCAGATGGACGAGATTGGCTGAAGCATGAGCTCTTTAATAAAACATTTAATGTAGCCAGTAGCATAAGTGAGTTCATTAATTAAACCTTTAATGTAGACAGTAGCATGGATGAGTTCATTAACTAAACATTTAAATGTAGCCAGTAGCATGATCTCATTAATTAAACATTTTATGTAGCAAGTAGCATGGTCTCATTAATTAAACATTTAATGTAGCCAGTAGCATAGGTGAGTTCAATAATTAAACATTTATTTTAGCCAGTAGCATAGGTGAGTTAAATAATAATTAAACATTTAATGTAAAGATTAGCATGGGTGAGCTCATTAATTAAACATTTAATGTAGCCAATAGCACGGGTGAGTTCATTAATTAAACATTTAATGCAGCCAGTAGCACGTTCAAAGTAACTGACTTTGATTGTTAAAAGCTTTAAGAATCAAGTAATCATTGGTTTAGGTTATAAATGAAAGATCGTAATAACAACCTGCTTTCACATTTTTATGAAAATTGACTCAAAATTGTTCACTTTTTTTCTAACAATAAAGTTCCCAAAATGAAATGGTTGCCTGGGGCGTCCATGTTTGAGTGACATGTTCTTGTCGTACCCAGCAAATGTTCCCGTCTTGCTAAATAGGTCCGTATTGATTTTCAAGGCGATTATGCTCTGAGCAGTCTGCAAAATGGCCTTTCAACGTTTGGGGTGTATGGATTTAGTCAACATTGAATTATCTGGCATTTCATGGCAATATCTGTTGCAGTTTATTAATTGTATATAAGTATATTAAGGAAAATTCCTTATTTACAGCACATCATCATCATCATCTACTGCAAGCGTTGAGAATCCTCACAAGATCAGAACAGCAACCACCAGCTAAGATAGTAATCGTTACTGACTGTAGATCACTACTAGGATCTACACAATGGATGGGTATGAAAAAAAAATCAAAAAAAAGGTGATTCGTCTTACGAGGACAAAAGACAAAGAAAATAGCCAACGTTGCAGCCACAAGGCCTTCGTCAGGGAAAGGAAAGAAAGAAAGTGAGGGCTAGATAGGACAAATAAGAATGCAATTAAATATACAAATAAAACATGTGTACTTCCCTAAAGGCAGCTAAGACCTAGCACGCCTGCTGAAGAGCGTCACCCGAAAAGGAAATGAAATCTACACAGAACATGAGAAATGAAAGCATGATGCATGAGATCAGATCTGAGCTTAACATTATCCATACGTCATAGACCATTTCTCTTCAGGGGTTATCCTCACATTGTGGAATCACTGGAAATGAGAGAGCCAATGCTCTGTCTAAAAGTGGCAGTAAAATGGAACAATTCAGCCACCCATTGCCCTATCGAGAAGCTAAAACCACCATCAAGAACAAGTACAAATACCAGTGGTAAAGGGAAGGTGATATATACAACAGATATGACCCAATCCGCCAGCTAAATACACACCAGCAGACCATCATTTTCCGCCCGAGAACTGGCCATTACAAATTACTAGACCACTTCTATCGCATCAGGATATTTCATACCAATAAATTTTCATTTGGAACCGGACTCCATACTTCTGAATACATTCTCCAAAACTGTCCAACCCATGATGACCCACGACGCCAGACGTGGCCAGTGGGTGCTGAGCTCAGGCAGAAACTATGGGGACTGCCGTGCTGACCTGGAAAAGACTGTGGACTTGGTCCTGGCGACAGACCTGCAGATTAAGCATGACTGCGCGGAGAAGAAGCAGAAGAAGTTAAGAAGTGCATGAGCTAGGCAAAGTAGTAGCTGAACAAGAAGTAGCATGGAAGTAGGAAGCAGAAGCAAGTAGTAGCAGAGTAGCACAAGAAGTAGCACAAGTAGTAGCACAAGTGGAAGCAAAAGTAGTAGCACAAGTAGTAGCACAAGTAGTAGCACAAGAAGTAGCACAAGTAGTAGCACAAGTAGTAGCACAAGTAGTAGCACAAGTAGTAGCACAAGTAGTAGCACAAGTAGTAGCACAAGTAGTAGCACAAGTAGTAGCACAAGTAGTAGCACAAGTAGTAGCACAAGAAGTAGCACAAGTAGTAGCACAAGTAGTAGCACAAGTAGTAGCACAAGAAGTAGCACAAGTAGTAGCACAAGTAGTAGCACAAGTAGTAGCACAAGTAGTAGCACAAGTAGTAGCACAAGTAGTAGCACAAGAAGTAGCAGAAGAAGTAGCAGAAGAAGTAGCACAAGTAGTAGCACAAGTAGTAGCACAAGTAGTAGCACAAGAAGTAGCACAAGTAGTAGCACAAGTAGTAGCACAAGAAGTAGCACAAGTAGTAGCACAAGTAGTAGCACAAGTAGTAGTAGTAGCACAAGAAGTAGCACAAGTAGTAGCACAAGTAGTAGCACAAGTAGTAGCACAAGAAGTAGCACAAGAAGTAGCACAAGTAGTAGCACAAGTAGTAGCACAAGTAGTAGCACAAGTAGTAGCACAAGAAGTAGCACAAGAAGTAGCACAAGTAGTAGCACAAGAAGTAGCACAAGTAGTAGCACAAGTAGTAGCACAAGAAGTAGCACAAGAAGTAGCACAAGTAGTAGCACAAGTAGTAGCACAAGAAGTAGCACAAGTAGTAGCACAAGTAGTAGCACAAGTAGTAGCACAAGAAGTAGCAGAAGAATCATCATTTCCTTTTTGGTCCCTATGAAGCATGGGCGTGAAATAGGCTGAATGGCTAGAGCGTTTGCCTCTCTCGGTAAAGTTACTGGGTTCCGGGTTCCAAACACTGTAAACAGATACACGGATCTGCTGGTCATTTAGGCAAGACAAAGGCAGCGAGAAAGGGAACTAATCACCGCATGCCTTAAAGGTGGACCAAGTCTCGTCAAGTCTCGAACACTTCCCGCCACTACGGCGGTGTCTGCTATGAGCCGACCTTGACCTTGTTTTATGAAGCACTGATCTGCCACCCTTTACAGTAAGCCTTCTTGTGCTCTTGCTGTGGTGTTTTTTGTACCAGTCTGTTTAACGTGTAACCAAGTTGTTAGCCTGGCATCATTATTAAGTCTATATTGAGGCTACCATCCTCGTTGTTTCCTGTACCAGTCTGTTTAACGTGTAACCAAGTTGTTAGCCTGGCATCATTATTAAGTCTATATTGAGGCTACCATCCTCGTTGTTTCCTGTACCAGTCTGTTTAACGTGTAACCAAGTTGTTAGCCTGTTTATTAAGTCTATATTGAGGCTGTTGTTTCCTGTACCAGTCCAACGTGTAACCAAGTTGTTAGCCTGGCATCATTATTAAGTCTATATTGAGGCTACCATCCTCGTTGTTTCCTGTACCAGTCTGTTTAACGTGTAACCAAGTTGCTAGCCTGGCATCATTATTAAGTCTATATTGAGGCTACCATCCTCGTTGTTTCCTGTACCAGTCTGTTTAACGTGTAACTAAGTTGTTAGCCTGGCATCATTATTAAGTCTATATTGAGGCTACCACCCTCGTTGTTTCCTGTACCAGTCTGTTTAACGTAACCAAGTTGTTAGCCTGGCATAATTATTAAGTCTATATTGAGGCTACCACCCTCGTTGTTTCCTGTACCAGTCTGTTTAACGTAACCAAGTTGTTAGCCTGGCATCATTATTAAGTCTATATTGAGGCTACCACCCTCATTGTTTCCTGTACCAGTCTGTTTAACGTAACCAAGTTGTTAGCCTGGCATAATTATTAAGTCTATATTGAGGCTACCACCCTCGTTGTTTCCTGTACCAGTCTGTTTAACGTAACCAAGTTGTTAGCCTGGCATAATTATTAAGTCTATATTGAGGCTACCACCCTCGTTGTTTCCTGTACCAGTCTGTTTAACGTAACCAAGTTGTTAGCCTGGCATCATTATTAAGTCTATATTGAGGCTACCACCCTCGTTGTTTCCTGTACCAGTCTGTTTAACGTAACCAAGTTGTTAGCCTGGCATCATTATTAAGTCTATATTGAGGCTACCACCCTCGTTGTTTCCTGTACCAGTCTGTTTAACGTAACCAAGTTGCTAGCCTGGCATCATTATTAAGTCTATATTGAGGCTACCACCCTCGTTGTTTCCTGTACCAGTCTGTTTAACGTAACCAAGTTGCTAGCCTGGCATAATTATTAAGTCTATATTGAGGCTACCACCCTCGTTTTTTTTCCTTGTCTGGCTGCATTTGTTCTGCTGGTCTGTTCCACTAAGGTACATGAGAAGCCACTGTTCCACTAAGGTACATGAGAAGCCACTGCTCCACTAAGGTACACGAGAAGCCACTGTTCCACTAAGGTACATGAGAAGCCACTGTTCCACTAAGGTACATGAGAAGCCACTGTTCCACTAAGGTACATGAGAAGCCACTGCTCCACTAAGGTACACGAGAAGCCACTGTTCCACTAAGGTACATGAGAAGCCATTGTTCCACTAAGGTACATGAGAAGCCGTGTCTTCGATTCATTTTATATCCCTGCATCAGACCATTCTTCTGCCTCTCCGTTACGCGTGATCGGAAGTGTATTTAACGTACTTGGGAGTTTTGCTGTAGCCTTTAAGATGGTGCAATATCTCCTCATGAAAACCACAGCCAATACCTGTATCCATATTTTATTGATCTTCCTCAGGCCGTACTTTCGAAGGACATGACGTGTAAATGTGGTTACTGGGTTTAATTTAAAGCAGAAGTCTAAACTATTTTATTTGATGTTTCTGTAAACTATTTCAGTTGGTGTTTCTCTAAACTATTTTAGTTGGTGTTTCTCTAAACTATTTCAGCTGGTGTTTCCCTAAACTATTTCAGTTGATGTTTCTGTAAACTATTTCAGTTGGTGTTTCTCTAAACTATTTTAGTTGGTGTTTCTCTAAACTATTTCAGTTGGTGTTTCTCTAAACTATTTCAGTTGGTGTTTCTCTTAACTATTGTATTTGATGTTTCTGTAAACTATTTCAGTTGCTGTTTCTCTAAACTATTGTGTTTGATTTTTCTGTAAACTATTTTAGTAGGGGTTTTTCTAAACTATTTCAGTTGGTGTTTCTCATAACTATTTCAGTTGGTGTTTCTCGAAACTATTGTATTTGATGTTTCTGTAAACTATTTCAGTTGCTGTTTCTCTAAACTATTTTATTTGATGTTTCTGTAAACTATTTTAGTTGGTGTTTTTCTAAACTATTTCAGTTGGTGTTTCTCTAAACAATTGTATTTGATGTTTCTGTAAACTATTTCAGTTGGTGTTTCTCTAAACTATTTTATTTGATGTTTCTGTAAACTATTTCAGTTGGTGTTTCTCTAAACTATTTCAGT
Source organism: Oreohelix idahoensis (assembly GCA_024509875.1). Classification (NCBI taxonomy): domain Eukaryota; kingdom Metazoa; phylum Mollusca; class Gastropoda; order Stylommatophora; family Oreohelicidae; genus Oreohelix; species Oreohelix idahoensis. Next base: position 23,612 of record JAMPIV010016486.1, on the reverse strand, counting down.
TGGTGTTTCTCTAAACTATTTCAGTTGGTGTTTCTGTAAACTATTTCAGTTGGTGTTTCTGTAAACTATTTCAGTTGGTGTCTCTCTAATCTATTATATATACTGAAGCACATTAAAAACGCACCACCTGTATAATCCAGGAACAGAGTGTGAAATGTAAATATAAGTGTTTTCAAGTTTACATATTTGGAATCTTTATTCATTTTCCTATGAATCCATGCTGGTCATTAATTTGTACATTTGATTGTTATGAAATTCATTGCATTCTGTGCAGGCAAGGGAGAAAACCAAAAATGCAACCAATAAAAAAATTCATTCACACTATCCTCAGTATCTGGTATGTCCACCGTGTGCTTGCAAACAAGCTTGGCAGCGGCTCTACATGGAACGCACAAGTCTCTGAACTAAATTCCGGGGAATCAAGTCCCATTCACGTGTAAGAGCAGCTTCGAGCTGTTGCAAATTAGCTGGAGAACCTTGCCTGTAGACTCTGCGTCCAAGCTCGTCCCACAGATGTTCTATAGGGGACATGTCTGGTGATAAGGCAGGCCAATCAATCGTCACAATGTTCTGCTGCTGTAGATATAGCTGCGTAATGCATGCGGAGTGCGCACATGCGTTATCCTGCTGGAGAAGCTGCAAGTCTGGATAATTTGTGAACGCAGGAGCAACCAATGCATCCAGAACCTCATCTCGATATGTCACAGCATTAACATTTCCACGGAAGAAGTGAAGAGGCAAGCGATGGTGAAAACTGAGTCCTCCCCAAATGTGAATACTGCCACCTCCAAATCGGTTGTGCTGACGAACACAGCAATCTGCAAAGCGCTCTCCACACCGTCGCCAAATCCGCATACGTCCATCAGCAAAGGATATGTTGAATTTGCTCTCGTCTGTGAATAGGACAGCATTCCACTGCAGTCTAGTCCATCTGACATGTTGCTCTGCCCATTGCAGGCGCTGCTGACGATGTCTGTGAGTCAAGTTTGGCCCAACATAAGGTCGTCTTGCAGTAAGGCCTGTATCTCTGAGTCGTCGTATGACTGTCATTCGAGAGACTTGCTCACGTCTACACACTATTGCTCTTGCTGTTTGACTTGTCGGGAGAGAACGATTCCTTAGGTGACTCAGCACAATATGACGATCTTGCGCAGGGGTAGTAACTCGTGGTTGGCCATTCCGAAGTCTATCCCGGGCACTGCCAGTGGTTCCGTAACGTTCATTGAGACGTACAATAGTGCTGTGGTGGCAATTCAACCTTCTAGCAATGGCCCGCGAGCTCATTCAGGTCTCCAACATACCAATGGCTCGTTAGCGGTCGTTTTCAGATAGTCGTGGCATTTCAAGCACATGTACTGGGTGTTTTGTCTCAACGGCCTTTTTATACCGAGTATACTGCCACAACGCGTACAAATTTTCAGGGTCATAGCTGTTGGGAATTGTGTTGCACGTGTAACTTTCATTGTTTTCATGTAGTCTGTACACAAACTCGTGGGTTGCATCATGCACTTTCCATTCCAGCAGCCATTCGCTCTCTACCTCATGACAAACACGGGGAAAATCCATTCCCACTCCTTTTTTTTTTCCAGCGTCTCGGCATCAGTACATATAATAGTGGTGCGTTTTTAATGTGCTTCAGTATATTTGATGTTTCTGTAAACTATTTCAGTTGATGTTTCTCTACATTATTTTGATGATGTTTCAGTAAACTATTTCAGTTGGTGTTTCTCTAAACTATTTTATTTGATGTTTCTCTAAACTATTTCAGTTGGTGTTACTGTAAAGTATTTCAGCTGGTGTGTCTCTAAACTGTTTTATTTGATGTTTCTCTAAACTATTTCACTTGGTGTTTCTCTAAACTATTTTAGTTGGTGCTTCTGTAAACTATTTTAGTTGATGTTTCTCTAAACTATTTCAGTTGGTGTTACTGTAAACTATTTCAATTGGTGTTTCTCTAAACTCTCTTAGTTGATGTTTCTCTAAACTATTTCAGTTGGTGTTTCTCTAAATTATTTTAGTTGGTGTTTCTCTAAACTATTTCAGTTGGTGTTTCTCTAAACTATCTTAATTGATGTTTCTCTAAACTATTTCAGTTGGTGTTTCTCTAAACTATTTTAGTTGGTGTTTCCCTAAACTATTTCAGTTGGTGTTTCTCTAAACTATCTTAATTGATGTTTCTCTAAACTATTTCAGTTGGTGTTTCTCTAAACTATTTTAGTTGGTGTTTCCCTAAACTATTTCAGTTGGTGTTTCTCTGAACTATCTTAATTGATGTTTCTCTAAACTATTTTATTTGATGTTTCTCTAAACTATGTCAGTTAATGTTTCTGTAAACTATTTCAGTTGGTGTTTCTCTAAACTATGTTATTTGGTGTTTCTCTGAACTATTTCATTTGGTGTTTCTCTAAACTATTGTATTTGATGTTTCTGTAAACTATTTCAGTTGCTGTTTCTCTAAACTATTTTATTTGATTTTTCTGTAAACCATTTCAGTTGGTGTTTTTCTAAACTATTTCAGTTGGTATTTCTCATAACTATTTCAGTTGGTGTTTCTCTAAACTATTGTATATGATGTTTCTGTAAACAATTTTCAGTTGCTGTTTCTCTAAACTATTTTGTTTGATTGTTTTCTGTAAACTATTTTAGTTGGTGTTTTTCTAAACTATTTCAGTTGGTGTTTCTCTAAACTATTTTATTTGGTGTTTCTCTAAACTATTTCAGTTGGTGTTTCAGTAAACTATTTTGTTGGATGTTTCTGTAAACTATTTTAGTTGGTGTTTCTCTAAACTATTTCAATTGATGTTTCTATAAACTATTTTATTTGTGATGTTTCTGTAAACTGTTTCAGGTGGTGTTTTTCAGTAAACTATTTCAGTTGGTGTTTCTGTAAACTTATTTATTTGATGTTTCTGTAAATATTTCAGTTGATGTTTCTCTACATTATTTTGAAGTGATGTTTCAGTAAACTATTTCAGGTTGATGTTTTTCTAAACTATTTCAGTTGGTGTCTTCTAAGTAAAGTGTTTCAAATTATTTCAGTTGTCTCTAAATTTTGATGATTTTCAGTTATTTCAGTTGATGTTTCTCTAAACTATTTCAGTTGGTGCTTCTGTAAAGTGTTTCAGTTGGCGTGTCTCTAAACTGTTTTATTTGATGTTTCTGTAAACTATTTCAGTTGATGTTTCTCTAAACTATTTTATTTCATGTTTCTGTAAACTATTTTAGTGATGTTTCTCTTAACTATTTCAGTTGGTGTTTCTCAAAACTAATTTATTTGATGTTTCTGTAAACTACTTCAGTTAATGTTTCTCTAAACTATTTCAGTTGGTGCTTCTCTAAAATATTTCAATTATTAATGTAATCCTTTCTTGTGTCGGACATTTCACGGGCTATGATTCTCCCTTACTGTATTTTGCTTAATATCCGTATCTGAATATCACGGAGCAGTGTAGTTAATATTAAGCAGTTGTTTTATTTATGAGTTGTTTGCTTTCCTCTCTCGCCAGAATTACAGAGTTCCAGGAATGATGCTTTGTTATACTTTATCTAATTCTTAGACTTCCGTAAAAATGATGCTTTATTCTATTTTATCTAATTCTTAGACTTCTGTAAGAATGATGATTTATTCTTCTATTACTAATCCAGCTGAGGTATTTGACCACGTCGCTCCATAACTTCCTTTCCCAAGTACTGTTAATCAACCTTTTGATGTTGACCTTTCTTCTATGTCAAACTGTCCAGTATCTTGTCGCACTCTATATCTTTTTTCTTCAATCTTTCCTGTAAAATCTTCCACCTTCCTTCTCATAAAAGGAAGTGGATTGTTTCCTTCTAATATGAATATATGAGGAGAACTGCCGTAAGACGGGGGTAAAATGGAAAAAAAAAACAACAACAACACAAAAAGTAATATGTCTTACTAAGAGAATTAGTAATTTTTTTAATTAATTAATTAATTTTTTTAAAATTAATTTATTAATTAATTTTTTTCCCTCTTAATATGTATTACTTTTCCCCCACTCGGTTTTCCAGTCCTATTTTTTCATTATTTTTTATTTAAAGTTTCAATGTACTATTCACTTCCGGTTTCCGGTTCAGTAGCGGCTATTTTCGCTCCGACATGTGACACTATCAGGGAGTATTCTTCTTCTTTGATTAATAACCGTCAAAGCAGTCAGCGGCCATCACGCCTGGTGGCGTCCTGTAGGGTAGCAACAAATTGATTCCACCTTGTTCGGTCGGCGGCCATCCATCGTACAGTGCCCCAACTCTAGTTTATTCTTTGCAGCTCGGCTTCCACAGTTCTCCGCCAAGTTGTTTTTGGTCGGCCTCTCTTTCGCTTTCCCTCGGGGGTCCATAGCATAGCTGTTCTTGTGATGGTATCAGGGTCCCTTCTGAGGACATGACCAGCCCAGCTCCAGCGTCTGCCAGCTATGATGGCGTGCATGTCCTCCTGGTTACTCCGAATAAGTAGTTCTTGGTTTCTGATGGTGTTTGGCCAAAAGATTTGGAGAATTTTCCTTAGGCAGATTGTGTGGAATGAGGACAGTTTCGACATTTCCTTCTCTGTTGCTCTCCAACATTCCGCACCATAGAGAAGCACAGAAAGTACACAGGGAGTATTTGTCTCTTATTCCTATAGTTGTCACCGGATGGCCTACTACTGATACCATAGCATCATTCGTGCTGTTAGTTATCAGTTAGATTAGGAAGAATAGTTACGAGATTTTATTGAAATAGACTCGAGATACGCGGTTATCAGATTGAAACTGGAACTAGGTTAAATAGCGACTCAACGCTAATAATTGGCGGGAGTTGCTCAGCAACCGATGACGTAAATCGGAATAGCCGAGACACTCCATCGGTAGGCATGTAAGATCCAATAAAATAAATAAAGACATATTAGACTGTCCAACCAGAAGGCTGGAAAAAGCGCGCACCACGACGCGAAGGAAAACTTCGATATCAGAAATCAGCTGATCCCCAAAAGCCAGTCTGTACGGACATATAACTGCTGGTCTTGAAGTATCAAGACATCAACTCTGTAAAGCAGATAGCTTTATTTTATAATGTGGGAATTCCTAATTACCTTGTAAGTACAGCTTCGTGTGAGCTTTTTAATATTTCAGAATAAAACCTAGTTAGGCCAGAAATGCCTAAATGTCGAGAGAACGAGCTGAATTTATGAAAGAAACGAAACGGAGCTCGTGAAATGTCAAATTAGCTCACATCATAAAGAAGAGGTAGAGGCTCAACTGTTATTTAATCCTGAGTCAGATAAATCTAAGAAGCAAACGCAAAGGAACTAAGCAGAAATACTTACCCCAACTTGGATAGGCTACAAGGAGAAAATAGCCAAAAAAATGACCAGAACAAAGACACATTTTTATGAGGATTGTTTTGAGAAAATGCATGCAAATGACTTTATTTATGGATTGTAAATACAAGACAATAAAATTGTTTTATTGGATCCTGAGGCTTAATTACCTCATGTTGAAGAGTTTTACAGTAAATATTGAACAATAAGTATGCAAATGAATGTCACACAACATTAAACATCACAGAGGAATTTTGGAACGAACTAAGTTACAATTATCATCAAAAATTAATACCTCTGGCAGTATACCATTATTCCTGACTTGAGTGATACAATAAGCATATACACACCCCACACGGTCACACTGTTGACTATATGGTGCCGTGTTGTCCCTGTCCCCCTGGTCACATAGTATCATGTTCTCCACTTAATTTTCACTTTCTTTCCCTTCTGTCTTTTGTTTGTCTGTCCCTGACGAAGGCTTTGTGGCCGCAACGTAGGTTTCCTTGTCCTTTCTCTTAGTAAGACGTATTACTTTTTGTGTTGTTGTTTTTTTTTCCATTTTACCCCCGTCTTACGGCAGTTCTCCTCATATACTCATTACATACCCCGCACCTGACTGCATTGTCTACATGTTCTCTCACTTTTCACGATTATTTCTGCACTTACTGTCGGTCGGCGTCTGTGGCCTAATGAATATGAACGCAGTTTCATAATCCAGATATACCAGGTTCGAAACCTGCTGCAGGCGGTTTGGTAGCAGATCGCTTTGTGTGGATTTTTAACAATGGTATAAGCGCCGTACCGTTCAGAAAGCAATGGCAAACTGCTGAAAGAAAAAATTGCCTAGAAAAATCACAGCCAATAAAAGCTGGGGTTGATTGCCACGTCCTGTAAAGGATAAGCAACTAACTTTTTAACTGTCGATCTATTCACCTATCTTTATTGTTAGTTATTTTGTATATATTTATTTATTATTTACGTATACAGATTAAATATTTTTTTTGTGTGTGTGTTTCCCACTCGTTTTCCCACTTTGCCTTCACTGAAACACTTTATCAATTCAATTCGGTCTTCTATTACCACCTCCTTCAGCCTCCTATCACCTGACATATCTCGCACTGCTATTGATTTCGCTTTTTGCTACTTTCAAGAAAACCAGATTCATCTGCCATCTCCACTTTATCCGTACCTGCCTCCGTCTCAAAGTTCTCCCTCACGGCTTCACTTCCCACTTCAACCCCTCAGCTGGCCAACTTCACCCTAGTGAATATCGCCTCTTACAGCGCATCGAGACCACATGTGGGTTCCACCGTATGCGGGCTGTGGCTGCTATCCATTCCCGCCTCCTGGCAGATCTCAGTGCCTAGCAATCTCAGCTTCTACTCCGCCTAAGTAGTCTCACCTTCAGCTACTTTCCTGTTCTCCCCATGAACCGCATCATTATCCATACCCTCAACCGGCAACTGTATGAATTTTTATCCGCCAAGAAACAGGATAAACTTTCCCGTCTCTGTCCTACCCCTGATTCTGTCCCTACCTCCTCTACTCCATCCCATTCCCAGGTTGTTTGTATTCCCTCTGATCTTGCCCTCTCTGATGGTGAGCTTTCGGTCCTCAGCAAGGGTCTACACTTTGTCCCTCTCCAACCATCCTCCGATCAGTATAATCTCCTCCAAGATGTTCACCGGTTTCATCGCCGCCTGCAACTTCTATACCATTTCCGTAACAGTGATGGTCCTAAGAGATCGCAGGACGACTCTGATGATGCCTTTGCACGCTTCGCTCCTCCTAAGAGTAAGAATTTTACACCCTCTCCTGGATCTTCCCACGCTCTGGATTTATACATTAAGAATACCCTCCACAACATTCAGCAACTCCATCCTCAACGCCTACGTTATTCCAACCTTACTTCTGACGAGTCCCACGCCCCCTCTAAGCTCCGCAGCAGAGATGACATTGTTATCAAACCGGCGAACAATGAAGGTGCCATTGTGGTATGGCGCAAGGACCTGTACCTCCAAGAAGGTAATAAGCAGCTCACCAACAGCTCCTTCTACCAGCGCCGTGACAATGATGCAACAGTCCTTGTCATAAGAGGTTTTGATGTTAATAAAAGTATAGGCTATCCTGGACAAATAGGTGTATCAGAGGATACCAGGATAGTGCCAGATAAGAGACTGGTCTTATAAGTAATACCCCCTTCTCTGAAAAGAGCAAGGGTGTATAGACATCAAAGTGGGGTCAAGCTATGTAAGTTCTCAGAGAAGATGATGATGGTGATGTAGTACTCTGAGTCCCTAACTGCTACCTCTTTAGATCCCAAATTGAGTAATGATTATCTGTGTTGTGTTATTTGGCAAATTGTCTAGGGTAATTTATTTAATATAACAGGTATTGATTTCAAACAGAACTTTAACTTAATAAAATTATTAAGCAAGGCTGGATGAAATTTTATGTACAATTTAATTGTCCTGAATCTCAATCTTTTCAGGTCAGGAATACTCAAAAGCAACATAAAATGATATTTACAAATCAAAATAAATATATTGGAACATCCCTTCCATAAGGTAGATTGTCATAGGAATAACTACACACTCTCTGTTCGTCTGATGGTTAACTTCTGCTAACACGGGCTTGTAAGTGTTCTTTATTTATTTGGGAGGTCTTATCTATTCATCCTAAAAAGGGTTGTAAACCTAGTATGGTTACTATTTAGTGAATTGGTGGATGAATTGTCACGGGCCTTTATAAAGGCCTTATCTTATGATGTTGCTGCTGATTTTCCTACACCACTGCAGGACCACAAACTTTGTAGCTACTGACTGAGAAGATGGGATCTGACTCCAGTTATATGAGGAGCTCTCATCCCCCACAAACTTCCTCTCAAGTGAATGCAGCCACGAGGTAATGACGTGACATAACCCTCAGGCAAATATATATTCACACACACTCAAGCTGAACTGGCCTTCTAAGGGATCCTAGAACTGCTCTCAGATCAGAAGGCAAAGACTTGGTCGTTCTGTCTTTTAGTTTCTGTCAGCTCGGTGCAGATTTTTGAATCGAATGGCCCAGATCGTACTACCTAGTTACTATTTATAGAACTACATCCGCCCAATCAAAATGACAGTCAAAATTATTTTTAGAGACTATTGACTGATGCGAATCTGAGCGTGTTTGTATAATCTGACTAAATTTTAATATTTTATATTACAGTTATTCTTGGACCGATTTTAATTATCAAAAGTGATAATTAAACGGCCAATTGCTCTCTATCGTTCTATATGGTTTTCCCTTAGTTATTCCTTTGCATTTCAATCTGGGTAATGTTTAAGTAATTAATTTTGGCATTACCCCGATATGAAAATATCACTAAAATCAATTTTACTAAGTCAATATAATTTTATTATGAGGGAATCTTTATGCTTATGTGTTAAGCAATATCAGCGCTATAAGTCGAGATATCTCTTCCAGTTTAATTATCTTTAGTTGTTAAGAAATAAAATATCTTCGTTCAGTCAAAAACACAAAAGAGGCATTGTTACCAATGCAAAAGATTTCTTTATCCTTACCCAAAAAAAAAGAAGCACTATGATTGGTTGTTAAATTTGTACTATACTCTTAGATACATTTTGGTCGGCGGTAAATTTGACTGGGTTCTTAAACTGCTTCAAATACTATAGTTAGTTTTTGAGCGGGGAATTTGAGCGTGGTGTCATACAGATTTAAAATTTTTACGACAGTCCTCAACAATCGCCTGCTCCATGGCACCATCAAAAGTCTTATCGCTAACAAGTCATTACCTTCTAGCGCCTCTCATCTCCGTATCCATGATAGTTGTCTGGGCAAGCCTGTGTTTTATATGCTTCCCAAAATTCATAAACCCTCCAACCCTGGGAGACCTATCGCTTCGGCTTGTGCTTGCCCTACCGAACATATATCTGACTTCCTAGACAGTGTCTTCCAGCCTATTGTAGAGCAGCTTCCTTCCTTCTTAAAGGACACCAACCATGCCCTTACTACTTTTTCCTCTATCCAGCTTTCCCTAGACTGTACCTACCGTTTATTTCTGTTGGATGTCTGCTCGCTTTACACTTCCATTCCTCACTCTGACGGTCTCCGAGCTCTCCGGTTTTTCCTGGACCAGCGCACCCACCCCTCTATCGCTACAGAGACTCTCCTCCGGCTTGCAGAACTGGTCCTTCGACTCAATTCCTTTGAGTTCAATGGACAGTTCTTTGACCAAGTCAGTGGAGTCGCTATGGGCACCAAGATGGGTCCCAGCTATGCCTGCCTCTTCATGGGCTACCTGGAGTATCAGGTGTGGCAGCAGTATCCTGGACCTTTTCCATTTATGTATCATAGATACATCGATGATGGCATAGGTCTTACTGATATGCCAGAGGCTGACCTATCTAGGTTCATACACTTCATCAACAACTTCCACCCTGCGATCAAATTCACCTCTCACATCTCCACTGTCTCTGTTAATTTCCTTGACATTGTTGTCACTATCGTTCCCCCCACCTTAACACTTCAGTGTACTACAAACCCACTGATGCACACAATTACCTCCTTTATACTTCCTCTCATCCTCGGGCTTGTCGTGACTCCTTGCCTCTTTCACAACTTCTCCGCCTCCGTCGGTTATGCCATGACAATGATGACTTTTTATGCCGAGCCCAGGAAATGTTGGACTTCTTCCACAGGAGACAATATTCAGAGGATGTTCTTACCTCTGCCTTAGAGCATGTTCTCCATATCTCACGTCTAGAGGCCCTCAGCCCCCGCCAAAAAAACCTCCTCGGATAGAGTCAATTAATATTGACCTATCACCCTCACAGCGCTGCTGTTAAAAGGATCCTGTATCGCCACCTACCTCTCCTCCAAGCTGACCCAGTGGCGCGGGAAGTGTTTAGTGGTTCACCCTTGTTGGCATATAGACGGGATAAAAATTTGAGGGACCTCGTAGTCCACAGCCGTTTGAAAACTGTCGACGATGGCCATTTTGGTATCTAGCCATGTAACCGGACACGATGCAAGACATGCCGGTATGTAATCCAAACACGCACAGTGACATTCCCTATGGCCAAGTTCACCATCACCAAGGGCTTCACATGCGAGTCACGTAACGTCATTTATATTATTTTATATGCAAACGTTGCAATATTACTTACATCGGCCAAACGGGCACACGACTGGGTGACCGATTCTGCAGACACCTCTACGACATCTTGCAGCTGAAATCTACACCTGTGGCCATCCACTTCAATGGCCCTGGCCACCACGGTGCCACTGACATCCAGGTGACAGCCATCAGATCCTGTTCATCGGATGCCAACAGTCGGTTCCGCCTGGAACAACGCCTCATCCATCTTATGGATTGCCTCAAACCCAATGGTTTGAACACCCAGCATTCTTTTGTCTGAAGCGTCTTTTTCTATCTAGCCCCAGTTCTATTATGACTGCGATCACCCTTGACTTCCCTTTTCTTTTCTTTTTAATTAATTAATTTATTTATTTTTATTTTTTTTAATTTATTTTTTTCTTGTCTTAATATGTATTACTTTTTCCCCCACTAGGTTTTCCAGTCCTTGGTTTCATTATTTTGTATTTATAGTTTCAGTGTACTATTCACTTCCGGTTTCCGGTTCAGTAGCGGCCATTTTCTCTCCGACATGGGACACTATCAGGGAGTATTTGTCTCTTATTTCTATAGTTTCATGTTCTCCACTTAAATTCTCACTTTCTTTCCCTTCTATCTTTTGTTTGTCTGTCCCTGACGAAGGCATTGTGGCCGCAACGTAGGATTCCTTGTCTTTTCTCTTAGGAAGACATATTACTTTTTGTGTTGTTGTTTGTTTTGTTTTCTTTCCTTCTAATATGAGCTGTTCTGTACTCACCAGCTTGTTTACAATATCCTTATTACTCGTTGTCCTTAATATAGATAACTTTGTTCTGTACATCCGCTTGTTTACCATATCCTCATTACTGGGCAGTTGGAAATCGTAAAGAGTAGGTCATAAGGCCGCTGCCCTGGCAACATTTTAAAATGAGAAACCTACCCACCACAAACATATTTATAGAATGTGTGATTTCAATATACATACATTTGGGATTCTCGCCGGTGCTACGGAGTTCTTGTACTGCGCTGAGATCCTCCTTGTGTGATCTAAGAGAGGAGATCGGAGCACTGTCCGTGTGCAATGAAGATAGTCCTTAAGACCAAAAACCAAAATAAAAAATCTGCCTGTAGTATCTACGTGTTTGATCTACGTGTTTGATCTACGTGTTTGATCTACGTGTTTGATCTACGTGTTTGTTTGATCTACGTGTTTGATCTACGTGTTTGATCTACGTGTTTGTTTGATCTACATGTTTGATCTACGTGTTTGATCTACGTGTTTGATCTACGTGTTTGATCTACGTGTTTGATCTACGCGTACGATCTACCTGTAGGATTTATGTGTAGTATTTGCGTGTTTAACCTACGTATCATCTACGTGTGTGATCTACGTATATGATCTGCAATATGATCTACGTATCTGATCTACGTGTATGATCTACGTAAATGATCTACGTAAATGATCTACGTGTATGATCTACGTATATGATCTACTATGTGATCTACGTATATGATCTACGAATATGATCTTTGTGTATGATCTACGTATGTGATCTACATGTAGATCTACGTGTATAATCTAAGTGTACTCTCAATGAGAGACAAACAGAAGGAAGGGGCCATTGGTACTAGATTTTAAAGTAACGAATATAACAAAAAATCTGGTAACAAACTAACACAGCGTTCTGAAGCCTGCTTAGAGTCGTCTGCCCTTTCAATCATTGCCAGATTGTATAGTTTATTGTAAATTCTTGTAGTTCGTAAATATAGCTATTAATAATTTGACGCATCAGATTGAATACACATTATATAAACAACAAATTTCCATCACATAAGAAAAGTGAATATTCTATTTTTCGACTTTCATTTTCCATTTAAAAACGATCCACACGCACGGTAATTAACAGAGCTGTTAAAAAAAAAAAAATTGAGAAGAACGCACAAAATAATTTTATGTGTTGGGGAGAAATTATCAGCTGTCTTCATATTACCAGAAAGGTTTTAAGTTCTCTTTTTTTTCTGGCCAAGATTTTAATTCCCACCTATTTTTGAGACGTTATTACGGCCGTGACCTTTAACCTAACAAGGCTGGTGTCCATGCTTCCGGTATAAGGCATAAATCTGTTAGAAATCCTCATTTAGTTGTCTAAAGACCTGTCTGTCCCTTTAAAATAAGAACCTGTCAGATTTCACGACACAGAACCTCAGCTTATGTTATTGGTGCCGTATGTAAAATGAGAAGAAAATATGTTGATAGCATAACAGGGCAGTCCCTCTTCTAGAATCCCGAGGGTAAGAAAGAAATAGGGAGATGGAAATAACACACGTAGATAAGAACTGCAGTCAGAAATGAAATGAATGGAAAAGAATGGAAAACTTATTCAGTCTATCGGTTTTTTCTTGGATGTGTTGATGTGAATGCGCGAGTAATGCAATGTCATCTGCATATTCCATGTCTTCCAGTGTAGAAAACGTTGTCCACCTAATTCCTCTTGGACTGCCCTCTGTTTGGCGCATCACCCATTCTATGGCTGTCAAAAAAAATGTTGTTGATAAGGGGCATCCCTTTCATACTCCTGTTTTCACTTCGAACGTTAGATTACTCAATCCAACACTGCATGTAAAGTTAGAATAGAGGCTTTTTATGATGGAAACAATGCAGCTGGGAATTCCATAAGCCCTCAGTATTTTCCATAGGCTGCCCCTGTGTATGCTGTCGAAAGCCTTTTCAGAATCAACAAAGTTAATGTGTAACTGTCTCTGCCATTCTGAGCACTGCTCTATGATGTTCCTGGGGGTAAATATATGATCTGTACATCTTCTGTTCTTTCTAAAACTCGCTTGTTCTTTCCTCAGTTTATGATCAACTGCTTTTGAAATTTTCTGGACGATTATCCTGCCTAGTATTTTAATGGGAACTGAGAGGAGAGTAATTCCTCTCCAGTTGTTGCAGTCTGCAAGGTCGCCCTTCTTGGGCAATTTGACAATTATTCCTTTACTCTACTCTGTTGGTGTTGTCTCAGTTTCCCAGACTAGTGCAAATAGTGGTTCTAATAGTTCTGCTGCTAGGTCAGGATCTGCCTTGAATAACTCAGCATTTAGATTGTCGTGGCCAGGAGCTTTTCCATTCTTTAACCCTTTGATAGCTATGAGGATTTCTTCTTTTCGTGGAATGTCTGTATTTACGTCTGTCACTTTCAGTATCAGGAACATTCAGCTGAGTCTCTGGTGGTTCCTATTCAGTGTTTCTCTGAAGTGATCTGCCCATCTTTTTTCCTGCCCCTGTGCTGTGGTGATGAGATTTCCTTGCTTGTCTCTTACTAACGTTATGTTGTTTGCACCTCGTTTTCCACTGATAGTTTTAGTTATGTTATAAACTGTGTGTTATGTTTAAATATCATAACATCGGTTGTATACGATCACTTCCTGGTTTATTGTTTATATACGGTTGTTATTAGTTTCCGGAAGTGACGTCTTGACTTCTGCTCAAAATAGTGGCAGACGGTAGCTTGTTAATCTGGAACACGAACGCGTCTCTAGCCGGCATTCCGCTTGTGTCGTTTGACCAGTATGCATGGCGTGTGTCCGATAGGACTTGATTTCAGAGTATGTCCTTCTTTGAGGAATATGATTATTACACCTGCAAGATATATTACCATCACTGCCTTATGCATTCATTAACTGTATATTGCCAGTTTAGTCTAAGCAGAGTGTGTGGAATTCTTGTGCATGTAAGTTGACTGTCCATTAAACTGAGAGTATCAGAATCAAGGACCGTAGAGACATGTGCTTAGAAAAGCTTCGATGTCGTACTATATTCAATGAGGAGTAGTGTTTGAATAAACGTTTGAACTGTGCCAAGAAGTTAAGCTTTATTAACTGAGTACTTGTGGTGCGGGCCAGGGAGTACGGAGCGAATGGCCGGATTGAATATATTATAATTCATCAAATATCATATGTGATAAAAACCCTGGAGAGTACTCAGCAGGCCAAGATAAAATAAGGAGTGCTCAAGCATTGAGTATAATGCACTCGTAATACAGGACGTCTGGTGGACTGTTCCTGAGAACACACACATAAAATATTATATACAAATTTATCCCCGCATCATTTCTGGGGGCCAAGCCGGGATAAATTGTTCTGCTGGTCTGTTCCACTAAGGTAAATGAGAAGCCACTGTTCCACTAAGGTACATGAGAAGCCACTATTCCACTAAGGTACATGAGAAGCCACTGTTCCACTAAGGTACATGAGAAGCCACTGTTCCACTAAGGTACATGAGAAGCCACTGTTCCACTAAGGTACATGAGAAGCCACTGTTCCACTAAGGTACATGAGAAGCCACTGTTCCACTAAGGTACATGAGAAGCTACTGTTCCACTGAGGTACATGAGAAGTATAAATATCATAACATCGGTTGTATACGATCACTTCCTGGTTTATTGTTTATATACGGTTGTCATTAGTTTCCAGAAGTGACGTCTTGGCTTCTGCTCAAAATAGTGGCAGACGGTAGCTTGTTAATATGGAACACGAACGCGTCTCTAGCCGGCATTCCGCTTGCTATTTTGACATGAGAATTGATTTTGTCTCCGCTTCATATGATCTATATGGACATTTTTTTTTCGCACATGCCTATTAAAGTAATATGGTGACCTCACAGTAGTGTCAAAAGAGATGTCTCTGAAATAGACAATGGGTTTAGTGATTTCATTACTGGATTCCACACCTTGTGTGTCTAATTGTCGATTGTGGAGCAAGCATCTAGGTGCTATATCTATGGGGACAGTTGTGGGAGATTTATATGTCATCTGGTTACTCCAGTGATTTTATGGATTTGCAATGGAAATAATGAAAAGTTCCTTTTCATTATTTTACTGCAGGGGGGAGTAAATGTTATGTTTAAATATCATAACATCGGTTGTATACGATCACTTCCTGGTTTATTGTTTATATACGGTTGTCATTAGTTTCCGGAAGCGACGTCTTAACAAGAAGTTAAGCTTTATTAACTGAGTACTTGTGGTGCGGGCCAGGGAGTATGGAGCAAATGGCCGGATTGAATATATTATAATTCACCAAATATCACATGTGAGAATAACCCTGGAGAGTACTCAGCAGGCCAAGATAAAATAAGGAGTGCTCAAGCATTGAGTCTAATGCACTCGTAATATAGGACGTCTTGTGGACTGTTCCTGAGAACACACACATAAAATATTATATACAAATTTATCCCCGCATCACTGTGCTTTGTTCATTTCTCAGTGCTGCCTCTTCTGCCTGTCTTGCAAGGTCATCCAGAAATGTCCTTTTGTTAGCACGGGTTTGACGTTTTACTTCCTTGTCCAGCTGACTGTACTGTTCACTATATATTGCCTTTAACCTGGGAGACTTAGCTTCTGTTTTCTTTCTTTTCATTTCCTTTCTCTTCGCTATGGTGTTTAGCGTTTCTGGTGTTATCCAGTCTTGGTTCTTTCTTTCATTGAATCCCAAGCATGACTCGCTGCTTTCCTTGTTTATTGTTGAGATGGTGTTGAATTTCTGGTCGACATCATCGGTCTCTGTTCTTTTCTGGCTTTTGTCAATCTGATATCGTTTCTTTACGTCGACCACGAAAGCTTTTCTGGTGAGGGGGTCCCTAAGTTTCGTTATGTTATATCTTTTCTGTTTGGCTGCAACTGGTCCAGCAGCTCTGAGTTTCACCTTCAGTCTTGCTACTACTAGGTGATGATCACTTCCCACATCTGCGCCTCTTCTTACTTTCCCGTCTTGTAATGCATGTCTCCATCTGCCATTGATCATTATGTGATCTATCTGGTCTCTGTCCCGTACGTATGGTGATTCCCACGTTAACTTGTGTACTTCTTTGTGTGGAAAAAGGGTTCCTCCAATGACCAGGTTGTTAATACTGCAGAAGCGTATTAATTTGTCCCCATTCTAATTTACTGTTCCACTGCCGCATTTCCCCATTACTCTTTCGTTATATGTATTATGTGTTCCAACTTTTGCATTGAGGTCTCCCATTACTATTATAAGATCGTACCTGGGTGCAGTTTCCATTTCCTTTTGTACCTGTTGATAGAACTCGTCCTTGATCTCTTCATCGCTGTCGTTTGTTGGTGCATTGCATTGTATAACTGTGGTGTTGGTGAACCTCCCTCTTAGTCTTGCTCTTATCAGTCTGTTGTTGATGGGTTTCCATTCCAGTAAAGACCTTTCCATCCCTTTCTTCAGGATAATGGCTACACCTTCGTTGTGCTGACCTTCCTATCTACCAGAGTAAAAGTACTGTTTCCCCTGTACTTGAATTTATTCTCCCCGTCCCTGTCCATCTGCTCTTATTTATTCCCAGGATATGTAATTTGTAGTTCCTCATCTTTGCTGTGATTTGTCTCAGCTTTCCTGCCTCATTCATAGTTCTGACGTTCCAAAATCCAATTCTGGTTTCGTGTTCTGCGGTCAGTGCATCCGTTTTCATGCCAATGGCTTCCTTTCGGCTTTCACAACTGGCAGTCATACGAGCCTGAGACTCCGGATGTCCGTCCCGCATCAAAGTTTTTCCATTTGTTGCCGTTTCCGTAACAAGTGCGATTTTTTTACATAGACAGGGGTGTCGACCTTGTGCTAAAACCCCCAACCTGGAGGACCAGAGTACCAGCTTTTGTCTGACCCCTACCCACGCTGACCAGTCCAGCTTGGTTAAACCTATCAGGAGTATTTACAAATATCCAGATCCAGTAAGCTGTTTCCACAAGAAATCTGTTTCTTCTACTTTTCTCTATCGCACATTTTAGATTTCTCTATCGCACATTTTAGATTTCTCTATCGCACACTTTAGATTTCTCTATAGCACACTTTAGATTTCTCTATCGCACACTTTAGATTTCTCTATTGCACACTTTAGATTTCTCTATCGCACACTTTAGATTTCTCTATCGCACATTGTAGATTTCTCTATCGCACATTTTAGATTTCTCTATCGCACATTGTAGATTTCTGTATCGCACACTTTAGATTTCTCTATCGCACATTTTAGATTTCTCTATCGCACATTTTAGATTTCTCTATCGCACACTTTAGATTTCTCTATCGCACATTTTAGATTTCTCTACCGCACACTTTAGATTTCTCTATCGCACACTTTAGATTTCTCTGTCGCACACTTTAGATTTCTCTATCGCACACTTTAGATTTCTCTATCGCACACTTTAGTTTTCTCTATCGCACACTTAAGATTTCTCTATCGCACATTTTAGATTTCTCTATCGCACACTTTAGATTTCTCCATCGCACACTTTAGATTTCTCTATCGCACATTTTAGATTTCTCTATCGCACACTTTAGATTTCTCCATCGCACATTTTAGATTTCTCTATCGCACATTTTAGATTTCTCTATCGCACACTTTAGATTTCTCTATCGCACATTTTAGATTTCTCTATCGCACATTTTAGATTTCTCTATCGCACACTTTAGATTTCTCTATCACACATTTTAGATTTCTCTATCGCACACTTTAGATTTCTCTATCGCACACTTTAGATTTCTCTATCGCACACTTTAGATTTCTCTATCGCACACTTTAGATTTCTCTATCGCACATTTTAGATTTCTCTATCGCACACTTTAGATTTCTCTATCGCACACTTTAGATTTCTCTATCGCACACTTTAGATTTCTCTATCGCACATTTTAGATTTCTCTATCGCACACTTTAGATTTCTCTATCGCACATTTTAGATTTCTCTATCGCACATTTTAGATTTCTCTATCGCACATTTTAGATTTCTCTATCGCACATTTTAGATTTCTCTATCGCACATTTTAGAGCATTGAACCAGCACTGGAGCTGGTCGCCTTACAGAAATCCTACATCAAAGCATCCATGGCTGGTGCAGCAGTGGTTTCTGCAGAAAGTTGTTTTGCTTAATGATGTTGCCAGCCACATACACAACTTCACATTAGTCATACACAACTTCACATTAGTCATACACAACTTCACATTAGTCATACATAACTTCACATTAGTCATACACAACTTCACATTAGTCATACACAACTTCACATTAGTCATACACAACTTCACATTAGTCATACACAACTTCACATTAGTCATAAACAACTTCACATTAGTCATACACAACTTCACATTAGTCACCTGTTACGAGATATTTGATGGGAATAGAAGTTCTTTTCTTTGTTTTTCCAGGAACCATCGGGAAATACACGATACTATTTGTATATGTACTGACCTCATCTAGCCTGCACGATACCACTTGTATATGTACTGACCTCATCTTGCCTGCACGATACTACTTGTATATGTACTGACCTCATCTTGCCTGCACGATACTACTTGTATATGTACTGACCTCATGTTGCCTGCACGATACTACTTATATATGTACTGACCTCATCTTGCCTGCACGATAATACTTGTATATGTACTGACCTCATCTTGCCTGCACGATACTACTTATATATGTACTGACCTCATGTTGCCTGCACGATACTACTTATATATGTACTGACCTCATCTTGCCTGCACGATAATACTTGTATATGTGCTGACCTCATCTTGCCTGCACGATACTACTTATATATGTACTGACCTCATGTTGCCTGCACGATACTACTTATATATGTACTGACCTCATCTTGCCTGCACGATACTACTTATACAAGGGGCTTGACATAAGTCTTGGGCCTGACCATGAAGGAGTCACAGGAGGAAGATGAAACTTGGCACATTTAAAGTTCATCATATTTGCACTGAATGGGTGAAGTACGCGTTTGTTTCTTCAAAGGGTTTTCCCGCTACGGTGCACGGCGCAATGTACCCTATTGACCGGATCTGCTGCTCCAAAGATTAGACAAAACAATGGAAAAAAAGGAGGCCAGAGCTGTGATAAAATTTCTGATGTTTCAGGGAAAAACACCTACAGAAATACACAGGGAGATGGAACCAGTGTTTCGTGATTCTTGTTCTTCATATACTTCGGTAAAAAACTGGTGTTAACAGTTTAAGTGCGGCCGCTCAAATGTTGCTGATCTGCCAAGATCTGGTAGACCATCCTCAGAGTGCAAAGATGAAAATGCATCAAGAGTGAAGAAAATCATTGACCAGGATCGAAAAATGACAATTGTGGAGATAGCTAGTAGAGTAAAACTAAATTAAAGAACAGTTTATAGAATTTTACACAACAGACTGAACATGAGAAAAGTGTGTGCACGCTGGGTTCCGCGACTGTTGACACGTGAACAGAAGCAAACGAGGGTAAACTGCTGCCAACAGTTGCTCAAAACGTGAGAGGCAAAAAAAATTTTGGAGACCATGGTGACAGTAGATGAGACTTGGGTACACCATTATGACCCCGAATCCAAAATTGCCAGCATGCAATGGAAAACCCCGGGCTCCCCAACACCTGTCAAGCCGAGAGCACAGAAATCTGCAGGAAAAGTGATGCTGACTGTTTTCTGGGACGGCAAAGGTGTCCTTGTGAAAGATTATCTGCCTCGTGGCAACACAGTTAATGGACAGTACTATGCAGATCTTCTCACCAAACTAAGAAAGGTTGTGACCAGGAAACGAGGGATAACGCGCACTCAAAATCTTCCTTTGCTTCAAGACAACGCGCCCTCTCACAAAGCATGCCTTGTGCAGCTAGCAACCAACGATTTGAATATTGAAATTCTTCCACACCCACCATATTCTCCAGATTTGGCTCCCTCAGACTTTTTTCTTTTCCCAAATCTTAAAAAAACAGCTAAAAGGAAATCATTTTGACAGCGATGAAGAGGTTATACTGGCATGTGATGACTGGTTTTTGTAGTTTGAAAAATAGGGTGTTTTACTCCCAAGGTCTTTTCATGGTTCAAGCAGAGATGGCAGAGGTTGTGTTTTTGTGTTCAATTCAGACGGTTGGCTATATTGAAAAGTAATAAACACTATACAAAATTTCAGCTCTCTGTGACATGTCCTTCATGGTCAGGCCCAAGTCACCCCATTAATGTCACTCATCCCCTACTTACTTATATATGTACTGACCTCATCTTGCCTGCACGATATCTGTACTGACTTCTTCCCTGCACGATATATTATATATGTACTGACCTCATGTTGCCTGCTACGATTACTACTACTAACTTACTATATGTATTGACCTCATTGCCCTGCACGATATACTTGTATATGTAATGCTAATGCCTGCACGACTAACTACTTATTATATGTATATTATTATATGTACAGAACTCATGTTGCTGACCTCATCTTGCCTGCACGATACTACTTGTATATGTACTGACCTCATCTTGCCTGCACGATACTACTTATATATGTACTGACCTCATGTTGCCTGCACGATACTACTTATATATGTACTGACCTCATCTTGCCTGCACGATACTATTTATATATGTACTGACCTCATCTTGCCTGCACGATACTACTTATATATGTACTGACCTCATGTTGCATGCCACGACTTTATATTGTACTGACCTCATCCTCATGTTGCCTGCACGATACTACTTATATACTGTACTGACCTCACGTTGTCTGCACGATACTACTTATATATGTACTGACCTCATCTTGCCTGCACGATACTACTTATATATGTACTGACCTCATCTTGCCTGCACGATACTTACTTATAATGTACTGACCTCATCTTGCCTGCACGATACTATTATATTGATAAGGTCTGAATTTGGTCTCCACGTTGTAACAGATGTACATTTGGACTGTTTATCTTGAACACCACTTTGATACTAGTGTATTGGTGTAACTGGTCAACTCAAATAACCGGGCACAGTGTCAGGTATACAGGTCACCTTGTTCCATACGTATTGAGGCCCCGACCAGGATGTAATGTTGATCATGAGTGTTAAAGTGAATGTCAATACGCGAATGTGTGGACTGTTCTGTGGAGTTGACTGAAGGTTCAAACACTCATTCATACGTATCTAGAAGTTACTGATGCAGACTACTGTGGACGTTTCAACAGTTTAATTTGACGCACACACTTGGACAGTACGGGTACAGTTACTGGAAAAACATGTTGACACATATCGTCATACTGTTGATCAATGGTCTACAATAATAAGTTGGCATTCATGTTGAAGAAAATCACAATGGAACGTCAGTAGACAAGCATTCAGAGTTCCATTGTTTATACAAATATTCATCAGGCCTTACTGACTGATCATGTCAGTTAATGGACAATGTTCAAACCTGATTCCTAGATCGAACCTCTTTTAGCATAAACGTAACTTGCACTCTAGCGAAGATTCCTTTAGGTAAAGTACAGCAAATCTATCTGAGGATAATGTTAACCCACCAGTATTGGGTTTTCTTTATAACTGTGATCTCTTAATCATCACCTGATAATAAGGGGCATCCCCGTTCTCTGATTGATGATCGACAAAAAGTTAGAATCCAAAATGGCTTCTGGTTTCCTTTTGAGCATCGCTCACTATACAGATGTATAGCAAATCTTCAATAGAAGCTTTGTTCCTAAACACAAATGTTTCTACAAGAATCAGCATATTCTTTCGTCTTAAATGCTGCATACAATCATCTACAGTGCTGCTAGGTAACATATCATCCCGACATCTGGATATGGCTAATCCTAATGTAGACATCTGCCCAATTAAGCCTAGGACGAAAAAGTTCAGTAAAATGTTCTTTTACCTGGGCACAGGAAATACACTAGCAAACACAAACGCTCTCCTGGCGTCACTGAATCAACACTGGGGAACTCATAGACCTAACAGTCCTAGAAGAAACTATCTTCGTTCCCATAATAAATCATAGAGATCACATACTTTGGACAGGTCTAAAGCCATGACATCCCGCCAGGCTCCTTCATCACCGAAGCACTCCCTAACGTATCTTCATGCGCCGAAAGTGGTTGACCCCAAAGTACAGTACAAGGAAAATAGTCCGACATAGACATACAAAGATAACACGATATAAGACCAAATCGTCTCAAACAGACAAGGAGTAAACATAGATTCGGATCATAAACATCCCTGCATAAACCTCAGCAAGAATAATCTGTTTCTGGCTATACCAGACACAAAATATGACATAAGTCTAGATTCATACGCCAAGTTCGATATTCAGGAAAGATACAAGAACAGATAACTCATAGAATGCATACACATCGACTAATCTGAGTTCTGTCCCTTAGACTGAGAATCGTGAATTCAAAGATAAATATATTTTTATCAGACAAATAATTACATTTTACATTTGTATGCGTGTCAACAGTAATCTGTGCGCCACACAAAAGAATATGTGCGCAACAGACTACCACACCCCCCGAGAAAAAAAATGAAAATCATTTTTTTTCTTCATCTGAGAGCAACATACAATAGGCTCACAACGCACAAATACTGCGCAGATGAGAAATATCTGGAATTTATAAGCCAAATTAAGGCAAATTCGAAATATAGATCGACTGGTGAGAATACATCTCAACCTCTCAGAGAAAGCATAAATGTTTCCAGGGAGGTGCCACCAACGTATACTACAATGCTGGCAATGACACAATGCATATAACAATTTCATATTTAAGCACTATAAGTACATGATTGACAAAAAAGAAAAATCATCAACGAGTATCGGTGAATATATATATCAATGAACGTAGTGATAGTAGTGATACAATCACTATCTTACAAATTACAACGTATATTTATCTTGATATAGAAAAGAAAAACTGTTGTAGAGTTGGAAGTGTTAAGAAGTCCAAGACCCAACAGTTAGGTGGAATCATGTGGGCACCTAGACAAATTGTCTGCCATCACATTATCTGATCCACGGATAGCTCGTACCGAAAAATGAAAAGGTTGAAGAGCAATTGCATATCGAGTAGACCTCGAGCTCTTCAAATTCTTAATCTGTATAGCCGTAAGAGCTTTCTGATCGGTTTCTACTATGAAATGTGCGCCTAGAAGGAATCTTTGTAGTTTGATAATTGACC
Organism: Oreohelix idahoensis; assembly: GCA_024509875.1. Taxonomy (NCBI): domain Eukaryota; kingdom Metazoa; phylum Mollusca; class Gastropoda; order Stylommatophora; family Oreohelicidae; genus Oreohelix; species Oreohelix idahoensis. The sequence goes on along the minus strand of JAMPIV010016486.1, from coordinate 175 downwards.
AAACCATAGACAATAGTTCACGGTCTAAAACCGAATAATTCCTTTCTGCAGCATTACGTTTTCTAGAGATATACATTACTGGATGCAGAGTTCCAGAGTACTCTTGCATTAGTGCCGCTCCAACCCTGGTGGATGTAAGCGGTCAATACGAGAACAAAATGTCTTTCTGTATTAG
>JAMPIV010016485.1:0-316839 GCA_024509875.1 Oreohelix idahoensis | reverse complement strand
GTTGGGGGGTTTTTGTGTGGGGGTTTTTTTGTGGTGTTTTGTTTGTGGTTTTGTTTTGTGGTGTGTTTAAGAAATGAAGGGAAGAAAATAGGTTAGTGGAGGAGGGAGGAGGAGAGGTGTTATAATTTGGTTTGGGGTGTGAGGAAGTGTAATTAAAAGAGAGGAGAATAGAGGAAGGAATTAGGATTGGGTTGGGTTGGGAGAGTGGTATTGATGATTATGATTATATTTGAGTAGATATATTTTTAATAAGAGAGCATGATTAAATAAAACATTATTTGAAGGGGAGGGGGATTGTAATGTACTTAATCCTTGATGAGTAATGACATCGTCCATGAGGAGTATGAAAAATAAGGTTAAACAGGATATCGCCTTGTCTTACAACCAGGGATGGGTTCCTGAACTCTTCTGACTTATAGTTTATGAATGTTGCTGTCCCCACATAATTTCTGCAAGACTTGTAGAAGCTCTGTATAGCAATGAACAGAGGAGTGCTGGGAATGTTCTTCCTTGCCAAACAGTCCCAAAGTTTTGCTCCAGAGGGACCCTGTCTAACGCCTTTTCCATAGATCTCAAGAAACAAAGATGGATCTCACTCTTGTACTCAAGGCCTTTTTCACTCAGCTGCCTGAGTGTGAAGATTAGGTCTTGAGCTACTTCGTTTGCTCGGAATCGCACTGGCCATCATCCAATTGTGGCTCAGCTAGGCATCGGAGTCTCTGCTCTAGGATTCTAGAGTAGATTTTACCAGGGACACTGAGAAGGGATATGCCCTCTGTGGTTTCCACATTGTCGATTGTCACCCTTTTTGAAAATCGGTGTTATGAATGGCAATCATCCCAGTCCTTTGCTGTGATCTTGTTGTACCTTACGGCTGCCTGTAGAACCCATAAGAGTAATAGGTCGCCTGATGCTCCCGAGTGTACTTAAAACCCATTTTCTGGTGTTATACACCAATTCATGCCCAGCTGCTTAGCCCATCCTGACTTGATTTGCTCCAGTGCTGCCTTCATTCTTCCATCTTTATGTCATCTTCACCATCATTGGTTTTCTCTTCTGTGCTATGTGGTTATCATTTCTGATGCTTCACCATGCTCACCATCCAGGAGTTCTGAAAATATTCTTTCCATCTTTCCATTACTTCCCTTCGGGGCAGTAAGCAATTTGCCTTTGCTTGTCCCTTTTATAAATTTGAGAGAGGTGCATTGTTTTTTCCTTTCTCGTGTTCTTTAGGGTCTTATAGAATAATTTATGGTTTTATTGTGCATATTTTTTTAGCTTTTCTCACAATTCTTACCAGGACTTCTGTTTTGCTGCTAGCACTTTGTTCTTTGCTTCTGTTCTGAGTGTCACATATTCTCTATATTTTTCCATTTGTCCTGTTGTGTTTTTAGCTCCTAAGTATTGTTTCCATGCCATTTTTCTTCTCTTTCTTTTCCTCTTCTCTTTGACTTCCCTCTGTCCACCAAGATGTCCTCTTTTCCCTTGTTCCCAAGTTTGGACATCAACCAACTTGGTTCTGCAGTATGCCCCCCTGTATTTATGAGGTCCCTTGAATTTGAGCCAGAAGGGTTTTCCAAAGTCATCAGGTTGTTTCTTCTGTGTTTTCTCACCGTCGTAGTTATAAGCCCCTGCTATCTGGTCTTAATTTCTGGCCTCTCTCAGCTTGATAGGTCTTAATGCTCATTTCTCCCTTTCGTTTACTTTGTTTCTTGCATGATGTTGGGCAGTTCCAAGGCTGTGCAAACTCTTTTCAGTTGTTCTCTTGATTGTATGCAGGTAGTGATCACTTCCAATCTCTGGCCCCCTCCAGATGCTAGCATCACAGACATATCTGAATGAGCTCCTCCTAACTACGGCATAGTCGATAACTGACTTCTCATTCTTTGTTGGTTCACATCTAGTGTATGCATGTATGCGCTTATGGGGGAACTTTGTGTTTGTAATGATCAGATTCTGCTCACTGCAGAATCTAAGGAGTCGCTTTCCATTGTCATTGAGATAAAGTGTCCTTCTCTATATCTTCCAATTACCTCCACCCCATTAGTGCAATATAATAATCAAATTATAGTCATGGTAACAGAATGATGCAAATTTACGACAACGCATGTAAGTTTTTTAGTACATCAACACAGTCACTATTTATCAATAACAGTAACAAGCAAACTTACTTCACCATGTGGTTCCACTTTTATATTCTCATTTGATAAAAGGCTCTGTGTTTTCCAATGATTCTCAGTCAGGCAAAAGATAAAAAACAAGTGAGTGATAAATCATGCTTTAACATGAAAGATGATATTCAATGAAAGGTAGCTATAAAAACAGATCATTTAGATGAACAATAAATAGTTAAGTTTCCATTTAAGAATCTAGCACAAGTGGGACTTGTACAATTCACCTCTTGTTCTCATAGTGGTAGATTTGTAGAAGGTGCGCTACTCTATGTAGATCTTATGTTCTATTCTAAAAATTTATTACTTATTCACATAGTGGTAGATTTGTGGAAGGCATGCTGATCAGCGCAGATCTTTTGTTAAACCATCAATAAAGACGTACTTCCTAGTTATAACTCATCAAAAGTTGAGGATATCTTTATAAATTCAAAATGAAAAAAAAAAAAGATAGACAAACAATAAACTACTCTTAAGTTCGTGTAATGTTTGTTATAAATAAAGATGTGATTTTACAGAAGAATGTTAACAATATATTAGACAACTAAATACTCATGTTAGAGGAAAGAAACTGATATTCTTCAGACATGTTATGAGAAGAAGAAAGACAGAATATATTGTGACAACAGGAAAGAATGAAGAACAAAGAGACAGAGGATAACAAAGTAGATATTGGATGGTTTTTACATCGTGGAATGAAAGAGGCCAATAACAGAACTGATTAATAGTACTGGAGACATTACCTACAATGTAACTTTCTTTGTCATAGAAGACCAGGTTATTTCTATGGCAGTGGAAGAACTGCGTACTCTTGGTCTCCCTCAAAGCAACTGAACTGAAGTAAGTAACCTAACCACTGAGTCATGAAAGGTGACCTCCTATGACATTGATGTTCTGACCAGATATATGTATGAAAATGAACCAAAGCTGTTGCCAACCAATGGGTTACTTATTCCATCATCATTGATTGAGTTTGCTACCATACATGAGGAATACTTTTTCCAGATGTTCCTGGTGGAACAAACAAAAAACATTTGTCACAAACAATTTAGTTGCCAAAGTGCATAGACAGAGAAGAGTAGCTCTACCTGTTGCTTCCCCAGGCATTCTTTCTTCTTTGATCCTTAGCTGCAGACTGTCAAAGCAGTCAGTGGCCATCATGCCTGGTGGTGTTTTGTAGGGCAGCAACAAACTGCTTCCACTTTGTTTGGTCAGGAGCCATCCTTTATACAGTGCCCCAGCTCTGGTTCATTCTTTGCATCTCGGACTTCACAGTTCTCTGCAAAGTTATTTTTGGTCGGCCTCTCTTTCACTTTCTTTCAGGGGTTCAAAGCATAGCTGTTCTTGTGATGGCATTGGGGTCTCTTCTGAGGACGTGGCCAACCCAACTACAGCATCTGCCAGCTACGATGGTGTGCAATGTCCTTCTCTGCATTCTGCACAGTAGAGAAGCACAGAAAGTACACAGCTCTCACATAATCTTAATTTGGTGTTTGTGCTGTACTGGGAAGACTTCCAGATGTTGTTTAGACTAGCAAAGGCTGTTCTCGCTTCATTTATTCTGTTATTGATGTCTTTGCTTGTTCCACCACCGTCTGGTGTTAATATGCATTCTAGGTATGTAAATGTGTCCCGTCTGTTCCAGTTTCTGGTTCCTTATTGTTATGGGCTCAGGACTGCCCACATTGAGTGCCATGACCTCTGTCTTCTTTAGACTGATGTTCAGACCCACCTTTTGGCTATACTTATTCAGTCTGTTTTTTTTTCCTTGTAAATGTTGATAAGAATTCACCAGGAATTACTGCTACATTATTTCCTGAGTTCAAGCAGCTCATACTGCATTTAAACTTCTTTTGGACTTGGCCACCAATGACAACCCTGTTTGCAACATTGGTAAGACTTCTGTAGCTGCTCAAGTTCTAAAGAAATGTCAACTGATTGTTTGTGATGAGTGCACAATGGCCCATAATAGAGCTTTAGAGGCAATTGACAGAACATTGCAAGACATATGGAACTGTAAAGCTCCAATGGGAGAACTGTAGTGCTGCCTGGAGACTTTTGGCAAACGTTGCCAGTCATTCCAAAGGGAACCAAATAAGATGAAATCCAAGCTTGTAAGTCTGCTTCTTTGTAGTGCCATTTCATGATAATAAACCTTTCTACAAACATTAGAGCATATATTTTTTGGAGATTTGCTGCCTGGCCAGTTTAGACAATAGTTATTTCAGCTTTGAACCCTGCTCCAGTAAACACAGTCATCAAGTCAGTTGATGAATTGGTAACAAAGGTATTTTTTCAAACCTACAACAAAATTTCCAAAATCATACGTGGCTATGTGAAAGAGTTACTCTTGCACTAAAAACATGTCACATTAACAATCAACTTTTGGATTCAAAACCTGGTAACTCCCATACCTACAAATCAGTTGACTCTGTTATGGATACATCAGAGGTTCTCAATTATCCTACAGAATTCTTAAATTCATCACAACCACCTGGACTATCTCCTCATCAACCTCAGCTTTGCAATGCCCACAAGACTTGCGGTTAAAAAACTTAATGCCTATGTCATCAAAACTACTATTCTTACTGGCTGCGGCAAGGGAGATGCTTCTATACTACTTTTAGACTGAGCAAAGTGGAGAAAGTTTGTTGCTGCTCTATAAGACGCCACCAGGCGTGATGGTCTTCGATTACTTTGTCAGTCAGTGGCCAAGGACCAAAGACGAAGTATTCACTGTTGTTACTACTAATCCAACATTTTAAAAATGCTCTATATCATCTTCTTGTAGACACTGTCTATTCTAAAATAGCCCATTCTAAGTTGTAAGTGCTAAGTAGTTTTCTTATTATGAATTTATTTGATATTTTTATGTTGTTACTTCCAACATTTTAGTGGAAAATGCTCTATATCATCTTCTTGTAGACACTGTACACAGTAAGGTTCTTCTATTCTAAAATAGCCCATTCTAAGTTGTAGTCTAGGCTAAGTAGTTTCTTATTGCTATGAATTTTTAGTTCTCTAGATATTGACATGTTCGCTAATCTTATGTCATCATCAATATGCATTTCGATACCCCCCCCCCCCCCCCCCCCAATCAAACCCCCACTTTCCCGTAACATCATCACTATTCCGTATATATTAATTATTGTTCTTGTAATAGCCTATAGGCTAATGTTTACTTAAAATGTAATTCTCTAGCTGTTCTACCTAGTAGAGATAAGCCATAATTTTCAATCAAGCCGGCCACTGCAAACTGGAATACCGTCTATACAATAAATTAAATAGTATCTATATGGTAAAATCACACATCACATCTGCTTTAAGAATGTCGGCTCCATGACAGGATCAGATTGACAGCATTATCATAAATATAATGATGAGAGACGTCCCAAATAGTGCGCCAACTGTATGAGAGAAGTTCGATCACTAGATGAATACGAACGAAGAAGACGACGAATATTGGTGTCCAGAAGCAGGGTTGCCAATTTTCTTTTTCAAGCCAAAGTACACAAATTTTTGTTTCTTTAAAAATTGGTTTGCGTAAAAAAAAAAATAAAAAATAAAAATTGGTTTGGCTTTTTCCCCACCATGATTAAATTGAATGGATTGAGAGCAGTAGGGTGTAATTAACTATATAAAAGAAATACATACCATGAGGTTAAAAAAAAAAAAGGTAAAGATATTGGGAATATGGTGTTAGGCCCATACAGTATTTTCTAGACCATCAACACACTAAGGGTGATGTGGTCAGCATCACGCCGGCCGCCTTAACCTTCCCAGAGCGGCTGTGGTATCCAATTAATGAGGCTGGGTTGAACCCGGAGCCGTTTGCGGTCTAAAATATCCCACCTCAACCGGGGTTCGAACCATGGACCACCGAGCTAGGAAGACAGTGCATTAACTACTGTGCTACAGCGGCTTCTTAACATACGGATTGAAGCTAATATAAATTGCAAGCCATTACCCATAGTCATTTGGACATCTAGGCCACCGTTTCATTCACCTTATACATTACGAACTACTGATTATTAGCATTTTTAAATATCTGGTTGTGGACTCAGAAAGTATATGTTTGAGGAAGGATAGCCTCGAAATCGATCAGAGTCTGACAAGCTGCATCGGATGGTGCATAAACCATGGTTGGTTGTAGTAACTCAGTGTGGTCTGGATTGAAAGACGTGATTCTAATTGTGTGCAACTGATATGCGCTAAATGCTTATTTCACTTCTGCTGAGCTCGCACAGGAAAGGTTAGATACAAAATTCAAAACTTGACTTTTAAAGGAAATTTTATCAGACCACAAAAAAATACATGTGCTATGTGTTTGCTACGCCTGTTGTACAAGAATTTGAATAACTGAATGGTCTTTTTCAGTGAAACAACGCTGATTCTCATATTCTTCTTCTTCTTCATTCGTTCGCTTGAACTATATTGTCTATATCTGCAATGTTGTTTCTTGTATAAACTTCACTGTCTTTTGTAGTTCATACAGAGGTCCATATAGTTTTGCTTCCAGTGTTGTTTCTCTGGGCCAGTGGGTTTGCCTCAATATATCATATTCGGGGCAATCTTGAAGTACGTGCTCCGCAGTCTGGGGTGCCTGTCCACATGTACACATGGCTGAATTGCCAATCTTGAATTTTGTATACATGTGGCTGCGGAGGCGGTTGTGTCCTGTTCTGAGGCGCAGAATGACTATTTGTTCTGATCTGTTCATAGCTTGGTAGTCATCCTGCGTTGGTGTTGGTGGCTTTCTGATAGATTTGATCATCTTTTTTCTTCTGATGGTACGTAACTGGTACATCCGGTTGCTCGTCTGCAGCACCTTCTTTAGCCAGTCCATCTGCTCTCTCGTTTCCTGGTATTCCACAATGAGATGGTATCCACTGCATGGTGACCCTGCGCTGGTTGCACAGTTCAGAAAGTAGGGCTTGTATGCCTGGCAATTTTCTGGACTGAAGTGCTTGGAGTGCTGATCTTGCATCTGTCAGGAATACTACAGGCTGTGGACCGAGATTGGTGTTCAATAGTTTCTCAGTTGCCACCTTGATTGCCTGGACTTCTGCATCATAGTTTGTTACAGAATTTCCCCGTTGGTACTCTGACAGTATCCCTAGTGTTGTTTGGGTATTCTATGTACACTCCTGCTCCTCCATTCTTTACTGCATTCTGTGCTGACCCATCCGTGTATACTCGGACCCAGAGGTCCTGTGGGTATTCATCATCCAGGAAACTGAGAGTGACTGTCCTAGTTTGCACGCTGTTCTGTTCATCCCTGTCGAATATTCCTTTCACTTTTGTGTGGATGTGTACTGGTAGCCCATGCTCCTCTCTCCAAGGGGTTTGTTCTGGCACAGACTTTAGGGGGCTGTTAACTTCAGGCAGGTCTGAGGTTTGTCTACGTAATCGTTTGGCCTGGTGGATAAAGCTGCTTCTTTTCAGTCACCCCATTGCTAGGTTTTGGAATCTGTCCTTCATTGGATGGCTCGGCATACAGAGGAACTTTTCTGCCCGTGTTAGCACTTTCGTGTCTCTGCGTTCTCTCAGTGCTTGTATCCTCCCCAGTTTCTCTCCATCTTCACTATAGGCATTGATTTCATTGCCCCCGTGATGACCCTAAGCGCCTGGTTTTGCACCTTATCTAGCTCTTGTAATGTGGTGTTTGATGCTGGGCACCACGCAGCAGCTGACCCATATTCCAGGTGTGGTCGTATGCCCTGCTGGTAAACTTTACTAAGTATTTTCCCGCTGGCTCCCCATGTGGTTCCACTTAGTTTTCTCAGGATGGCTAACTTCCTCCTGGCCTTTGTTGCTGCTTTGTTGATGTGCTGCTTCCATGTCAGCCTATCATCGAATGTAACTCCGAGATAGGTGGGTTGTTTATCTTCTCTCAGAAGCTCTTCGTTTATCTTGATGACACCCGCTTTTTGTTTGGGAGAGAGGGTGAAGAGCGTAGTGCTGCACTTGTCTGTATTGATGCTGACACACCATCTATTTGCCCATGAGGTTAAGGCATCTATAGCTCTTTGTAGCAGTTTGGTGGCCACTGTTGCATGCTCATCTGTGCACCATATTACCAGGTCATCAGCGTACATTGCCACTTTCATTCCATGTGGTAGTTCAGCAACCAGGTCGTTGATGTAGACTAGGAAAAGTGTGGGGGACAGAACCCCTCCCTGAGGGACGCCATGACGCAGTAGAATTTTCTTACTCTTGAGGCCATCTAGTTGTACTCGGGCTCTTCTGTTATGCAGGTATGCTTTCGCCCATTTGTACATCTTACCATTCACTCTACAATTTCTCAGTTTCTTCAGAAGCCCTTCTTTCCAAACCTTGTCAAATGCTTTCCTTTGATCTATCCATGCTGCTAGTACCAGTTTCTTATCTTGGAACGCATCCTCAATCTCTTGGGAAAGGTAAGTTGCCTGATCTTCGGTGGAATAACACTGCCTAAAGCGTGCCTGCTGTGGTACAAGAAGGTTTTCACTTTCAAGGTACCACTGTAGCCTGAGGTTGATGATACGTTCCATTGTTTTGCAGAGGCAGCTTGTAAGGCTGATTGGTCTGTAGCTGGAGGCAGTGGAACTGTCTTTTCCTGGTTTTAGGAGTAGTATCATGATTGCTTCCCTCCAGGTCTGTGGAACTCTGCCTGAGTTCCAACAGATATTGAAGATCTGCAGCAGCTTTGTTTTTGCTGCGGTTGATTCTCATATAATCTGTACCAAGAACTATTATTGCATCATCACAGTCTTCAGAACAAAATGTGCGATGTCAGTGGGCAGGAAAAAAAAGCATTCATCAAGTTGATTTTGGTGTTAAGTTCTTAACAGAATGTGATGATGATAGGAAACTCTATACAGAGCGATGTAACAGGAGACAATCTGATCATCAGAAGGTTCCCTCAAGTTTTTCGGCCCCTTACTCTCCTTTACACTCTAAGGGGGGCGGGCCCACCTGGGTCATGACTCCCAATTGTCAGCCTCCTGTTGTCTTGTGTACAAAATTGAACCCACTCCATCTTGGTTGCAACTTTAAACTCCACAATTTTCCACCAGCTGGAGGCAATTTTGAAAGTAACCCCTAAGTTGAAGACAAATTACTGCCCCAAGTTCCATAGCCCATTGCGGTTGTCCCACAGCGCACCACGATTAGGGACTGATATTGATACACCTGCGAGGAGCCGACGAGGCATGAAGCCACTGCGAGCTGGCAAATGAAATTTACCTGCATCCGACACGCACCCCATATAATACACCGCCAGTTACCTGTAAGCTACCGTTCTTTATCTAAAGTAACGATAAACTTAATGTATTGCGAATTTAGAAAGAAAAATTTGCAATTTGCTTGATGTTTCCTGTCCCGCAGGTGGGGCTAGAGTTTACTGTCCCGAGTTTCATAGCCCATTGCGGTTGTTCCACAGCCAGCATGATGCCTTTTCCGCAGTTTCATTGAGCTTCTTTAGTGCCCTTGTTCTTGACTGTCCCCTTAACCCCAACAGTTTCAATAGATCATACACCGAGGCAGCCACGAGCAGTCTTGCACCCACCTCTACAGCCATGACCCTTGCAGTGAACCCATCGTGTCTCAGGTCCGCGCCAGATCATTATACTTGGCCAGTTTGAACCAATGTTGCTCGTCCAATCTGGATTCAAATGGCTTGGACAGGTCAATCATTACAGCCTGATGCGATGAAGACGAATGCAGCACTATATCTGGCCGTCTTCGAGATTTTCTGATAAGTTCCTACATTAGAACAAGGACGTTGAGGCCTATCAATCAAGGCACGATGTTTGTTTATGCAAGAAGAATCTCTCAGTCAAGTGAGATGTAGACTTCCCTCAGCGAAAGATACTTTTCAAGTTCTGTCAATCCTATTCTTTTGATCACTTGTTTTACATACAGACAACACATAAGATTTATTATCGCTTTCTTTTTACTACTGCTTCCAAATGTGACAAAGACCTAGTGTTCAAACATTGGCCATTATTTTGAACCTATCTTCATTTGCCTTACTATAGAAATAACTATTACAATACGAGAAAGGCAAATAACAATGGATAAAAAATAATGTGTATAAAGTCCTTTAACTTCCGAGAGAGACAGACAGACAGACAAAGAGAATTTCTCTAGACTTGTTATAATGCCTAGGCACACAATAATCCATTTCTAACACTTCCATCAATAAAGAACACAAGCCAGCTTCACAATCTCTGTCATGTATAATCTCACTTCTACAAGTACAATACCATGAATGGAGTAACAAGTCATATAAAGTGTAAATCTTCCACAAAAGACAAGGAGTCTTCAGCTTGATTTTGGCTGCAAAAGAGCTAGAGGTTCAGCAGCCCTAGTTAAACAACAACAACAACAGAGGCAAACATACCTCTTTATCAAAATGACTAAAAAAAACTACATGACATAACTTGCTACGAAGGAAAAAACTTATTGATTATACGTGAATATACTCAGCATCAAGTGAATCAATCGACAGCCATGGGTTGGGTGAAACTACAATCATCTCTCTCTGACCTCCAAAAATGCCAGTCTCATCTCTCTGTGTGTATACCTCAAACCTTAAAACACAAGACGCCTCATTCATGATATCAATCCTCAAGCAGCTTTTATCATCATATGACTTTCTACATATCATCTTACTTTTCCTCATAACATTGCTTCATGCCAAAATAACCCATCCCACAAATCAACATGTCTGTCATCCCTTCAATACATATGCACTCCACAGCTAATAAACGTGGTGTGACAAGCAACATTTTGAATGTTAGCATTTGTTAAAACTTATCAAGACATGAAGTGTATAATCCTTCTTAAAGAATAACTGAGAAAACCAGATGAAAACATTACAAGACTGTCCTTGTACTGGAACCACCATAGTAAGGGGAGAACAACAAAAAAACAAAAAAAACTCAGAGAAGCGAACTGGAGACAGACAAAAGGGATAAAGAAGCCATGGAAAGTGCTGGAACAGAAGCACGTGACAGGAAGGCTAAGTTATTTATTGAAGACATGTGCTCAAATGGGAGCCACAAGAATATGATGATGATTACACTTGTGTGGTAAAAGAGGTTATTGGTGTTATTAATTAGGGGTAAACAGATTGAGGTCACGCTGTGTAAGTTCCCTGGGTCTAATTGTTGATGATGATGATTCTCAGAGTCCCTATCCGCCACCTCTCAGATCTCAATCTGTGTAAAGTAGGCTCTGTGATGTTGTGGGGCTGAGTGTGTCTAGGGTAATGTATTTAAATATAAGGACGAAATAAAATGTAAACAAAACTGTAACTCAATAACATTAAAGTGAGTAAGACTTGTGTTAAAGTTTAGGTAATTATCTTACAATTTAATTTCCCTGTACCTCAATTTTCTGGGACAGGGATTGTCAAACTCAATAAATTTGTTTATATACACTATTGAAAATAAATAACTGGAACTCTGTCCAAGTATCTTGTTTCTAGTAATAAAGATCACTATAAGAACTCCACCCACTGATCTATCTGCTTGTACGTATCACTGTTCATAGGTTGGACAGATTGTCTTCTTCATCATCTCACGGTGAGTTTAATATTTATTATTTTTATTGTTGTGGTGGAATATTTGATGTTACACTCTCAGTGCCGGTATAACGGACTTAACTTAGAAAATGGTGACAACTGTTGGCCCTTTGGTTCTCATGTGCATTCAACTGGCTTTAGAGCTGAAGAACTGGGGTAGCTGCGGCAACAAGGCTGAGCGTTCCTCCCAAAGTTTCTTCCCTCACCCGGTTTCCTGCCACCAATAAGTATGCTGGTATAGGACCTGTAATGAGAGGAAAATGCCCTCTCCATATAGATCTCATCTAATATTAAATTCCTCACACAAACACGGTGACAACTCACCCTGATCAGCTGTGTGTGCTGATCATTGCACTAATCTGTATCTTCCATAGTTTAACACCACTGCTATGTAAACATTCTTCTACAGTGATAGTACAAAGCTCTTGTTTCCTCCTCCAAGAAGTCTCTTCCATACAATAGATAGGGGTGTACAATACATAGCTTGTGATCCCTTAATATCTCTTACAACCTCCTATTCAGGGCTTTTCGTTTATACAATAGATAGGGTGTGCTTACTCTAGCACTGAAACCTGTGGATAAATTCTTTCTAACATTCTCTACATGATTTTACAAAATATTTAAACATTTATGGCACTGCAAAAGCCAATATCCCTTCTGGGTTACTGCATTGGCATGCGCAAAATTTGTAAGCCACTAGCAAATATTTTATGCCTTTCTTTCACTCCGAAAGACTGCATTCCTATTTTGGCTATCGTAACACAAATTGTGGCCTGCATGTTAATTAAATCAATGCAAATATTTATTGTGCCTTACCCTCAAACAAGAATATCACATATCATAAGCTTGACTTTGGCAGTTAATGGGTTCTACCACTGCCTTACGTGTCCAGACGGTGAAAGCTTTGGTCACACAGGCTCTCCCTTTGATGTCAGCTTTAGATAGTTTTAATTTCAAATGGCGGTTTTTGCCAACGAAATGTTAATTTTATTGCCCCAAGCTACTCTACGCCTTGACCAGTCAGAACGCGTGTCAAGAAATTTCTAACATTCTCACGCAACCAAATTGAGCTGTTGATAAGTGTGTTTGTTCGTCTGTCTCAATTTTTATTTATACCATATCTTTGTTATTAATGGGTCGATTTTTAATATTAAAAGTGATTATTAAAAGGACAACTGTCCTCTATCTTCCTATATAGGTTTCCTTTACCCATTTATCCTCGTTTTCATCTCGGGAATTTTTACCTAATTTATAGTGCTCTGTTCACTGAACTAAAATATTAATAAAATAATTGTCTAAGGCCAGATAATTTATTATAAGGGAACATTTTATGATATATATTAACCAATATTAGCGCTACCCTTCAAGACATCATTGTTACTTATAAAGACAGAAATTATCTAAGTTTCTTTTCAAACGCCCAAGTTAGGTTTGATTTCCATTGTAATCCCCCTTCTCTCTCCCCTATAAAACGAGGCAAAAAGTTGGTTCGCTGCCAAGCTTTACGGCTTTCGTCATAAATATTGGGAAGGGTCGAGCGTGTGCATGTGTGTTTGGGGAAAGGGGGAGGGGGGTGGTATTTTTACGCTTGGCGTTAGAAAATTCAAACTCTTTAGTTTAAATATTAGCGGTTTGATGTGACGATGGCCTTGAAACCAAGGCCAAACATGGAATTTATTTATAGATTTTTAACTGTAATAGTGGAAAATTCGAATTATTTTGTCCAATTCTTAGCGGTAAGTTTGACCTTGCCCTTGGCAATTTTTCAAATATAGTAGGAGTGGTTTATATGTTATGAATTTACGTTACTAGATTTTCAAGCGGGGAAATTTGAGTGCGTTGTGACACAGATTCACTTCATCACAACTTGTTAAGGCTTCTTGTCAAACAGTTTGTGCTAATTTGATGATTACTGTAACAGAGAACTATTCATAAACTTCTTTAATTCAAATTAAATGACTATAGGAGGAAGCATCTCGCAGCATAAAAGAATACAACAATATCACTAGACCACAGAATGGAAAATCAGATTTATTACATTTGCAGAAAGAAGAAATTCAGATCATCATTGCAGAATGTAAATGTATGCAGAGGAGTAGATGTGCATCAGATTACCATGTTCTGTAAACTAAAATGAAGATACAATTCATAAGATATAAAAAAAACACATAGCTTAAGATGATAGTTTAATGTGGGATATCTCAGAAATCAAGTGACAAAATACATATTTACAGTTACAATATCCAAAACATATCAAGGACTCCAACAGCTAAATGAAGTAGCTAATACAGAAAACCACTGGCAATAGATATATACTATATGGAATGAGACATGCAGAAGTACTTGGGGAAAAGAAAATGCCATCACAACACATGGATAACAAGAGAAACCATAAGCAACATAAAGGGCAGAACAAAAATCAAGAAAACAAAATTAAACAAGCAAAATCAGAAGTTCCAAAGCTCAGCCTCATGAAATATATGTTCACATCTCTTTGTCGTGAACAAAGAGATAAGAGAAAACATTTAAAAAAGGCACAACAAAATATACTTATGAGTTGGCAAGAGAGGTAGAGGAAGCTGCAGGCAAAGGAAACCTGAGACATTTGAACAGCAGCACAATAGAGCTAATATGAAAATACAAACAAACAAATGGTCTCATCAAAGACAAAACAAACAAATGGCCTCATCAAAGACAAGAATGGAAAAATTACTTAGAAAATAACAGAACAAATGTAAGAGATAGACAGAACATTTTGGGGGACTTATAAATATACTAGTTTCACAAAATAACACTGATATCCAGCTAGCAGACTCAGAGCGACTGTAAAAGACCAAATAAGTAAGAATTAGAGAAAAATATAAATCTTCTAAAAGATGGAAAAGCTGCTGGATAAGATGGCATTCCAGTAGAGGCATCAAAGTAGATATTGACACATCTACAGTGATATTATTCAAATTATATGGTAACATCTGGGACTGAACAAACAAAAGAATTAAATCATTATTTCATCAGGGTAAAGAAATAGGTATGACTGCACTGCAATAATACAATTCTAAATATATTTTCAAATTAAAACAGTCTTAACTGAAACAGTAAATAGTTAATATTAACACTCGATTACTGCTTGTAATACACACACTCATACAGAGAGAGAGAGAGAGGGAGAGAGAGAGAGAGAGAGAGAGAGAGAGAGAGAGAGAGAGAGAGAGAGAGAAAGGGACAGGAAGCAATTACATATTTAAGATAGAATGAAAAAGAAAAAGAGAGAGAGAGAGGAGAAAAATTAATGACCTACTTAAAATTAAAGCTATAACATTTCAATTGTCAAATGCTTTGAAAAGGATGATTACCAACGTTCCATTTATTTCATGTTTTTTTTACAGTTGATATTAGAGTGCCATATCTTAGTCTTCCTCGTTGTTCACTCTCAAATAACCACATCTAGATCTCTTATAAATCTGGCAGTCCATCTCAAGCTTCTCTCATCACCATATAGTTTCTTACTCAACTGAGTTGGATAAGGCTATGCTGCCACCCTGCTTCTCTTGAAGAGCCGACAGTTTTAGAGTATGTGTTCTACTGTTTGTCTTCTCCACATTTTCTGTCTGTCCGATTTTTAATTTGTTGTACAGATGGTATTTAAATCTGCAATGGCTGGTTCTTAGTCTGAAAATTATCACTTGATCTCTGCTTGCTAAGATAAAGTATTGTTCTGCTTTATTGGAGCTTGCGTGTTCCTTATGCCATTTTTCTCTATAGTTACTTCTGAGTGTGATATTTCAGTAGTCTTAATCAACAAAGAAGCACAAATTTGACAATAGAAGGATATCTTTCCTGTATGTACACTACTGTGTGCTCTTAAGGTCTTATGATGAAAATATAGTATGCCAAAAATGTCAGGTTTCTCTCTCATATGTGTTCTTTGGAAGATTTAACCTATTTACCGGCATATAAGACTCACTTTTTCCCCTTAAAAATGTGTCTCAAAATCAAGGTGTTTTATCAATTGAAAGCTGAAATTTCAGGTAGAATTTTGATCGGCCAAAGTCCGCTAGTCTTTGATTATGTGTGTACTCTGCCCAATTCTTGCCTGTTAACGTACAGTGATTGCAAGTGAACCCATTCCCACAAGCTTATCTAGCACTGAAGAAGATTTTTGGGGTTTTGAGAATGAAGATTAAAACCTTTTAATGTAACTCTACATTTTTTTTCTTGATAGATTTTTGTTTACACACCAATTCCCTGAAAATTATTTCAATTTTTCTTTTTCAATAAATGTATGATGAGATGCATTAAAATTATATTTCCCCCCAAAAAATGTCCATGGTAAAAGGGGTCTTACAGGCCAGGAAATAGGGTACTTTAATAGCAATATGCACCACAAACATCACACATAGATGGTTTCTCTTTGGTGTGAATATGAGTGTTTTTAGCTTCTGGTTCTGAGCTAAACCAAAAAAAAAAAAAAAAAAAAAAACACACACACATACAAGTGCACCATTTTTTTGCCTATTTGTATTCTTCTGTGAGCACTTAGTTAACCATGCAGATAAATATTACACTACCAAGTCCATGTCTAAAGGACAGTCATAAAATGGCCATGCTCTCCATTTCATCATGTTCTTCTTCTTCTTCTTCTTTGATCCATAACCGCCAACCGTCAAAGCAGTCAGCGGCCATCACGCCTGGTGGCGTCTTGTAGGGCAGCAACAAATTGATTCCACCTTGCTCGGTCGGCGGCCATCCTTCGTACAGTGCCCCAACTGTGGTTCAGTCTTTGCATCTCAGCTTCCACAGTTCTCCGCCAAGTTGTTTTTGGTCGGCCTCTCTTTCGCTTTCCCTCGGGGGTCCATAGCATAGCTGTTCTTGTGATGGTATCAGGGTCCCTTCTGAGGACATGGCCAACCCAACTCCAGCGTCTGCCAGCTATGATGGTGTGCATGTCCTCCTGGTTACTCCGAATAAGTAGTTCTTGGTTGCTGATGGTGTTTGGCCAAAAGATTCGGATAATTTTCCTTAGGCAGATTGTGTGGAAGGAGGACAGTTTCGACATTTCCTTCTCTGTTACTCTCCAACATTCCGCACCATAAAGAAGCACAGAAAGTACACAGCTCTCATACAGTCTTAATTTAGTGTTTGTGCTGTACTGGGAAGACTTCCAAATGTTGTTGAGACTAGCAAATGCTGTTCTCGCTTTATTCATTCTGTTGTTAATGTCCTTGCTTGTTCCGCCGTCAGGTGTTACTATGCTTCCTAGGTAAGTAAATGTGTCTGTCTGTTCTAACTTCTGGTTCCTTACTGTTATTGGCTCAGGATTGCCCACATTTAGTGTCATGACCTCTGTCTTCTTCAAATTGATGTTCAGGCCAACCTGCTGGCCATACTTATTCAGTCTATCGGTTTTGTCTTGAATGTGTTGGTGTGAATGCGCGAGTAGTGCAATGTCATCTGCATATTCCAAATCTTCCAGTGTAGAAAAAGTTGTCCATCTAATTCCTCTTGGACTGCCCTCTGTTGTCTGGCGCATCACCCAATCTATGACTGTCAAAAATAATGTTGTTGATAAGGGGCATCCCTGTCGACCTCCTGTTTTCACTTCGAAAGTTACATTACTCGATCCAACACTGCACGTAAAGTTAGAATAGAGGCTTTTTATAATGGAAACAATGCGGCTGGGAATTCCATAAGCCCTCAGAATTTTCCATAGGCTGTCCCTGTGTATGCTGTCGAAAGCCTTTTCAAAATCAACAAAGTTAATGTACAGCTGTCTCTGCCACTCTGAGCACTGCTCTATAATGTTCCTGAGGGTAAATATATGATCTGCACATCTTATGTCATCATGTTCCACCTGTCTTTTTTTTTTTCTATCTTGTGCCTTTCATTTATTCTTTATACCCGTATTTTCTCTCACTATTTGAATGCATGACTCAGGTTTTATGTTGCAATTTTGCATTATCTTTCCTGAGACGAGATAACATAAACAACCCTGCTGGGAGCAGACATATGGGTCTGCTTTGCCTGTGTTTGAACAAACACTAGTGTGGATTTTTTCTGGCGTGCCAAGCTGGTCAGACGTACTTATCATGTTGACAATCTGGAGATAAATTGCAAAAGTACCTTGGGTGTGGCAGGATATTAGGTCACATTACCGTGAGTGGACTCATGCTTGCTAGCATTTATAATAACAAATCAAACTGAAGGGTCTGTTATGAATTACCGACATGAGTCATCTAAAAAGTGATAGTGTCAATACCTTATATGGGAGAAGTTTGAAATTGTTGGTTGTCATGAGAAGGAAGGGGAGAGAAGATATATACAAAAGTCACTTGTTTAAAAATGCTTGGTCTAGCCACAATATATTAAACTGAACTATGTTTGATTGGGGACTTTCACCACGTAGAAAGGTTGGAGAACATGGGCGAAAAGTCCCATATATTGTAGCACAAGTTTAGAATTTGGCACTGTGTTCCACTGAGTCAAGATGACACTTTCAAAAATGCCAGGACAGAAAAATTTCAATAAAGAGGACTGGAGAAAGTATTGAGGATCTTTTGAAAGTAACCAGCAAGGAAAACTCGACTTTATAATAGTCGAAACCAAAATGTCTTGAGAACCTATAAACAGGATAATAGTGGGATTATAATTAAAGTAATACTCAACTGCGTGTAAGACGGCCTCAAAACCTATGGCCCGACATTATTCAGAAGTGCCAGACATAGGTAAATTAACTTGATTATACGGGGTTTTTGTGGTCGAGTATCTTTTCTTTATTGGCAGGTAATAAAAGTCTTAATATCAGGCAAACGTTCATAAGCACGACGTTTTAACATCACAAATCACCAGGATGAAAACTTCAACGATCACAGGCACATCTACTGTTACCATTGATAACAACTGAAGCGTAGACGACATGTAGCATTAAAAGTCACCACAGAGTATAGAGGAACTGTGTTGAAATAAATTCAGGGAAACGTTTTAAGGCCTGTTTTTTGGCGTTAAATCTCTGCTCATTTCTGGCAGCTTCTTGTTACAGCAACATTTGACAATAACATGGAAATGAGTCAATAACTTCTCAAAAACGCAGAACTGTCCTGTCTTCGTCCTAATAAATATCTACAGCAGGTTTTAAGAGGAAATAAGCTGTTGCAGTTTCTCTTTCCTGCAGATCTATTGTTATCGTCCTTCTGACTTAAAGAATTGTGGTACCATGGTGTCTACTAGTCGACAAGAAATGGTTCGTTAACTATTGCAATGTTCTTGTAAACTTTCTGTTAAAAGCAGGCACTAGCTATCAACTTAACTCTCCTTGGAAATAAAGACGGGCGCCGATGACTTAGAGCTGAATGGTGAAGAGTTGTTATCTATTGAGAGGTTCTTTATTCGTTCTGTTTCTAACTAACAATTTCAGCAGTTCTTATGGTCTAAAAGATGTTTCTACTTCTACAAAATCTTGTCTGCTCTAGTCGGCAATTTGCCCTCTAACTGGTCTCTCTAACCTGATCAACCAACTGCATTATTTTTTCATTGTGCTAACGATTGTCTTGCGATTCTACCTGACGACAGACATTGAATTAATAAAAACTTTGGCAATTTCCTATTACTCGTACTTTTTTGCTCCGCAGTGAATATGTGTAGTTATGTGTTCTTTCGTAGCAGTTAAGGTTAGGGTTAGGATTGGGGTTTGGGTTAGTGTTAACCCTAATCCTAACACTATTACTAACCCTAAACCTAACCCTAACTGCTACGAAACAACACATAACTAGACATATTCACTGCGGAGCAAAAAAACACGAGTAATAGGAAATTACCTAAACTTTTGAGTAGAGTTATTGTGGTGACTTCAGGGGCGGAGTGTTAGTGCATTTTAAGTCAATGTAGAAAAAAATATTAAAATATGGATTAGTGTATTTTCTGATAATTAATAATCTCCTGAATCTAAATA
The DNA here is from genome assembly GCA_024509875.1 of Oreohelix idahoensis. Classification (NCBI taxonomy): domain Eukaryota; kingdom Metazoa; phylum Mollusca; class Gastropoda; order Stylommatophora; family Oreohelicidae; genus Oreohelix; species Oreohelix idahoensis. The sequence continues at coordinate 297,152 of JAMPIV010016485.1, read as the reverse complement.
CTTCAATGTCATTGGTCAGACAACATTCTATGTATATGTATTATGACTTTGAACATTAAAATTTGTTAAGAAAACTGTGAATTTCTCAGAACATTGTTTTATGCTACTAATTTTTCTGACAACTTTTTTATTCATCAGTAAATATGATATATGGCACAGATACTTACCATTGCATGTTAAAACTTTTGTCAGATCTAATATTTGATATAGTATCAACATTTTGATTTACTCCAAATAATACTGTACAGTATTGAAAAATTGAATTACCATTTTTAGATACTAGCTTTAAATGTTCCGTAACTCAGAATCTACTAAAGTTATCAAAAATCTAATCTGAAAATTGTTTTATGACAAAATGGTGAGTTTTAGTTTCACCTTTTGAGCTCATAACTTAAAAAAAAAAAATTAAAAAAAGCCTTATTGAACTGAAAAATAGGATTAAAATCCATTGTGTTCACCATTTTCTTGGCAGCCAATATTATTATACCATCAAATGCTCTGGTATGCACACAATTACTGTTGTAAATTAACTTTGTGCATGTTTATTAAAATCTGCAATTCTTTGTGTAATCTGGTATTTCACTGTAGCTCCTCCCATTATGTCTGGTTTGAGTTTGAATCAACTGATTTCGGTCGATAACACTTACAACACATTTGTAAGGCTTTACATAAATAGGTTTTTTTATGTGCTTCGGGCTGTTAGCATTAGGAAAAGCTGCATAACAAATATCACATTTGCTGGTGTCATGACATGTCTAAATGATGAAGTGGTTGTGAAGGTAGTACTTATACAGAAGATGGGGGTGTGCTTTAAGCACTGGTACACAAAAATAAGATGTCACTGGCAGCAGGAAAATTCTCTGGTAACTTCAGAGCAGAGGTCGTTGTCGCAGAAAGATTTATGATTAATACATGTCTATATCTTTTCTTATCATAGTTGCGATTATTATTTCCCCTTTGATCAAAATTTCTATTTGATTGGTTTAATTGTTTCCAAGAAAAGTTATTATTGGTTCGTTGACCTCTATTGTAGTAACCTTTTCTAAAGTTCCTATAATTATTAGGACCAAAATATTGAAGATTATTAGATTGTCTCCAGTTTCCTGGAGAAGAATCATTACGTGATGGACCCCCTTGGTTCTGTCCAAAATCACGATTATTCCTTTTATCAAAATTGCGCTGAGGTCTTTGAAATTTTCGACGAAAATTAGGACCATATGGTGTTGCTAAAGCAACGGGTAAACCTTCTTCGACTTTAGAGTTGCTAACTGTTTCATTAGGATGTGCTGTAACATATTGACGACAGTATTGTTCCATATCTTTTATGTTTGGAGGTTTTCGCTCATGTAAAAAGGAAAGTTTTTACTAACTGATGACATGACTTTGTCACGAAGCAGTAAGTCAACAATGGCCTCGTATGTTTTTTCAGTCTTTGATAATTCCACCCATCGTGTAAAAGTCAGGCGAATCTCTGATATGAAGTCTGAGAAGTCTTTCCCTGTCTCTGGTAATAGAGACTTAAAGCGCAGGCGATAACCTTCTTCATCCAATTGGTATTTTTTATCAGGGCCGCTCTGACAACATCATAGTTCTTTCTATCAGCCTCTTCTACTGACATCATAACCTTTTGAGCATCACCTGTGAGTAACCTACCAAGATGATCACAATATTGTGACTTGTCTATCTTATGTGGTCGGCGTCTGTGGCCTAATGGATATGAACGCAGTTTCATAATCCAGATATTCTTTTTCTCTTCTTTGATCCTTAGCCGCCGACCCTCAAAGCAGTCAGTGGCCATCACGAATAGTGGCGTCTTGTAAATCCAGATATACCAGGTTCGAAACCTGCTGCTGGCGGTTTGGTAGCAGATCGCTTTGTGTGGATTTTTAACAATGGTATAAGCGCCGTACCATTCAGAAAGCAATGGCAAACTACTGAATGAAAAAATTGCCTAGAAAAATCAGAAACAGCCAATAAAAGCTGGGGTTGATTGCCACGTCCTGTAAAGGATAAGCAACTAACTATCTTATGTGAGTCGCATGCCAATTGAAATCTATCTAAATAGAATGCAATATCGTCACGGGTGTCACGAAGAGTTATGATCATTTAATTACCTACATCCTCTTCTTCTTCTTTCACCCGTATCCTCTATTTTACTATCATTTTATCTTTTTTTCCTGTGTTTTTCGCATTCGTACGTTTGCGACTATACACATTACTATTTTCCCATCCATTCGTTTGCGAAAAATATTTTCTTCGCATTCTTACGTTTATCTGTTTCAATTCTCTAAATTGAGAACGCAGTTATGACGTAACGAGTCAGCCCCTCACCAGACGATTTGGCATGAGAATGCATTCGGTAAATCACTGCAGATTGACGAAATAACTGTGAATACGTTGGCCATCCCAGACATAAGGCCGACATTCGTCTGCATTCTCACTTGTCAAAACGTAGTTCTCGGTGAGCGCTCAGGAAAGCGCGATAAATAACGTCTCCTTGGCGCAGTTTCAGACATTTGTCTGGAAATCCCACCTGACACGACCCTCATGGTGGGCCATGGTCAGCGTGAAGTGTGAAAACTGCCGGGGCATTGGAGACAAGCCGTCTGAGACTCGAAACTGACACGCGCACTCTCGGTCAGTAAGGGGCAGTTATGGCATGCGTTTAGGTGTTAAACGTAATCGTTAAAGCCGGAAAGGGGAGAGCATTTCGTTTTACGAAATAAACGTTCACCTCTTTGTCTGTTTGATAGATATAACCAGAATGTTAAACTTTATTTTCATTCAGTCCTCTAAATTCGCAGTAGACAGGTTGCTCGGAATAGGATAAGCTGTTAGCGAAGTTTCTCAGTTTGTTCCGGAAATTTGTCGAACTTCTAGACTTCCATAAATATTCAGCATATAATTCTTAAATTGTGCGACTACCTGTAGTTCTGTGTGAGGTAAAATATATTATATCTAGTATTTTGTGAAGTGATAAAGTGATAATCGCTTATTTCATATTTCACTAGTTTCTTGTGTGCAGAGTGAATATTTATAAGTCGGTTATATTCTCTAGCTGATAAGTTACAGTGGAAAGCAGTATAAAATTATAATTTCTAGCTTAAACAACAATGTAGCTATAATGAATTTAATTTTACTGCTAAATAATCAGACGTGAACATTATTTTATAAACTAACTTATAAATGCTAGAAGCCTCATGAGTGTTGACGGAATACGCACGTATTCATGAGGATTGATGATTTTTTAAATATAACTTACTTCACGGGACGCGTTAAATGATAAGTCAAGCGGTACGCTTGCAGTTTAAAAATGTAAGTTATATTGAGTAAATATATGTAAAATATTTCATATGTATTTTTCTTTATTCAGTGAATACTGTAGTACCCAAACTTTGCCATCGTTCTAGTACATGAACATTCTCTGTGAAGTAATTAAGCACTTTCATTACATGAACGGTAACAGTTAAATGAAGTACAAGGCCTATCGCGCCAGAATTATTTCTTCCAGAATAACACTTAGGTACAGTTCAGCCCGTTGCGGCAAGCAAAATATCAGTACATCCCGACAGAGTTTTGAACTAGTAGTGTGGTGACCAAATATAGTCATTTCCTGAGATAAGGCACCCGACCTGACATTCCTCATTTCTAGAAACCTACGCTAGTGACACTGTGCTCTGCTAACTTTCGTGCCTGGACAAATTTTATGTGACTTAATCAGACATCCGAAAATTAAGAACACCCAAGGAATCGTTCCCTGAGACAGAGAGTTCAGTACGTCTTTTGGAACTGGGGATTTCTTGGTCTAGACTGCATTTACGGGTCTGTGTGAAGGTCCTAGAATTTATTATGTTCCCAGAGGCAGCGAGCAAAGCTGTAAGTATAAATGTGCGCACATGGCCATGGCTGAATGAATAAGAGTGTACGCAGGTCTGAGTGTTATTTTACCGTTGTATTTCGGCACCTATTTGCTGTCATAACTTTCTTCATGCAAGTTTTTTTTTTTGCTAACAATATTTTCCCTTAAACTAGATTATAGTATCAGGTCTGGTCTTACCTCCAACGGGGAAAACTCTTAGACTCAATCATATGTATCTGGGACTCTTTGGGCTATCATCTTTCTCCTAACGGGACTGTGGGCTAACCATCGAGGGAAGATCTTAGCTGTGGGTCTATCAGTTCTTGTAGCATTCCTTGACTTGTTTATGACTTTGTGTATATGCCTTTTTTTGATGAAATTTTACATGTTGTGACGTAAGTTTACAATGATAAATAAACTTAACACTAAATTAATCAGCATGTTGGTCAGCTCGTTCTAAATATTTATATAATCATTTGTTATAGTTTCCCACGTCTGTGTGTCTACCTGTCGTCACTTGAATGTGCGTGCATGTGATTGGATATATATTTATATATATATATATATATATATATATATATATATATATATATATATATATATATATATATATATATATATATATATATTTAATGTATATGTGTTAGACTGTCTGACTTCTTTAGATCTGTCGTAGAAGATAGGTGAGAGAGAGAGAGAAGATTTCCCGCTCTCAGAGACAGCCTCTATCACTATTCTACCACCTCACTGGTGGAAATCTATTTTTTTATTTCTATCTTACACTGTGACTATCACTCATTCCAACCTGTTCAGAAGGGACCAACCCAAGTCTTAATTCTCCTATCAAAAGTCTACGACAAATGGGGTCTCGTCTATCGGGATTTTGAACTTTGAATAGGAATACGAGACGACAAATGTGGTCTCGTCCGAAGGATTTTTGAACTTAGAATAGGAAGACGAGTACGACAAATGTGGGCTCGTTTCCGGTTTTTGAACTTAGAATAGGAAGACGAGACGACAAATATCAGCTCGTCTGTAAGATTCTGTATTCTGATATAGAGTATGAGTGTGATGTCTTGTGAGTTTTGTATTTTTTAAAAAGTAATTTATCCCCTAGACGTAACGATCTGTTTTATGGGCGTGCTGACCACACGGCTAATAATTGTTTTCCACAGCATTATTAAGCATTATACATTTGGTTTACTAGTATTTTGTCGGAATATATGTTAATTATTAATTTTGTAATACTTAACGCTGGTAAAGTTTTGTGAGTGTATAACATTCACAAGGAATCTGAAGAAGTAGGTGTTTGAGCAAAGCTAAGGAGTGCGTTTCAGACTAATCGTCTAGATTAATTGCCTCCCTTACCCTAACTATCTTCAGGGGTGAACTTATAGTAGATTTTAAAATTAAGGGATTGTTTTTTTTCTCCTTAAAATTTTTTTGCAATAATTATTTTGTTTCCACTGTAGCAACTTATTTTTCTGTAGTAAATCTTAACTACCATTTATTTGGCGAAGTCGTTTGCATTAGGTGCTTAATTGCCGATTAATAGCAGCGATAGTTAGACACTACATTTTTTGGAGGAGGTATCCCAATTTCTAAGTATATCATCTTTTTTAATTTTGGTATTTTCTCGTAAGTGGTAGGAACCAGTGCATCCTTTTTCCCTATTTCTTTCTGGACTAAGTCTCAGCCACTGACTTATTATGGCAGAAAGGGCAAAGCTTAGACAACTCCTCAGGGACGAGGCGAGAAAAGAAGGTTTGGACGGAGAGGAAGCGAAAGCTTTCGTCAGGGACGAACTTGAGAGATATGACGCGGAGAGGAAAGAAGAAGAATTAAGGAGGAAAGAAGAAGCAGCGGAGAGGAAAGAAGCGGAAGACCGTCTATTACAGTAGAAGAAGATGGATGAGGAAATAGAAATCCGCAGGATGCAGCATGAGGAAAGAGAGAAAGAGAGACAGCATGAGTTAGCTCTTAAAACTCTAGAATTCCAAAGTCGTTGTGCTGCCTCTACCTCCAGCAATGGAGAGACTTCTCCTCATTCTTCCTTAACTGATCCTTCTAACACTCAATCTCTTCAACTCAACGCTATGTCTTTCACTCTTGAGTCTTTCCCTTGTCCTAATGAGAAGATTGACACATGGTTAGAAAAATTTGAGAAAATTGCAACTCTGTACGGTTTAGAGAGGTCGCGTTGGTGTATGAAACTTTCCCAGGCCCTTAAAGGTTCTGCTTACGATGTTTATTCTAAACTGGAAAGTGGCCAACAAGACAACTATGACTTGTTGAAGAAAGCTTTGCTTGAGTGCTTTGAAATGAATGCGCGAAAGTTTCTGCAACTGTTTCGCAACAGCAGGAAAGAGAGCTCTGAAACTTTTCAACAGTTCTCGTCTCGTGTGAAGGGATATCTAACAAAGTGCCTTGAGCTTTCACAGCTCCCCTCTACCTATGAAGGTCTGGAGGAATTTGTTTTAACCGAACAAATAAAGAACACTTTGTCTGCTGATACCCGGAGATTTCTAGCTGAGCAGGGGGCAGAAAAGCTTGAAGACATCTTAGAAAAGTCTGAGCGTTATCACAATGCGCTGGCTGAACTACCGGCCTCAAAACGTAAACCGACAGAAGAGCATTTTCGGAAAAAAAATCTAGACCAATCTTCTCAGGCTTCTCATACTTCTCATGTTTCTAACCAAAATAACCACAGAGAAACTGGACCTCAAAACCATCCTCCTGAAAAATCCAAGTTCTACAAAAACAAGTACCCCAACCACTGTCAGCAGTCTGATCAACCCGACCGCCCTTCATGGCAGCGTAGCCAGAAAGGACAAGGTGGCAAAGGGAGAACCCCTGCGCACGGGACAGACGATCAGAGTGAGCACACCGAGCCTAAACGCATCGGATGCTTACTAACAGTCTCGCAAGGCGGAATTATTGACAGTGATTCCCAACCTGTAGAGGGAGACAGACCCTCTACGCGAGGTACTGTTACATTGAACGGTTCTCAAACTTCTTGTTTATTTGACACGGGGCTTTCTTATGATTGCATTGTTGCCAGAAACCTGGTCAAACCCGGTCAAGAGACAGCAGAGACCGTCCAATTTTGTGGAGTTCGTAAGAGTGATGCACCTACAGCGCTTCCCATTGTATTGGTGGAGATCCACTCTGATTTTGTCAGAGGTGTGATCAAAGCGGCTGTTATGGATGATCCCATCTACCCAGTCATACTTGGCGGGAGATACGTGTGTATTGGGAAACCGGAAGAGCCGATTGTGGCAGTAGTAACTACAAGAGGGCAAACCAAGAAGGAACGGGAGCCTGCGCCTAATTTGTTACCCATGGAACTTAAAGAAGCGCAATACAAGGACCCTACTTTGGCACCCTGCTTTAGGAAACTGCCCATGGCTAAGGAACCCAGACAGCACGGGGACATTTTTTCTCAGGATGGCGTACTTTATCGCAGAACGGGCAAGCCTGACCAAGGTTACAACCAGCTCCTAGTACCGAAACAGTACAGAAGCCAAATCCTAGAAATGGGGCACTCTCTTCCCTTTAGCGGACATATGGGACAGAACGCCACAAACCAACGGATAACCACTCATTATTGGTGGCCAGGAGTAAATACTGATATTATCAGATATGTCAAATCCTGTGCTCAGTGCCAACGTGTGCCACCCAAGCAACGGGCACCCCCAGTCTCTTTGGGTGAAATGCCAATAGTGGGAACACCATTCGAACGGGTTGTGATCGACATTTTAGGACCCTTAGAAAGGACTAAAAGAAGGAACAGGTTTATCCTGACCTTAGTCGATACATGCACTTTATGGGCAGAAGCTATCCCGCTAACATGCGCAGATGCCAAGCATGTCGCAGAAGCCCTCGTGCAGATTTTCACTCGGTTGGGATTCCCTCAACAAGTGTTGACGGATAACGGATCTCCATACCGAAACCTGTTGATGGATGAGATCGTGAAGATCTTGAGGACCCAACACATCTACACAAAGCCTTATACTCCGGCCAGAAATGGGCTCGTGGAACGTGTTAATGGAAACCTCAACATGATGTTAAGTAAACTGGCACAAGTGAAACCTGAAGATTGGGATCTTTGTATTCCTGCAGCTTTATTTGGCTACAGAGAATCTCCTCATACTTCCACAGGATTTCCGCCAGCTACGCTTTTATTCGGCAGACCCATTAAGGGCCCGCTGGAAGCCTTACTTTGGTCGCTGACAGACCAGAAGGCTGATGAGACAGTTGTCTCGGCAAGTAAATACGTATCGGATTTAAAGGATAGGTTGAAACTAAGATGGGACCTAGCAACGACCAACTTTAAGCGAGCACGCACAAAGCACGCTAACCGATACAGGAAAGTCGCGAAAGAGAGAGAATTGGAAGCAGGAGAGAAAGTTTTGGTGTTACTCCCTACCGGAAACAACCAACTGAGGATCGGATGGCAAGGGCCGTTTACCGTCCTGAAAAAGATTTCTAAGGCTAACTACCAGATCTCTATTGAAGGAAAGGAAAAGGTTTTCCATTTAAATCTCTTAAAGAGATACTTAGAAAGACCAGTGCCGACCTCCGACCATCTCCTGACGATCGCCAAAACTGACGAAGATGACGATAGTGGCAGGGAAACTCCACTGCAATCACAGGAAATCTTTGAAAAATGTCAGAAGCGGCGACGCTCTTTCAAGCGCGCATGGGAGACATTCCAGAGAAAGGAAACTTTGGGAGTAGACTTGAGTAGGAATTGAAGAGAGATGGAGGGGGAAATGAGATGGAAGAAGACAGACACCCTGAAGTTACGGATATAGGAAATTTAATTCCATAACGTAGACATGGAGTGCTTCCATATCTTAAAGGGGGGACGTTTTGTCACGGAGAGTTATGATCATTAAATTACCTACATCCTCTTCTTCTTCTTTCACCCGTATCCTCTATTTTACTATTATTTTATCTTTTTTCCTGTGTTTTTCGCATTCGTACGTTTGCGACTATACACATTACTATTTTCCCATCCATTCAGTTGCGAAAAATATTTTCTTCGCATTCTTACGTTTACCTGTTTCAATTCTCTAAATTTAGAACGCAGTTATGACGTAACGAGTCAGTCCCTCACCAGACGATTTGGCATGAAAATATAATTAATAGTAGGTAAAGCTTGACATCTGTATAGGCGTGATGGACAATAGTGCACACGGACGTGTGAGGTGCGCAAGAGAGGCAGAAGGCACAGGCTGAGTCAGTGAGTTCTTCACTAAGAAAACCACACACACCGCTCTTCTTGTTTTCTCTGGCGACAATATTACTCTTTTGCACACACTGTGTCACTCACAAATAGTAGGGTAAAGAAGTAAAGTTAGATTGAGGATTTGGTAGTCTGAACTGAACGAACAATCCTATCGAGGTTAACTCAATTTTATTCAATTTAGAAATGTAAATAAATCAATAAGGATTTTACAGCACATAATAATAAAGATTATCACGAGAAAACAAACTCACAACAATTTGATGATTTTAAAGAAGAAAAAAATTATTACACAAATAGTGAAAACAAGGATTATGAATGAATTGTGTTAGTAAAGTTCCCGGCAGGCCTGATAAGCTTTTGCTGGAAAATATGTGAAATACTGTTTGTGTGTAAATGAATGTTTGTTCCTTTGTTCCTTTGGTGTGAATGTTGGAAACAACTTATATCCTGGGGTTCTCTTGGAAAAATATATCGTAATCCAATGCTTGAAATTAACTTCACTGTTCGAATAAGGTATCCACAAAGGGCACAGAATCTGAACACGATTTTATAAATCCAAGATTGGGGTAACGACTTCACTGTTCGAATAAGGTATCCACAAAGGGCACAGAATCTGAACACGATTTTTATAAATCCAAGAAAGGTGTAACGTATCCACAGTTGATGCGATATCCACAGATAACGAATTTGCTTCCAAAGGTGGGATGGAGGGTTAAAATGGGTGGAGTATGGTAGGGTGATGGTTGTTAAGGGTAATATCTGGTGTTGAGAATCGTTGCAATAATTGCAGTAATTGAAGTAATTGAAATGATTGAAATAATTGAAGGGAATTATTGTGACTGGTGGACGAGGACTATATGGCCACTGGCCAAAGGTAACCTCTTTTCAGCAATACGAGACAAGACTTTGCACTGCATAAATCTGTTAGACAAAACAAAAATACATGTGTAACTACTCTTCTGCTGCAACATGCAGATTACAACAGAAACAATTTAAGCAGTGTCCAGCGTCGGCATGTTGATATCCATGCATGCGTCTCGTTCCTAAAATAGGTCAGTCCATTCTTAAACATTCCTGTCTGCTGTGAATGAATTAGCTGGCCAGTCCAGGTACATACACAATAACAAGACTGTTGCTTCCTCCCCTGTCAGACAAAGTTACATGAGGGTCCGCTAGAGAATCCTCCTGTGCTTTCCACCGTTCATTCCTTCCCGCATTCATAATAATATGCTCATACATTAATGTTACAAACATTGAAAAGTAAAATGATCATTGAAATTATGAATGATACAAACATTGTAACATAACATCGCTTTAAAATACAAGCAAAGCATGAAAATAAATGAATTTTTTAAAGCATTTATGATACATACATGATAAAGGAAACCGTTTATATAATACATTAGACTTTCACCATGATAGTAATACACTTAGACTCTCACCATGATAGTAATATATTTCATATCTATATATTTGAGCTAATTTCCTATATACTGGAAAAGCGAATACATACCCGCACCGGAATTTATAGTCTGTAAGTTAAACTAGAGGGCACTTTGTTTGTTTAACTCAAGTCTCCCTATGCACAGTTTTACTTTACAAGACTAAGAAATGCGTCTTTCTCTTACAGTATGCTTATCACCAAGTGAAGTCTAAAAACTAGTTTCTTAAAGAAAGAAAGAATTATTTTCGATTTACCCGCTACATTTTTTAAAGTTCCCACGATAGCAAAAGTCTCGCTGCAAATTAGTTTGCATATTGAATGTCCCTTGTACGTGCTGTGGTTCCGAGCTCAAAGTTTTAACAATGAGGAAGAAGACAGGCCATAAATTTCTAGAAAGCCGAGTGTGGAGAATCCTAACGAACGGGTTGACCGAAGCGTCACCTGAGTTAAGGTGCGTGTGAAACCGTTTTTTTTTTTTGGTTTCAGACCCTTAGGATAGACAGAAAATAAAGCAATATACAGGATGGACAGAAAATGTCAAATAGGCAAATTATCTTCACTCTGCGACAGATACCCCGAACTTAAGTTAGTTGCCCAACTAAATCAGAGAGAGATGATAATTTCGCTAGTGTGTATCATTCCCGGTGTCGTCCATTAGTTCCTTCTCTGTTCCTTTTTCTGAGGTTCCCTCAGATTGTTTCTTATCTGCTGGCGTTATAAGATTATTTTCTCCACTACTAGCGAGTTCCTCTACTGAAAAAAAAAATCTGCTCCTACATTTTCAGGACCGGGGATGTACTCGACCCTGAAGGAATAGACACTTAGCAAAATAACCCATCGCATTACTTTTGCATTTTGGTTTTTACAAGCTGCTAGAAACGTGAGGGGTGCGTGATCCGTTTGCACTACGAATGAGACTCCATAAAGAAATTCGTGGTGCCTTTTTACTCCCGCCACTAGAGCCAAGCATTCTTTTTCAATGGTTGAATAGTTGCGTTCTGCAGCGTTCAATTTTCGGCTAGCATAGGCCACGGGAAAAAGCATTTCCGGGTAGTTTTCATCAGCTTGAAGCAACGTTGATCCTATTCCAAGATTACTGGCATCTACTCTTAGCACAAAGGTCTTTGTGAGGTCAGGGAGGCGTAATATGGGCTTCGTCGTCAGCTTTTCTTTGAGTGTGGTGTAGGCGCTCTCACATTGAGCCGTCCATGTTACCTTTTCAGGTTGACCTTTCTTTGTGAGGTCAGTCAACGGTGCAGTCAAACTATTAAAGTTCTCAATGAACCGTTGATAATAACCACAGAGTGACAAAAACGACCTAGTGTCCTTTTTCGTTATGGGTCGCTTTGCATTTCGGATTTTGTCAACGTTTTTCTCTACTGGCCACAAGCAACCATGAGTGATCGTATGTCCTAAAAATTCAAGTTCTCTGAATCCAATCAGACACTTGCTTGGGCGTGCTGTTAAACCAGTTTCCTTGAGCCGCCTGAGGAGCAGGGCTAACGCTTCTTCATGTTCTTCAAATGTAGCCGTTGCGATGAGAATATCATCCATAAAATTATGAATGGTGTTGCTTTGTAAAGGGTGTAATAGTTTTCTCATCATCCGGGTAAAAGCTCCAGGTGCGTTATGTAATCCAAAAGGCATTACATTGAACGTGTAATGTCCGTCACTGGTACTAAAGGCGAGCAATGGTCTAATCTCTTCCTTTACCGGAATTTGATAATAGCCTTTACTAAGGTCTATTTTAGAGAAAATGGTTGCTCTGCTCAGCTTTGTAAAGAGTTCATTAGGGCTCGGTAATGGTTCTGGTTGGAACTCTGTTACAGTGTTGAGTAACCTATAATCGATGCATAACCGAGTTTCCCCGTTGGGTTTCTGTAGAAGCACTACACTTGAACTGTAAGGGGATGTCGATTCAGAGATTATGTTATCTTGCAGTAGCTTGTCAATCTCTTCTCGTAAAGCGTTGGCTTTAGCGTATGGGACTGGGTAAATCTTAGTCCTGACAGGCTTAGGATCTAATACTTTTATATCAAACTCCAAGAGGTTGGTTAGTCCCGGTTTATCGGTGAGCACTTCTGAATATTCGGCTAACAGTTGTTTGACATCATGCTGTTGCAATTCAGTTAATGTTTCACAGAGCTTCACATCCGTGTGTGATTCTTCCTGTTTTAGCGGGTATTCAGCATATTCGTGGGGGTCATTATCCGCTTCCATTGCAACCGCTAAGGTCAGGAGATGTGCTTGAGGAGCAGCGAGGCGTTCCATGTACTTTTTAAGTAAGTTAACATGATAAATCTTTTCCTTCCCTCGTATGGAGATTTTGTAGTTTGTTCGAGAGATTTTCTCGAGTACTTCAAATGGTCCCTGCCATCCTATCTGAAGTTTGTTATTCCCTGTTGGGAGTAACAGCAGTACTTTCTCTCCAGGTTGTAGTACTCTTTCCTTCGCAGTCTTATTGTACCGTTTTGCATGCTTGGCACGAGCTTGTCGGAGGTTAGTGTTGGCTAATTCCCAACCTATCTTTAACCTTTCCTTTAGTTCTTGCACATATTTTGATGCAGATACAATAGATTCGTCTGCTTTCTGGTCGGTTAAAGACCTAAGCAATGCTTCCAGGGGTCCCTTTATTGGCCGTCCAAATAATAATGTTGCAGGAGGTAGACCAGTGGAGGCATGCGGCACTTCCCTATAGGCAAATAAGGCAGCCGGCAAGAATAAGTCCCAGTTTTCGGGTCTTTCTTGTGCTAATTTTCGCAGCATGGTGATGAGGGTCCCGTTATATCTCTCTACCTGTCCGTTTGCTTGAGGATTATAGGGTGAGGTGTGAATATGCTGAGTACGGAAGATCTTAAAGACTTCTTCCATCAGATGTCCTCTAAACTGCGATCCATTATCAGTGAGTATTTGCTGTGGAAATCCGAGCCTTGTGAAAATACTCACGAGCGCTTCTGCGACATGCACAGAATCAGAAGAAGGGAGCGCCACTGCTTCTGACCACATAGTACAGGTGTCGACTAGAGTCAAAATACAGCAATTTCTCCGCTTTGTTCTTAAGAGTGGGCCTACTATATCTACAGCTACTCTTTCGAATGACGTCCCGACCATAGGCATTTCCCCCAATGGAGCAGGGGGTGTCCAGTGTCTTGGTGCCACCCTTTGGCACTGCGCACAGGATTTCACAAATCGGATGATGTCCCCGTTCATCCCAGGCCAGTAATAGTGCGCTGCTATTCTTTGCATGGTAGCATTTTGTCCCATGTGGCCGCTAAAAGGAAGAGCGTGTCCCATCTCTAAAATTTGTGACCTATAAGTAGTTGGAACAACCAACTGGCTATGTTCTTGTCCAGTGTTGCCCGACCTACGGTATAGTAATCCCGATTTTGAATAAAAGTTTCCCTTTTTCAGCGGGTTACTGGCAAGTGGCAGTTTCTTAAAACATGGTCCCAGTGTTGGATCCTTGTGTTGAGCATCCTTCAATTCCCGTGGTAGCAGGTTTGTCACTGGTCCTGGTTCCTGTTCTGTCCTCGCCTGACCTCTTGTAGTTACTGCTGCAGCTATCAGAGGTTTTCTTGGTTCCCCCAAGAACACATAGCGACATCCAAGAATTACGTCATAGATTGGATTCTCCATAATGGCAGCTCGAATCCATCCTTTAACAAATTTTGAATCAATATAAACGTTTGCTATTTTCAATGTCATAGGAGTGTCTCCTTTCACGGCTCCACACAGATCTACTGTCTCCGAGGTTATCTGCTCAGGTGTGACCAAATGTGAAGCGATTATACAGTCAAACTGTAATCCTGTGTCATAAAGACAGCGCACAAATTTCCCGTTTGCGATAATCTGATCCGTTACAGAATTCCGTTCTGGTTTACCACATTTTGTTCTGTCTTGACGCTGTTCTGGTGCGTCTGCTTGTAAACACGCCGCCAAGTGCGGGCTGGGCCGATTTCTACATTCTTTTGTATTGTGCGAGGTCTGCTTACAATGATGACAATATTTCCTCTCCCTCCTCATGAAGTAAGGGGGGTTTTCCTGTGCATTTTTCGTGTTTGAGTTAGTTGACCGGTCTCTGCGTGTATCCTGCGTTGGAGCGTTTACCTGTGATCGCTGATTTTGGGTGGGCTGGGTGATTGGTTTAGGTTGAAGTTCAGCAGGTTTCCGTTTGAAGGTTTGAGTCTCTGCTATAGCATTTTGAAACCTTTCTGCTAACGTAAGGATTGGTTCGAGTCGGTCTGCCCCGTGCTCCACTAGGAACTTTCTCATCTCTGGTGACATTGTTTCCTTGATTTGCTCTACCAGGAAGAGTTCATGTAATCCTTCGTAAGTCTTAGGAAATTTTCCCAAATCGCGCCACTTTTCGAGATATGATTCAATCCTAGCAGCAAATTGGCCAAATGTTTCTCCTCCTTCTTTGTGAGATCGGCGAAAACGCTTTCGGTAATTGTCGGCTGTAAGCTGAAAACGCCGTAACAGTGCTTGCTTGAGAGCGTCATAATCGTTCTGTTCTGCTGGGGTTAATTTTGTAAAAACTTCGTAAGCCGTCCCTCTTAATCCTTGAGAAAGTTTAAGATTCCACATGCTTTTGGGCAGGCCATACGATGAAGCAGTTCGCTCATATCTATCCAAGAACAGATCAATTTGTTCATTTCGCTCGCAAAATTTTTCCATTGGGAAAGTCATTGCAGGTGAGTTGAGTGCTAGACCAGCAGAGGCGTTGTCAGGTGATGAAGCGTTAGTGGGAGAAGCGGGACGATTTTGAACCTCTAGTTCTTTGAGCCGGAACTCATGAGCCCGTATCCTTTCGTTTTCTTCTCTTTGTTTTTCTATTTCGGCCTCTATGAATGCATTACCTTCTTCTTCACTCATTCCAACCTCTTTAGTGTAATTTAAAAGACCCATCCTTTGTTTTAGTAAATCGGTCATTTTCTATTTTGCTGTGCAGGTTGTTACACTCTTCCAGTATGTTACACTAGTTTCTGGGTATTACTAATATTTCTATGAAGTATTGTAATACAACAAACCAATACAACTAACTGATAATCAATTTACTAAGCCCCAGGGAGTACTATTAATTCTATGAAGTAATGTAACTCATTAATGGAAGTTTAGTATAATTGGATTTTTGACAATTCCTTATTTCTGCTGAATTAAGGTCTCATCACTTGAGTAATACTCAAGTATAAACAATTCCCTTCAATATCTCACACACATACACACTCTACTGCCTGTTAAATGTACCACTTAATTACCTTAGTTAACTATTTAACGTAATTAAATAACCCTGAATTAAATTAGTGACAGCAACGTTCTGTTACTTTAAAATTATAATTGTTCTGTTCAGATACTACCAGAAGTGTCGTTGTCTAGGGCGTTATAAAATTATAGTCCACAGTATAGACTAATAGTTCAAGATTCCTTACAGTTTCTGCAGAACAATTTAAAGACAAGATTCCCTGTAGTCACTGTGAAATAAGAATCCAGAAATTCAAATCCAAGGACGAGATTCCCAATAATTGTCGCATGAAAATATAATTAATAGTAGGTAAAGCTTGACAGCTGTATAGGCGTGATGGACAATAGTGCACACGGACGTGTGATAGTGGTGCGCAAGAGAGATAGGCAGAAGGCACAGGCTGAGTCAGTGAGTTCTTCACTAAGAAAACCACACACACAGCTCTTCTTGTTTTCTCTGGCGACAATATTACTCTTTTGCACACACTGTGTCACTCACAAATAGTAGGGTAAAGAAGTAAAGTTAGATTGAGGATTTGGTAGTCTGAACTGAACGAACAATCCTATCGAGGTTAACTCAATTTTATTTCAATTTAGAAATGTAAATAAATCAATAAGGATTTTACAGCACATAATAATAAAGATTATCACGAGAAAACAAACTCACAACAATTTGATGATTTTAAAGAAGAGAAAAAAATTATTACACAAATAGTGAAAACAAGGATTATGAATGAATTGTGTTAGTAAAGTTCCCGGCAGGCCTGATAAGCTTTTGCTGGAAAATATGTGAAATACTGTTTGTGTGTAAATGAATGTTTGTTCCTTTGTTCCTTTGGTGTGAATGTTGGAAACAACTTATATCCTGGGGTTCTCTTGGAAAAATATATCGTAATCCAATGCTTGAAATTAACTTCACTGTTCGAATAAGGTATCCACAAAGGGCACAGAATCTGAACACGATTTTATAAATCCAAGATTGGGGTAACGACTTCACTGTTCGAATAAGGTATCCACAAAGGGCACAGAATCTGAACACGATTTTTATAAATCCAAGAAAGGTGTAACGTATCCACAGTTGATGCGATATCCACAGATAACGAATTTGCTTCCAAAGGTGGGATGGAGGGTTAAAATGGGTGGAGTATGGTAGGGTGATGGTTGTTAAGGGTAATATCTGGTGTTGAGAATCGTTGCAATAATTGCAGTAATTGAAGTAATTGAAATGATTGAAATAATTGAAGGGAATTATTGTGACTGGTGGACGAGGACTATATGGCCACTGGCCAAAGGTAACCTCTTTTCAGCAATACGAGACAAGACTTTGCACTGCATAAATCTGTTAGACAAAACAAAAATACATGTGTAACTACTCTTCTGCTGCAACATGCAGATTACAACAGAAACAATTTAAGCAGTGTCCAGCGTCGGCATGTTGATATCCATGCATGCGTCTCGTTCCTAAAATAGGTCAGTCCATTCTTAAACATTCCTGTCTGCTGTGAATGAATTAGCTGGCCAGTCCAGGTACATACACAATAACAAGACTGTTGCTTCCTCCCCTGTCAGACAAAGTTACATGAGGGTCCGCTAGAGAATCCTCCTGTGCTTTCCACCGTTCATTCCTTCCCGCATTCATAATAATATGCTCATACATTAATGTTACAAACATTGAAAAGTAAAATGATCATTGAAATTATGAATGATACAAACATTGTAACATAACATCGCTTTAAAATACAAGCAGTGAAAATAAATGAATTTTCGTAAGCATTTATGATACATACATGATAAAGGAAACCCGTTTATATAATACACTTAGACTTTCACCATGATAGTAATATATTTCATTAGACTTTCACCATGATAGTAATATATTTCATATCTATATATTTGAGCTAATTTCCTATATACTGGAAAAGCGAATACATACCCGCACCGTAATTTATAGATAGTCTGTAAGTTAAACTAGAGGGCACTTTGTTTGTTTAACTCAAGTCTCCCTATGCACAGTTTTTATTTCTTTACAAGACTAAGAAGTGCGTCTTTCTCTTTCAGTATGCTTATCACCAAGTGAAGTCTAAAAAACTAGTTTCTTAAAGAAAGAATTATTTTCGATTTACCCGCTACATTTTTTAAAAGTTCCCACGATAGCCAAAAGTATTGCCGCAAATTAGTTTGCATATTGAATGTCACTTGTACGTGCTGTGGTTCCGAGCTCAGAAGTTTTAACAATGAGGAAGAAGACAGGCCATAAATTTCTACACCGAGTTTCACCTGAGTCTGGAAAATCCTAACAGAAAATAAAGCAATATACAGGATGGAAGAAAAAATTCGGCAAATTATCTTCACTCTGCGACACCGTCTGACCGAAGCTTCACCTGAGTTTAGGGTTAAGGTGCGTGAGAAACAATGTTAAAACTTTATTTTCATTCAGTTCTAAATTCGCAGCAGGTTGCTCGGAATAGATAAGCTGTTAGCATTTTTTTTCAGAAACTTAGGATAGACAGAAAATAAAGCAATATAACTACCTGGTTCTGGACAGAAAATTTCAAATAGGCAAATTATCTTCACTCTGCGACATGAACATTCTCTGTGAAGTAATTAAGCACTTTCATTACATGAACGGTAACAGTTAAATGAAGTACAAGGCCTATCGCGCCAGAATTATTTCTTCCAGAATAACACTTAGGTACAGTTCAGCCCGTTGCGGCAAGCAAAATATCAGTACATCCCGACAGAGTTTTGAACTAGTAGTGTGGTGACCAAATATAGTCATTTACTGAGATAAGGCACCCGACCTGACATTTCTCATTTCTAGAAACCTACGCTAGTGACACTGTGCTCTGCTAACTTTCGTGCCTGGACAAATTTTATGTGACTTAATCAGACATCCGAAAATTAAGAACACCCAAGGAATCGTTCCCTGAGACAGAGAGTTCAGTACGTCCTTAGGAACTGGGGATTTCTTGGTCTAGACTGCATTTACGGGTCTGTGTGAAGGTCCTAGAATTTATTATGTTCCCAGAGGCAGCGAGCAAAGCTGTAAGTATAAATGTGCGCACATGGCCATGGCTGAATGAATAAGAGTGTACGCAGGTCTGAGTGTTATTTTACCGTTGTATTTCGGCACCTATTTGCTGTCATAACTTTCTTCATGCAAGTTTTTTTTTTTGCTAACAATATTTTCCCTTAAACTAGATTATAGTATCAGGTCTGGTCTTACCTCCAACGGGGAAAACTCTTAGACTCAATCATATGTATCTGGGACTCTTTGGGCTATCATCTTTCTCCTAACGGGACTGTGGGCTAACCATCGAGGGAAGATCTTAGCTGTGGGTCTATCAGTTCTTGTAGCATTCCTTGACTTGTTTATGACTTTGTGTATATGCTTTTTTTTGAAGAAATTTTACATGTTGTGACGTAAGTTTACAATGATAAATAAACTTAACACTAAATTAATCAGCATGTTGGTCAGCTCGTTCTAAATATTTATATAATCATTTGTTATAGTTTCCTACGTCTATGTGTCTACCTGTCGTCACTTGAATGTGCGTGCACGTGATTGGATATATATATATATATATATATATATATATATATATATATATATATATATATATATATATATATATATATATATATTTAATGTATATGTGTTAGACTGTCTGACTTCTTTAGATCTGTCGTAGAAGATAGGTGAGAGAGAAAGAGAAGATTTCCCGCTCTCAGAGACAGCCTCTATCACTATTCTACCACCTCACTCGTGGAAATCTATTTTTTTATTTCTATCTTACACTGTGACTATCACTCATTCCAACCTATTCAGAAGGGACCAACCCAAGTCTTAATTCTCCTATCAAAAATCTACGACAACGGGTAGGGTTGAAATGAGGCAATTTAACATCATAAGTTTTAATATTTGCCGTATCAGCAGTTGTTTGGTTATTTTAATCATTTTGAGCATTACCCATATTCATCAACTTTATCTTTTCCAACTCCATAGCTAAGAGTTTTTCCTCGTGTTCCATCTGCATTTTTTTCTCTTCAGCCTCTCTTTCTAAACTCTTATTTTCAGCTTCTCTGTCTAATCTCTTTTGTTCGGCTTCCATTTGCATTTTTTTTATCTTCAGTCTTCTGTGCCTTGGCATATTGAGTAAGTGCAAATTCCTCTAATTTTTCTCCAGTCTTGCCAAGAGCTTTCCCTTGCTCAATAAAATAATCCAAGGTAGACATTATGTCTAATAATATACTATAACACCTTGTATAATATATATTATCTCAGAAACTCACTTTATCCCAACCTCAGTGGGAGACAAGTCTTTATCAAATAACTTGTATAATAACTTGATTACAATATCACCAATAATCACTTCTATTTATAGTGCATTATACTATTAATAGTGCATTACCTAGTATGTATATAGACAGTGTATGACAAAATCAACTGTACATACAAAATTAACAGACAAGATATAAATCACAAACGAAAACGTTCGCAGGGATCAACAAAAGAATAAAGCAGAACTAAAGAAAATATACGAAGAAAGCTGCGAATATACTAACAGAACAATTAACAAAACAGTGTATAAACGGAAAGGTGTAAAGAAATAAACGATAGGAAGAGGAGGCAAAAAAATACAAACAAATTAATCAAAACTAAAGAACAGAGAAAAATTATACGAAAACAACACTAACACATCTCGTCACAGCTAAACAAAAATAGCAACAAAAGTCGCTAGCGATTTCCACTGAGGAAAATTCGCAATGGTCCCTAAAGAACGCTCACAGTAGGCCCTCGGTTAAGTTGGATGTACCATACAGAAGTCACCGCCCAACCGAACCCGCCGAAATGCAAACACATATATAACATATAAAACAAAGAAACATGTAATATGAAAACAAAGAATATGAAGAATGTGCAAAGAGGAAGGCTCAATTCAGTCACAACATAAAGGCACAGTTCACAAATATAAAGCCACTTATCTTATACTGGCGAAAAAACTCCTGGCCTCTGGAACAACAACAAAGAATTTCTCAGCACACAGTTCAGCGCTAAGAAGATTCAATGCTGAAGGGATATCGGAACTTGCCTCCAACACAACAGCAACAATGGCACAGGAACTGGCTTTCAAGTTGACAGCAATGATGGTACAGGAACTGGCTTCCAAAATAACAGCAACAACGATGGTACAGGAACTGGCTTTCAAAATAACAGCAACAACGATGGTACAGGAACTGGCTTCCAAAATAACAGCAACAACGACACAGGAACTGGCAATGATAATACAGGAGCGTGTCGCAGTGGTTCATGTAGGATGCTGTAGATCTAGAGTAGCGAATGTCGTTCGGGTAACAGCCTGAAAACTGGCCACCACTGTAAAATTTCCAATGTATAAATTTCTGTTTGTTGTATGTGCTTGTATCAAATGTAGACGATCATATTATGAGGGCCATACCGGCGATCAATGTAAAATGTAGTTGTAATACCACTGTAGCAGATTGGTGTACTAGCACTGTTGAAAGTAGTTGGTACTGCTACAAATGTAAATATGTTGACATACACGCCCACGACTGGTGACGTTTCCAAACAGTTTATTACAGTACAATACAAATCACGCTGACATCGACACATACATTGTCATATGGACAAAGGTTCAACACATCATGGACGTAATCACACGCCAATACACCTCTGGCAAAAAATAGGCCGCATGGACAGCGGGCTTACATATATAATTCATTGATAATCTGGTTCAACATCTCTGGCAAAAATAGGCCGCATGGACAGCGGGCTTACATATATAATTCATTGATAATCTGGTTCAACACCTGTGGCAAACAATAGGCCGCATGGACAGCGGGCTTACATATATAATTCATTGATAATCTGGTTCAACATCTCTGGCAAAAATAGGCCGCATGGACAGCGGGCTTACATATATAATTCATTGATAATCTGGTTCAACACCTCTGGCAAACAATAGGCCGCATGAACAGCGGGCTTACATCTATAGTTCATTGATAATCTTGTTCAAAACCTCTGGCAAACAATAGACCGCATGGACAGCGGGCTTACATATATAATTCATTGATAATCTGGTTCAACACCTCTGGCAAAAATAGGCCGCATGGACAGCAGGCTTACATATATAATTCATTGATAATCTGGTTCAACACCTCTGGCAAACAATAGGCCGCATGAACAGCGGGCTTACATCCATAGTTCATTGATGATCTAGTTCAACACCTATGGCAAACAATATTGTTACCACTTCTCTGCACCGGGAGTGAGTCGCCTAAATAACTCAATGTTCATCGCAATAACAAATAGGTTCAAAAATGTTTCTTTACCTGCTCTGCCTTCCATGAATCAAACACCAAAAAACACTTGCCATTTCCTAGGCTTATAACTCTATGCCAGAATCACATTAAAGGGGAATCTTAAACATAATTAAATCACAGAAGAACTCTGATCCCCTATGACACCGCCAGAGCAAAACGCTGAGCGACTTGTCAGCTAAAAAAACCGCCAGGCGACTGCCCAAAACAGCAGTCTTCCCGTCGCGCCCAAATCATTGCGCATACGCCCAGATAATGGCGTGATGTGAGTCCAACTCACACCATACCGAGGAGCCAGGTCTAAAACCATATAAGGCCGTCTCGTACAATCTTGTCTATAACCATATAAGGCAATTTCGAACAATCTGGAAGGCTACTCCAAACCGAAAATCGGCCGAGTCAAGGGACATAACAAATAAATCTAACCTGTATCAAAAGGAAAACATAATCACAGGTTAAATCCCTTAGACCACAAATATAAGAAAAGTATAATTAAGTATTCATTACAAGCATACCATAACAGACTGTAACAATATCTAATTTTTTTTTTAACAATGTTGACATGTTTTATCATCTTAGTTGGTTTCTTATAATTGTTTCACCTTTATGGTAATTTTCCATTTCATATCATTTCGTTTGTTCTTTTCAATAATCATTTCATTTACATAGTTGATCTATGTCTCTTTACCTTTCAGCTTTTGTTTGCATTTGATCTTTTATTCTCCTTCCACATTTGTGCCATTCTATTGTTACGTACTTTATGATTACACTTAATATATTTATGCTAGTTATCTGTTGTTTAGCTTGCTGAAACTTGACTGACTTCACTGTTTTTTCGAGAGAAAAAAATCATCGATTTTTTTTTTACCGTGGGGTCGATGTAAACTGTTAAGTTATTTTCGCGGGGGAGTTAAATGTTTGAGATCCTCACACGTGAGTCTTGTATAGGCGCACGTTTGAGTGCATCTAAGTTAATTGTATGTTTAATTATTTGCGTACCACCGTGCACCATGCTTAAACGGGTATGGCGCGGTTTGTCGCGGCGATCTGTTGCTATCCAGCAAACATACTGGAGGCAGATCTCGATATTCTCCGTCTTATATAGACGTGTATTTTTTGTGTACTTGTCCTAAGTATAGGGAAGACACACGGGTGAAGATATTATAATCATTTGGAAGATGAAGAATTTATTCTTGAAGAGCTTTACCAAGAATCGTTTCATTATAAATATTTAGCCAGAAAACGGCTCGTTTTGAGTATCTCGCCTCAGATACTTGACCTCCTACAGTGTTACGGCAAAGCTTCAGCTTGACCAGAAGTGTCGAGCTGCTAGTGTATCCCTCTAACGTCAGGAGCGACTTGATGCTTAAATTAATTTATATATATATATCTACGTAAAGAAGATGAACATGGTCAGTTCGATAGAACAGTATATTCTATCAAGCCGTTAACCTTGACGTCGTAACGACCAGTGCTGTCATTCAACGGCCATATTGATGATTGTAAATGATGTACTTTACCTGCGATGAAATTATAATGATCGTCTGTACTTCGTCTTCAATAAACTGTATCGTCACCATGTACCCTACGAGTCCAGTGTCTACTTTCCCGTTGGTGTAGTCACACAGTCTTGACTCATCATAAAGTGTTATCAGGTCCCTATTGTCATTCACAGAAACGGCCCACATTATTCGCGTAATCTGAAGTATGTCGGCCACATTGATAGGCCCTACAAACCAGACAACAGCAATGCCAATATAAAGACATAGATAGATAGAACCCATCAGCAACAGTGAGAAATTAGTAGTATGTTTTATATCACACTTTTTCCAGTGTTAATTAATTTGCCATTTGTCATTTTAAAACTCTGTATCATGTATTGTTGTTTTACTGGGGCTGCTGAGCTTCTCGCTCTTTCACTGCCAATACCAAATAGAAGACTCCTTGGTATTATCTACACTACAGATCTAAGTTTTCTGCCATTCCAAAACATGTTGAGTTGAAGTCATGAGCTCCAAATTCCCCAGCTTGGCTTGCATTTAAAAGATCATCCTATCTGGTCCAAAGCTGGGGGGGGGGGGGGGGAAGGAAGCCCGTGGCATACTGTGCATTCCCCACCATCCAAGGGAGCTCTTCAGATATGCAGAGCTAAATACTGTGTTCTGGGCTCTCCCAAGGAATTGTCATGACCTACACACAGCCACTTCAAAGCTTTTCTGCCTATCATGGGTACTCAGTGAGATCCTCCTGCAGTGCATGCTTCCAACTAGTAAAAGCCAAAGTATGTCTGTGTGGGATTCAGGTGACTCCTCCAAGCTTAGTGTCAATGCTGGGTTCTCAGCATGTTTCACCACAAGGAGAATCCTTGGAAGTGTGTGGATGATTTCAAGAGTCAGTGAGGGTGTAATTAACCCCAAAGACAGAGGTTCACTTCCGCATATGTACACTATTGCATTATGCCTAGCTGGTGGTCATATAAGGAAGACTCCAGATAAGATTTCATGCATGGTATCATGTATAATTAATTAATATATTTTGTGCGTAAGGTTATTGGGTGTTTGTAAGATTTTTATTGGTCCAGCTGTTTAGAACCAATCGTATAGTTCTCTTTTAATGTCTAGGATTGTTTTCATTTTTCGTTCTGATCAAATGTTGGCTCAATGAATAAATATTATCTTTGAATTGCTGTTCGTGTTGTAGTGCTTCTTTCCAACTTTCATGTTTAAATCTGGCTTGGCCATTCCAATAGAATCGTTTATATTTTGATATGTATTTGTGTCTATCACTGCAAAGAACTCTCAACTTGATATAACAAACGAAAGTATGAATCTGAAATTCTATATAGATTTTTCAACGATATTGTTTGCAACGACTTTCGTTTATTCCCCACATAGAACTGTCATGAATCACACCATCAATCAATCAATCAATCAATCAATACCTTTAGCTCACCAAGAAGCACAGGCCTTCAACAAACACATGCCAAATCTTCCTGTCCTGTGCCATCTGCTCAAGTTCTTTAAATGTTTTCCTCATCATTTTCACCTGTTTCCTGTTCTCTTCTCCATGTGTTTTTTGGTCTACCTCTGCCCCTCTTTCCCTGTGGATTCCAGGACTGCCTTGTAATGCTATCAACAGGTTTCCTCAATGTGTGTCCTATCCATCGCCTTCTTCTCAACTCTTGTTCCACTGGCACTTGTCTGGTTCTTGTCATCAATTCCACATTTGTGACTTTGTCATACCATTTCAGTCCTTCTAATCTACGCAAGCACCTGTTTATAAAAGTCTGTAGTTTTTTGGTTGTTGTTTTTGTTGTTCTCCATGTCTCAGAGCCATACAATAGGGCTGACTTCACACTTGAGTTAAAGATTCTTATTTTCGTGTTGGACTTGACTTCTCTTGTTCTCCATTTGTTTCCCAATGCAATGAAAGCTCCTCTTGCTTTTTGTATTCTTATTTTGATATCACTGTCTGTCCCTCCAACTTTGTCTATATTACTTCCAAGATATGTACGATTCTACATCTTTTAATGGTGTTTCTTCAAGTTCAACCTTGTTATCATTTCTTGCAATTATTATCATAATCTTTGTCTATTCCCTGTGTATTTTCAGGCCCACTTGTTGTGACCTCTCATCGAGAATTTTCATTTTCTCTTGCATCTGATTATGGTTATGGGACAGAAGAGCCAAGTCATCTGCAAAATCTAGATCATCAAGCTGTTTAGTCAGATTCCATTTCTGTTGTGTGCTGTCGATGTTTTCATAACCCAATCTATTTACACGAGTGCACAAATTATAGAGGAATAATGTGACTATCAGTGCCAGAAAAGTATTAAACAGAATCATCCTTGAGAGATTAAAAGAGTCCATAGACAAGCAAATGAGAGATGAACAATCAGTTTTTCGACAAAACAGATCCTGTACAGACTAGATAGCCATATTGAGAATAATAGTTGAATAACGTCTGGAATCACACGATGCTCCAACAAACAAAAACAAAATTAATAATAGTTAATCAGTGATACAAATCAACTTCTTAAATTTTATAGATCCCTTCTACACAAATCTCTTGCTTCGATAACTTTTTTTCGATACTTGTACTAATATATTTCCTGTGCATTTCTTACACGTAGTTTTCTGTGCCCACTAATTTCTCCTTGTTATGGTCATTCTCGACCTATTACACTGTTGTTTTACGATACACGAAATAATTTCTCAGGTGCCTTTCTTGGACATATATTTATGTGTCCATTAATGTCTTCCCATTATGGTAATTCTCAACCCATTAAATCATTCCATCCACTTTGAAATGTTCTGCGTACATTTATATAGGTTCTACTGAACTTGGAAACATCTTGAATGTCTTGAGATATCATCTCTCCTTATATTCATAGCCATCTTGGCAAAATTAGCACAGTGAGTTTCATATATCTTGACTTATACACATACACTTACTTTCGAGTCAAATCCCGACTCATGAAACACTATAGAAGTAGACTATGCTACACTTTGATAAGTGGACTTGGACACATATTCTCACATATCTGTACACTCTGAGGCGTGGACACAACCTGCTAACGTCATCCCTAGATAACCCCGTAGTCGTAGCTGCCGACACCATTTTATGCATTTTGTTGAGGGTTATCATGGTGCACAGCAATCCCTCCAAATATAACTTTATCAAGATTGCCTTGCCCCTTGATGTGCTCTCAACACCAGCATACAGGTTTTCATCTCAAGAGGTTGACAAGTATGTTGTTTCTGATGTCCAAGACTGTTTTATTAAATTATTATGAGACTGCTTTGCTGAGCTTTCACAAACCAGTGTGAGTACAATAAACATATGTTATACAACCCTCAGGATAACTGTCACAATTCATTTTGTGACAATGAGGCTTCTCTCCGTTAGCACTCTTTTATGTTCTTTCAGGCTGTTAGAATAAGTAAAAGATGCACAACAAATATCACAACTGTAAGGCTTCTTTCCATTATGTATTTTGTACTTTCAGGCTAGTTATGAGTGAAAGGTATACTACAAACATCACACTGGTATGGCTTCTCTACAGTGTGTATTCTTTCATGTTTATTAAGTGTGCAGGTATAAGAATAAGATTTACTGCAAACATTACATTTGTAAGACTTCTCTCCAGTGTGGCGTAGCGTAGGATGGATAAGAATTTATTTAGAAGAAATAATAGATATGAATGTGAAATTTTCCTGGATCACCCCGAGGAAGATTTGGCTCAAGAAATCCTGTTGGGTTTCTCCACCGGCTGAAGGGAGACAAAGAGGGTAAATTCTCCTAACTAGACAGGTCTGGCAAAGTTTGTAAGGAGATATTTGGTCTCTCGCTACCGTCGTCCCCTTCTTAGATATCTATTATTATCCTTAATTATACTGGGATTATATTATATTTTACGAGGCCCTCCCCCCCCCCCCCTTCCTTATAAAGGAAGATAAACATCAGACAATATTCAACATCTAATAGAAGGAACAAGGCATGGGGTACATTATATACACCCAATTGGTTTATTAAAATGAATGGATGGTGAATGATAGTATTGTCGATGGAATTAGTGTCTGCTGTATGTAATATGCGTCTCACAATTCAAGTGTTTTGCATCATGGCTGACTAAAGATAGGGCATTGACATGGTGAGTTCCCTTTTCATAGGAACCTAGCTTTTCAGCCCCTGGCTGATAGTGAAGCATTGTTAGTTCTCCGGTCTCCTTCTGATGTTGCACCATATAGGTCTTGAATGGTTCGGATTTGCCTCCACTGTGCTCGACTCCGTATTCTTCTCTGAGATTGGACTGTCGTGCAAGGCTCCACCATAGACTACTCAGAGATGGACTCTAACCAGCAATTTAGACACGTGGCTTCAGTGCTTTTAATGCATGAATTCGCCGCTATGTGGATTAGGTCTAGCTTTCTCGGTTGTCTGTGTGCAAGTGAAAAATGGCTGCGTTTGGCGCACTTTTAGCGGGTGATTTCTGCTTGGGCACGTGACCCGAAGCGTGCATCACGTGACTTTGGCATCATATAGACGCTCCAATCAATAACGTTAAAAGTCACGTGGGGGTTTCCTAAAGTGGCATAAACTGGTTCTACCTAGGTTTAAGTAGTCGGTTCTAATTTACAACAGGTTTCTAGCTACCGAGGTCAGGTCAACAATGACGTCGTATCTAAAAATAGTATTAGACGCTAGGAGAACATCCACGATCGAGATTTTCCGTGATTTTTTTAACCGCCGTTTTTTACCGGCGTTCCGATCATGTATTGCAGATGAGAAAAAAATGTCTCGTAAATTAAAAAAAAAAGAAGAGAAGATTGGGCAAGTCGTCACACAAGCCCCTCCTCAAGTTTGACGATCCATCCAACTCCTCTGGTCCTGTCTTCCTCTTCTTTTACAGCCTCTCATTTTTCCTCATTTGCATCCGCATGTCTGCTCAAAAAATCTGCCCCTACGTTGTTCTTCCCAGGTATGTATTCTATGTGAAATGAATATGGCTGCAACAGGAGTGACCATCTCATAAGCCGGGCATTAAGGTTCTTCGACGCTGCAAGAAATATCAACAGTTGGTGATCACACTGCACCGTGAACTTTTTCCCGTATAAATATGGTTGAAACTTCTGCACCGCCCAGATAAGCGACAGACATTCTCGTTATATGGTAGAGTAGTTCTGTTCAGCCGAGTTCAATTTCCTACTGGCATATGCAATGGGGAATAGTGTTGCGGAAGGTCCCTCACCAGGCTGGAGGAGAGTGGCTGCTATCCCTATATTGCTAGCATTGGTTCGCAGCGTAAAGTTCACAGTTAAGTCAGGCAGTCACAGAATTGGCCTAGCTGTGAGCTTCTCCTTCAGCAGCGTGTAGGCATTTTCGCACTCCACTGTCCAGGTTACTTTGTCCGGGTTCCCATTCTTGGTTAACGCGGTCAGTGGCGCACTCAGGGCATTAAAATCTTTAATATATCTCTGGTAGAAGCCACATAGAGACACAAATGACCTGACATCCTTTTTAGTCTGGGGTCGTGGGGCACACTGTAACTTCTCAATATTACGTGCATCTGGGAATATACATCCATGCGAGATGGTGTGTCCTAGGAATTCTAGCTGCTCACATGCAATTTGACATTTTGTAGGGCGAGCGGTGAGTCCTGTTTCTCTAAGTCTTTCAAAGAGTAGGGAAACCATGCCCAGGTACTCATCAAAGGTGTTTGTTGCAATAAGTATGTCGTCCATGAAATTACTTATCCTAGGGTGGTTCAGGGGTTCCAGTAACTTCCTCATCATACGAGTAAAGATGCTTGGGGCATTGCTTAGCCCAAATGGCAATACATTAAACTCATAATGACCCTCTGAAGTACTGAATGCTAACATGGGTCGTATTTCTGCTTTTACCGGGATCTGGTAGTACCCTTTGCTATGGTCTATCTTTAAAAACTATTGCGCTCTACTCAGCTTGGTGAAAAGCTGATTCTGATCGGCAGGTAAGGGCTCCACTTGAAATTCAGTTACAGCGTTTAGCCTTCTGTAGTCTATGCAGAGGCGATATTCTCCTGTGGATTTTCTAAGCAACACCACACTCGCACTATAAGGAGACTCTGATTTTGAGATACTATTTTCCTTAAGCAGGTACTCGATTTCCTCTCTCAATGCCTTTGCCTTAGCATAAGGAACAGGATAGTTCTTAACTCGTACCGGGGCGAGGTCTGTTAGCTTCATATCAAATTCTATCAGGTTGGTCATGCCAGGTTTATCCGTGAGTGTACTAGTGTGTTTTCTCAACAACTGTTTCACCTGTGCCTGCTGATCCTCCGTTAAAGTTGAACTGATCCTAACATCTTGGTGAGTTTCGCCCTGGCAAAGAGGGTATTCACATGAGGTCAGGGGTTCTGCCTCAGTTTCCGTCGCAATAGCCAGTGTCATGAAATGTGCTGGTTCTGCACCTGGTCTCTTGTAATATTGCTTCAGCAGGTTTATGTGGTAAATTTTCTGCTTCCCCTTTATGGCGATCTTGTAATTGGTGCACGACATCTTCTCAACAATTTTATATGGACCTCTCCAAACGATTTGCAATTTATTATTGCTACTGGGCAGGAGTAATAAGACCTGTTCTCCTACTTCTTTCTCCCTATCCTTTGCAGTGTGGTTGTAGTAACGTGCATGTTTATGACGTGCATGGCGTACGTTTTCCTTTGCCAGTTCCCATCCTGTTTTAAGGCGTTGGGTCAACTCATTCACGTATTGAGATGCAGAGGTGACAGTTTCATCAGCTTTATCATCTGTCCAAGTACGTAACAGTGCCTCTAGAGGTCCTTTTATAGGTCTACCAAACAGCAATGTGTTAGGTGGCATCCCAGTAGAATTGTGGGGTACTTCGTGGTAAGCAAATAGTGCTGCGGGTAAGTATTGATCCCAGCTCTCTGGTTTTTCCTGCACAAGTTTCCGAAGGATGGAAATAACGGTCCCGTTAAACTGCTCCACCTGGCCATTTGCCTGGGGGTGGTAGGGAGAGGTGTGGATATGTCTGGCCTGAAATATCCTAAACACTTCCTCTGTGAGTTTTCCTCAGAATTGGGAACCATTATCTGTCAGGATCTGTGATGGAAACCCTAACCGAGTAAATATGGTGAGCAGAGCCTCAGCAACATGCTTGGAATCACAGGCAGGCATAGTGATAGCCTCTGCCCACATGGAGCAACAATCCACTAACGTGAGTATATAACGGTTTCTCTTTTTGCTACGAGTAAGTGGACCCACAATATCCACTGCTACTCGTTCAAATGGTGTGCGCAAGATTGGCATTTCTCCCAGAGTGGCTGGGGCTGTCCAGTGTTTCGGTGCTGTCCTCTGGCACTGCGGGCATGATTTCACATATCTCTGAATATCTGCGTAGATACCTGGCTAATAATAATGACATGAAATATGCTGAATCGTGGCACTTACTTGTATACCCATATGGCCACTAAATGGAAGGGCATGACCTATTTCTAGTACTTGTGCTCTGTATGCTGTCGGAACAACAAGTTGCCCATGTTCCTGTCCTCCATTTCCTGCTTTCCGATGCAACAGCCCATTTTTCTTGTAGAAGTCTCCCTTATCGAGAGGAGTGTGTGCTCTCTGTAGTTTTTTGTAGCAGGGCGCTAGAGATTGATCCTCAGTTTGTGCCTTTTTTAATTCCTCTGGAAGGATGTTGGGTGGGGATTCCAACTCCGTATTCTGTTTGGCCTGTCCTCTAGTGGTGACAGCCGCCACAACCAGAGGGTGAATGGGTTCTCCCAAGAACACATACCTACACCCTAAGATCAAGGGATAAATAGGGTCATCCAAGATCGCTGCACTGATTTCCTCAGTCACATATTTTGATTTGACCTGAATCTTGGCTATGGCCAAACGCATAGGTGCTGCACTTTTAGTAGGTCCTTGTATTTCTATAGTGTCTTCTGTCATCTGGTCAGGCTTGACTATGGATGCACAGACAACTGCATCAAACACAAGGCCTGTATCATAAAGGCAGGTCACCTCTTGGTCATTTACGAGTACTGCCTCAATGACCGGGGGATGTCGGGGTTTGTCTAGAGGTTCTTCCAGTCCATTTCCCCTTTCAGCACCTTTACGTAAGCAGGCAGAATGATGAGGTGGGTTTTTTTGGTTGCATTCCTGCGTATTGTGGGTGATTGTTTTACAGTGCTTACACATTTTTCCCCTTGCCTCTGCTGCTGGAAAGTTGATCTCTGAGTAGTCTGGCTTGTCATGCTTTTTGAAGTTAGTATGAGGTGGTTTCACTTGGGGGTCCACGTGTGACTGAGCTGTCTGTCTCGATATGTAATCTGGTTGTTTCCGTCGGGGTGGTGGATTCTCTGATAGTGCTGCCTGATACAGTTCTGCTAACTGGACTATGGATTCTAAAGTGCTGGCCCCATTCTCTGTCAGGAATCTTCTCATGTCGGAAGTCATGGTGTCCTTCAGTTGTTCTATCATGACCATTTCCTTCAGGCCTTCCCAATCATAAGTAAAATTGCCTAGGGCACCCCACTTCTCCACGTAGGAATCCAGTCTCGCAGCAAACTGAGCTACGCTCTCTCCAACTTCCCTCCTAGAGTTACGGAACCTCTTCCTTTAGGCATCAGCATGTAGCTCATAACAAACCAGTAATGAATTTTTCAGAGAGTCGTAGTCTTCCTGTAAACCTGGAGGAAGCTTGCTATACACTTCATAAGCAGTTCCTCTAAGCCCTTGCAACAGTTTCAGGATCCACTTGGTTCTCTCCAAACCAAACGTGGTGGCAAACTTCTCAAATTTGTCCAAATACATGTTGATAGAGTCAGCTCGTTCCGAGAAAGCTTCGAATGGAAACGTCAAGGGTCCCAAGTTTGACACGTGTGAGGGTGGCAAAGGTCCTGGGCTCCCCGTGTGCAAGGAGGGCATATCATCTGACCATGGCAATAGGTTGCTTGATGATGTAGATGCTGTCGCACCAGCTACCGGTTCAACTCTTTGAGCCTGTCCCTGCGTCTCTAACTGCTTCATCTTCAGTGCATGCTCACGTTCATCTCTCACGCTTCTTTCCTTAGCATCTACAGCTTTTATCCTCTCATCTATTTCTGCTAACTTTATTCGCTCTTCTCTTTCAGCTTTCGCTATTTCTCGAGCGTAATGCTTATCAGTCTCGACACTGACATAATTAGCAAGGTCCACCCCACTATAACCCAGATCTCTACCGGCCTCCCCTAGTGCTGCCTTAAGCTTAACTATTTCAGCCATTTTTTCTGCTGTTATAGTCCACACCGAGTAAGCTAGTGCTACCTTCCAATAGTGTTTCTAACACCAAGCAAAAACTAACTAATTATCAAACTGCTAGAGAATGAAATTACTACAGTTATGGAGACTTAATGTCTGTAATTCAATAAAATACAAAATCATGAACTAACTTAATTAAAACACAACATATATAAAGGTATTCACCAATCAATGCCTGAGCCAATTTCTATTGCAAAATTATTGCCTGAAATTCTAGAAAAAATGTTTTCTGTCTTTCTAGAGCTATTTTGTGAAAATACGTGTTTAAATGGTATACTGTAATGAATGAATGAATGATACTATTCCAGAGGTATGATAAAAATACATAAGTTTAAATCCCAGACTGAGAACCCAGTGTGGTGTAGTGTAGGAAGGATAAGAATTTATTTAGAAGAAATAATAGATATGAATGTGAAATTTTCCTGGATCACCCCGAGGAAGATTTGGCTCAAGAAATCCTGTTGGGTTTCTCCACCGGCTGAAGGGAGACAAAGAGGGTAAATTTTCCTAACTAGACAGGTCTGGCAAAGTTTGTAAGAAGATATTTGGTCTCTCGCTACCGTCTTCCCCTTCTCAGATATCTATTATTATTATCCTTAATTATACTGGGATTATATTATATTTTACGAGCCCCCCCTCCCTTATAAAGGAAGATAAACATCAGACAATATTCAACATCTAATAGAAGGAACAAGCCATGGGGTACATTATATACACCCAATTGGTTTATTAAAATGAATGGATGGTGAATGATAGTATTGTCGATGGAATTAGTGTCTGCTGTATGTAATATGCGTCTCACAATTCAAGTGTTTTGCATCATGGCTGACTAAAGATAGGGCATTGACATGGTGAGTTCCCTTTTCATAGGAACCTAGCTTTTCAGCCCCTGGCTGATAGTGAAGCGTCGTTAGTTCTCCGGTCTCCTTCTGACGTTGCATCAGGTAGGTCTTGAATGGTTCGGATTTGCCTCCACTGTGCTTGACTCCGTATTCTTCTCTGAGATTGGACTGTCGTGCAAGGCTCCACCATAGACTACTCAGAGATGGACTCTAACCAGCAATTTAGACACGTGGCTTCAGTGCTTTTAATGCATGAATTCGCCGCTATCTGGATTAGGTCTAGCTTTCTTGGTTGACTGTGTGCAAGTGAAAAATGGCTGGGTTTGGTGCACTTTTAGTGGGTGATTTCTGCTTGGGCACATGACCCGAAGCATGCATCATGTGACTTTGGCATCATATAGATGCTCCAATCAATAACGTTAAAAGTCACGTGGGGGTTTCCTAAAGTGGCATAAACTGGTTCTACCTAGGTTTAAGTAGTCGGTCCTAATTTACAACAGGTTTATAGCTACCGAGGTCAGGTCAACAATGACATCGTATCTAAAAATAGTATTAGACACTAGGAGACCATCCACGATCGAGATTTTCCGTGATTTTTTTTTACCGCCGTTTTTTATCGCTGTTCCGATCATGCATTGCAGATGAGAAAAAAATGTCTCGTAAATTAAAAAAAAAGAAGAGAAGATTGGGCAAGTCGTCACATCCAGTATGTTTTATTTTGTGTGTTTTATCCTGTCCCAGTGAGTAAAACATTCACTTCAAACATCAGATTTGCAAGGCTTCTGGGGCAAAGTCTACAGACAGGGGGTATGATGTGCTGGTGTTGTGGGTAGTGGGTTTCCCCCCTTGCTTCACCCTAGGCCTAGTGAATTCTGTTCATGAAAGGAGCGACCATTGCGGTGTTAGTCTCTTGGCCTAGCAAAACCTCTCATACCCCAAGATCGTTGTGCGTGGTGAAGAGCCACACCCTCCTCGAGGTAGTCCTGGTAACTGAGGGTGCGAATCCTCAGGCTAAACACAACGGATCTAGAGGAGCAAACCTCGATAATAAAACCGGTGCACTACACCGTACACGCCCTCTGTGGGTGGGAAGGAGCCAGATGGATACTGAACAAGTCTTGGGAGTGATAACGAGTGTGGACTGCTCCCTGAAGATCGGAACCCATCGTACAGGCACAGAGACTCAGGACGTGACGATCCTATTGCCTTCAACTCTTGGTCACATGCCTAGAGCCTCGGAGAACTCGGCGTAACCAGCAGGCAATTTAGTGGCGGGGAAAGAGCACTGTGAGCCCTACCTTGGCTATGTATCACAAGGAGACGCAGAAACACCCCCTTTATCTCCCCCAGAGCTGGCACAGTACACTTCTGGCTTCTACCCGGGGCGTTAGGAAATCCACAGGCACCCCAGCATCACAATGCCAAGAAGATGACAAAGTTGGAATTTACTAACTCAAACCTGGCAGAGCAAGTCCTCCATCAGATGCGGCCGATGCTGGGCCCACTGGCGCGTGGACACGTCCCGATCCCCATCGAGACTTGCCCGGGGAGCCCACCCCGGCTCAAAAAAGCAGAGAAGGCCACTCTCCAAACCTCCGATGTCTTGCGGGCAGTGTTAGGATGTGCAAGAACATGGACAGGAAGACTCCACAACTTCCCCACCGAAGACACGCCCACGGCGACCGTTGCCTCAATTGGCTGTGTGTGGTGTACCCGGAAACGGGGCCTCCCAGTACTGAGGCACAGTTAAGTCCCCGATGTCACTTATCGGTGCAGAGTTGAGAGAGATGGCTGAGCATCACAATCCCCCCTGTGTTGCAGCATGATGAGAACCCAGCATTGCACACTGAGCTTGGGGGGATCACTTGGGCACCAGACTTAATACTGGCTCTTGACTGGATGGCCGCATGCAGATTTCTACAATGGAGGGTTGGCAGGTGGTGGGTATCTGGAAGTGGCTCTGTGCAGGACGTGAGGATTCCTTGGGTGAGCCCAGAACCAGAGCACAGCATTGTGCAAGCTCTGCATAGTTGGAGAGCCCCCTGGATGACGGGGAATGCACAGTGTGCTACCCCACCTATCCCCAACTGCTAACTTAGAACCAGAAGTGGGGTCCTCTGTATGCGTGCCAGGCCAGGATAAAATGCCTGGGAAAAGAGACTGGATCTCAGAACTCCCTAACTCAAAGTTGCAGGATGGCAGAAAAGCCATGGGAAAGACAGGACTATTTTGAAGATAACGCAACCATATTTTCACCATACGAGCTCGGACGCCGCCTCGGTAAACAAGGTCCGCGCAGAGCAGTGACACCCCCAGGCTGCTTGCGAATAGTCTACTACTGGGAACATAAACAGATTAGGGATGAGCCCACTCTCCCGTTGAACAGGTGCTAAAGTCATAGATACTGGGCCAGAAGGCGCACCGGAAACCACAGTATCACGCAACTCGCTTTTTTTTTTTCTATGGAGAGTACACCGTAAGGCTTCTCTCTTGTATGTATTCTCTTGTGAACTTTCAGTCTGGCATCATCAACTAAAGATGCACTACAAACATCACATTTGTAAGGCTTCTCACCAGTATGTATATAACCAGCAGCTGCATGCGTCCCTTTCCACTACTAAACATCATAAACTATCCCGTCTCCTCCCTACCCCTAAAGCTGCCCCTCCATCCTCCACTCCATCCCGCACTCAGGTAGTCTGCATCCCCTCAGATCTGCTGCTCTCTGAGGGAGAGCGCTCTGTTCTCTGTAAGGGCCTAAAATTTGTTCCTCTTTGTTTGACCCTAGACCCATATAATTTCCTCCAGGATGTTCATCGGTTTCACCGTCGCATGAGCTGAAGTTCCATTTTAGACAGGAAGACAGCACTCCGCAGTCTCAGAATGAATCCGACATCTTCGCACGTTTTTCTCACTCTACGAAACCTCCCTTTACGCCTAAACCTGGGGCTTCTCATGCCCTGGACCTGTATATCAAGAACACCATCCATGACACTCAGCAGCTCTGCCCTCGTAGATTACATTATTCCAATCTCACTTCTGCAGAGTCCCGTGCTCTCTCCCTTCTTCGCTGTAGAGACGACATTGTCATCAAACCGGCTGACAAGAAAGGAGCCATTGTCGTCTTGCAGAAGAACTTATACCTAAGTGAAGGTAAAAACCAGTTGACCAATGGCTCTTTTTACAGGACCAGGGATGCAACTGTCTCTAACAATCGCATTGTACACAACACTATTAAACAGCTCATCACCAGTAATGCTCTTCCTCCCCACACATCTCATCTTAGGATTCATGAAAGTTCTTTGGGCAAGCCTGTATTCTCTACATGCTCCCCAAAATTCATAAGATCAACAACCTTGGCAGACCTATTGTCTCGGCCTGTTCCTGTCCTACTGAACACATTTCTGACTTCCTCAATAGCATTTTGCAACCTATCGTTGAGAATCGTCCCTCCTTTGTCAAAGACACTAATCATGCTCTTACAACTTTCTCCTCTATCCGACTCTCAGCAGACCACTCCTACCGTCTTTTCTTGTTAGACGTCTGTTCTCTGTATACCTCAATTCCCCACTCTGATGGTCTCCAAGCTCTTCGGTTTTTTCTTGACCAGCGCACTTGTCCTTCTATATCCACAGACACTCTTCTCTGTCTTGCTGAACTGGTCCTTCAACTTAATTCCTTTGAATTCAATGGTCAGTTTTTTTTACCAAATTAGTGGTGTTGCCATGGGAATGAAGATGGGCCCTAGCTATGCCTGCCTGTTCATGGGCCACTTGGAGCATCAGATATGGCAACAATAATCCGGTCCTTTCCCCAGGTTTTACTGCAGATATATCGATGATGGCATAGGTCTCACAGATATGTCCGAGACTGATTTATCCCGCTTCACAGCAAAACTTAAACTACTAGCGGCAAGTACACATAATGCAGTTGAATCTTGCAAACTAACTTATAACTTGTTAAATAAAGAAGTGAAGACAAAAACTCGAAGAGATAAAAGACATTTCATCAATGAACTGGCCGTAGAAGCTGAAAATGCTGCAAGAACTGGTAATAGTAGGTGCCTTTATCAAATTACAAAACAACTATGTCACCAGCCTACTGCTATGGAAACACCTGTTAAAGGTAAATTAGGGAATTCAATACCAACAGAAAAAGAACAAATGAAGAGATGGGCTGAGCACTTCATGGAGGTGCTAAACAGACCACCACCAACAGTAACACCTGATTTTAATAATGAAACACCCACAACCACCTTGCCAATAACTTACGATGAATTCACGCTGGACGAGATCAAACAAGCCGTTAAAAGATTAAAAAATTTTAAAGCTGCTGGAGTTGACGAAATTTCAGGGGAAATGATTAAAGCAGTTAATGACAACAACCTCTTGAGAATTTTAGATATTATAAATGAAGTATGGAGAGAAGAACAACCACCACAACAATGGAAAGACAGTATTATTGTAAAGTTACCAAAGAAAGGTGATCTATCAGACTGTAATAACTGGCGTGGTATATCTCTATTATCAGTACCTGGAAAATTATTATGTTGCATGATGTTAGAAAGACTTAAATTGCATGCTGACGAAAAGATCAGAGAAGAACAAGCGGGTTTCAGGCCGAAACGATCATGTATTGATCAAATATTCACACTAAGAACAATTATAGAAGAATCAGTGGAAAGGCAATCGCCACTTATTATCACCTTCGTCGATTTTCAAAAAGCCTTTGATAGTCTACACCGCCCATCATTGTGGAAGATACTTACAATCTATGGTTTTCCAACAAAATATGTGAATATAATCAAAGCGCTATATGACAATGCAAGATGTTGTGTTAGAACAAATAAAGGGAATACAAAATGGTTTACAGTAGAAACAGGGGTGAAACAAGGCTGTATTATGTCACCACTACTTTTTGGAATAGCTATTGATTGGGTTATGAGAAACTATACCCACAATGAACAATTGGGTATAAAATGGACAAATGGAAAATTCCTGGGGGACCTGGATTTCGCAGATGATGTAGCATTCTTAAGTTCAACACCAAGACAATCCCAAGAAGCAATAAATAATTTGTGTCATCTCTCGGTTAAAATAGGTCTCCAAATAAATGCCTCTAAAACTAAAGCTATGAACTTTTCTAACGAGACCTTTGATATCATCTTGAACGGGGAAAAACTACAGAAAGTTGAAAGTTTCAATTATTTAGGCAGTAAAATGACTCAGGATGGTGACACAACAAGAGAAATCCATACTAGAATTGCTTTTGCAGCTAGCGCCTTCAATAGATTATCTAACATTTGGAAATTACGATCATTGAATATACATACCAAGCTTCGTCTGTTTAATTCAAATGTTATCTCAGTGTTAACATACGGCTGTGAGAGTTGGAAAATAACAAAATCATTGGAGAACAAGCTGAATACATTCGAGAACAAATGTCTTAGAAAACTCATGAACATCAGTTGGAAAGAATTCAAGACTAATCGACAAATAAGAGAAGACTCTAGGCAGAAATATGTCTCCGACTATATAAGGAAAAGACGATGGTCATATATCGGTCATGTCCTACGAATGCAAAACAACAGAATACCACTACAGGCGCTCACTTGGGTTCCTGAGGGTAAGAGGAAAAAAGGAAGACCAAAAGAAACACTCAGAAGAACAATAATAAGAGAAGGAAGAACGTTGGGCCTAAATAATGTGCAAGAGCTAAGAGGAGTGGCGTCACAACGAACAACCTGGAGAGCACTGGTTTCTGCCTTATGCGCCGTGTTTGGTGCTTAAAGAATTTATTATTATTTATTATATCGACTTTGTCAACCACTTCCACCCCACCATCAAGTTCACCTTCCTCATCTCCACAGTATCTGTCAACTTTCTTGACATTACTATTACTATCACGCCCTCCGGCCTTAATACCTCAGTATACTACAAGCCGACAGATGCCCATAGCCACCTTCTGTATACCTCTTCTCATCCCCGGGCTCGTGGTGACTCCCTTCCATTTTCACAACTTCTCTGCCTCCACCGTTTGTGCCTAGATGACGATGACTTCCACTTCCGAGCCAATGAGATGTTGGATTTCTTCGGTAGCAGACTTTATCTGGAACATGTTCTCACCTCTGCCCTCCAACGTGTGCTCCCCATCTCTCGTCAGGAGGCCCTCAAACCTCTCTATAAATCCACTTCGGATAGCGTCAAATTAATCTTGACCTAACACCCTCATAGTACTGCAGTCAAAGAGATCCTTTTCCACCACCTCCCTATCCTCCAAGCAGAGTCTGTGACATAAGAAGTATTCGGTGAAGCACCTTTGGTGGCATATAGACGTGACATGAACTTGAAGGATCTTTTTGTTCACAGCCGTCTCCCAAAGGAGAGTGCCACTCACTTTGGCACACTACCCTGTGGTCGGACACGATGCAACATGTGCAAGTATGTCATCTCAACCCACAAGGTGTCTTTTCCTGAGGCTACGTACACCATCACCAGTAGCTTCACGTGTGAGTCGCGCAATGTCATTTATACGATCATATGTAAACGTTGCTGCAAAACATATATTGGCCAAACAGGCAAACGACTTGGGGACAGATTCAGCCAGCACTTGAATGACATCTCTCAGCAAAAATCCACACCAGTTGCCATACACTTTAATGGTCCTGACCACCATGGTCCCATCCAGGTCATGGCGATCAGATCCTGCTCCTCTGACACTGCTAGCCGAGAACAGCTTGAGAACCATCTTATCCACCGCATGGGGTGTCTAAAACCAGCTGGTCTTAACACTCTACACACCTTTGTCTGAGGTCATCCTTTCCTCTCTTGTTCTATTTTGACTCTTTCCACTCTTATCCTACTTTTCTGCTGCACTCTATTAATATGTATGAATATATAATACACTGTTTTTAATATGTCTTGATTTTTTTTTCTTTCATATTTATTTATCTCCAACTCATTCTGTCCTCTTCTATTTCCAGTCCCCACTAATATTACGTTTGGGTAGTTTATTGTTCAGTTTCGTATTTTAGTTTCTTAGTAGTATGTATTGTGTACATCCGGTGGTGGCAGTCATTTCCTTTTCCGGACACGTTTGTCCGTTTGCAGGCAGCAAAAGTGTTAGGACTTCGATGCCTTCAGGGAAGTACCTAGGTTTAATTTTTATATTTATTTAGGTTCTTATGTGTCCTATCTAGCCTTCATTTTCTTTCCTTTCCCTGACGAAGGCCTTGTTGGCTATTTTCTTTGTCTTTTGTCCTCGTAAGACGAATCACCTTTTTTCGATTTCTTTTCACACCCATCCATATGTATTCTTTGGTGTGTTTCAAGTGTGTCAGCACAAGCAAAACTTTTACCCCAAACATCACATTTGTAAGGCTTCTCTCTGGTATGTTTTCATTTGTGTACTTTCCAGCCATTACAATAAGCAAATAATGTACTACAAACATCACATTTGTAAGGCTTCTTTCCTGTACATATTCTTTTGTGCTTTGATACATTACTATCATTAATAAAACATGCACCACAAGCTTTACATTTGTAAGGTTTTTCTTCAATATGTACACTTTTGTGCGTTTTAAATTTGCTAGCCTGAACAAAATCTGCACTACAAATATCACATTTATAAGTCTCGCAATTGCATTCTGTTATCTTAACAGATTACTAGCATTAGTAAAAGATGCGCCACATGCATCACATTCTAAGCTTTTTCTTAATTGTGTACTCTTTTGTGTATTGACAGAGTCCTTGCAGCAGCAAAAGATATGCACCACAAGCCTCACATTTGTAAGGC
This sequence comes from Oreohelix idahoensis, assembly GCA_024509875.1. NCBI lineage: Eukaryota > Metazoa > Mollusca > Gastropoda > Stylommatophora > Oreohelicidae > Oreohelix > Oreohelix idahoensis. The sequence goes on along the minus strand of JAMPIV010016485.1, from coordinate 255,571 downwards.
TCTTCTGCAGTATGTGCTCTTTTGTGTCTTTTCAATTGGTTAGGCTGAGAAAAAGATGCACTACAAACACCACATTTGTAAGGCTTTTCTCCAGTATGTATTCTTTTGTGACTTGACAGATTACAAGGATCAACAAAAGATGCACCACAATCATCACATTTGTAACGCTTCTCTCAAGTATGTATTCTTTTATGTACTTTCAGGTTATCAGCATGAGTAAAAGATGCACTACAAACATTGCATTTGTAAGGCTTCTCTCCAGTATCTGTTCTTTTGTGTCTTGACAAACTACTAGCATCAGCAAAAGATGAATAACAAGCATCACATTTGTAAGGCTTTTCTCCAGTATGTGTTCTTTTGTGACTTGACAGATTCCTAGAATCAACCAAAGATGCACCACAATCATCACATTTGTAAGGCTTTTCTCCAGTATGTACTCTTTTGTGTCTTTTCAATTGGTTATGATGAATAAAAAATGCACTACAATCATCACATTTGTAAGGCCTCTCCCCAGTATGAGTTTATTTATGTGCTTTCAGACTGTTAGCATATGCAAAATATGCACCACAAACCTCACATTTGTAAGGTTTTTCTCCAATATGTACAATTTTGTGTGTTTTAAATTTGCTAGCCTGAGCAAAATCTGCACTACAAATATCACATTTGTAAGTCTTCTCTCGGATTTGCATTCTGTTGTGTCTTGACAGATTATTAGCATTAGTAGAAGATGCACCACAAGCATCACATTCTAAGCTTTTTCCCCATTGTGTACTCTATTGTGTTTTGTCAGAGTACTTGCAGCAGCAAAAGATGCACCACAAGCCTCACATTTGTAAGGCTCTTCTGCAGTATGTACTCTTTTGTGTCTTTTCAATTGGTTAGGCTGAGAAAAAGATGCACTACAAACATCACATTTGTAAGGCTTTTCTCCAGTATGTGTTCTTTTGTGACTTGACAGATTACAAGAATCAACAAAAGATGCACCACAATCATCACATTTGTAAGGCTTCTCTCCAGTATGTATTCTTTTATGTACTTTCAGGCTGTAAGCATGTCCAAAAAATGCACCACAAATCTCACATTTGTAAGGCTTTTCTCCAGTATGTGTTCTTTTGTGACTTGACAGATGACTAGAATTAACAAAAGATGCATTACAAACATCACATTTGAAAGGCTTTTCTCCAGTATGTACTCTTTTGTGTGTTTTCAATCTGCTAGGATGAATAAAAGATGCACTACAATCATCACATTTGTAAGGCCTCTCCCCAGTATGTATTCTTTTATGTGCTTTCAAGCTGTAAGCATGTGCAAAATATGCACCACAAACCTCACATTTGTAAGGCTTTTCTCCAGTATGTGTTCTTTTGTGTCTTATCAATTGGTAAGGAAAAGCAAAAGATGCACTACAAGCATCACATTTGTAAGACTCTTCATTATGTACTCTTTTGTGTCTTATCAATTGGTTAGGAAAAGCAAAAGATGCACCACAAACATCACATTTGTAAGACTTTTCTCCAGTATGTGTTCTTTTGTGACTTGACAGATTACAAGAATCAACAAAAGATGCACCACAATAATCACATTTGTAAGGCTTCTCAATAGTATGTATTCTTATGTGTATTTTCAGGGAGTCCATACGAGCAAAAGATGCACTACAAACATCACATTTGTAAGGCTTCTCTCCAGTATGTATTCTTTTATGTACTTTCAGGTTATCAGTACGAGCAAAAGATGCCCCACACACATTACATTTGTAGGGCTTTTCTCCAGTATGTGTTCTTTTGTGACTTGACAGATTATTAGAATCAACAAAAGATGCACTACAGTAATCACATTTGTGAGGCCCTTCTCCATTATGTAATCTTTTGTGTCTTATCAATTGGTTAGGAAAAGCAAAAGATGCACCACAAACATCACATTTGTAAGGCCTCTCTCCAGTATGTATTTTTTTATGTACTTTCAGGTTATCAGCACGAGCAAAAGATGCACTACAAACATTGCATTTGTAAGACTTCTCTCCAGTATGTGTTCTTTTGTGTCTTGACAGACTACCAGTATCAGCAAAAGATGAACCACAAGCATCACATTTGTAAGGCTTTTCTCCAGTATGTGTTCTTTTGTGACTTGACAGATTCCTAGAATCAACAAAAGATGCACCACAATCATCACATTTGTAAGGCTTTTCTCCAGTATGTACTCTTTTGTGTCTTTTCAATTGGTTACGATGAATAAAAGATGCACTACAATCATCACATTTGTAAGGCCTCTCTCCAGTATGTATTCGTTTATGTACTTTCAGGCTGTTAGCATATGCAAAATATGCACCACAAACCTCACATTTGTAAGGTTTTTCTCCACTATGTGTTCTTTTGTGACTTGACAGACTAAAAGAATTAACAAAAGATGCACCACAATCATCACATTTGCAAGGCTTCTCAATAGTATGTATTCTTATGTGCATTTTCAGGTAGCCCATAAGAGCAAAAGATGCACTACAAACATCACATTTGTAAAGCTTCTCTCCATTATGAACTCTTTTGTGTCTTTTCAATTTGTTAGAATGAGGAAAAGACGCACTACAAACATCACACGTGTAAGGCCTTTCCCCAGTATATATTCTTTTATATGCTTTCAGGCTGTCAGAATGAGCAAAAGATACTCCATAAACATTACATTTGTATGGCTTCTTTCCTGGATGTACTCTTTTGTGTTTATTCAGACCACAAGCACTAAAGTTGTTAAGCTTCATTCCGCTAAGCATTTTTTTGGAATTTTTAATTTGTGTATTACTTTGTAATGCATCATTTGTATCAGCCTTACTTGGCTGATCATTTTTTTCACACAAGGGAAACATTTTATCCAACTCTTCACTATAATTGTTACTGCATAATGTCAGCCGACAAACATTCACAGCCCCACAAATTTCTGCTGTCTTTTTTTTATGGCCTTTGAAATTCACAGATATTTCATATTCAGTCATTCTTGCCTCAGTGTCATCTTCTTGTGTTTGTTCAGTACCAAAGTTATCATCTTTCTTGACTGCCATTACAATTATTTTATTACTTTTGTCTCCAAGTAAAGCATCTGAAAGTCCATCTTGTTTCCCAGCTTCCAAGTATTTGTCATCACAAATTATTTTCTTCTCAATTTGGAAATATTCCTCTCTGGAGAAGGGAAGCTGACAATGAAAGCTGGTATGTAAATCTGAAAATGGTGAGTTAAAACAAGTGATAAACAGGTGTACTGAAAAACATTTTAAAAGTATTTTGTTGTCAGTCTAAACCTCCCAGGTTTTCCTGAGAAATGACCTGATCAGTGGAAATATAAATTTCATTACATTCACTAACAATCATGACCTACTTTAATCTTATCACAAATTGCTAGTAAGTCATTTGTGTTAACTCCACTAACAAGAGAGACAATTCATGTAAATCTCTACACATAATGTCCAGATAAAAAATAGAAATGTTAAAAACATATAAAAAATTTAGATCTTATTTCATCAGTGCAAACAACCAATCAATGCCCTTAACTAAAATTTACAAACTGCATTGTTCATACACAACTGACAAGGTCTGTTAGATATGCTATCACTGGACTGATTTATTCAGTCTTTTTAGGTGAGTACAGAATCTCATGTTTCCCGCTGACTTTCTTCTCTATATGAGTATGCATCCTACCTCTTTTCTCATATAAATCAATGGGGTAAACATAAATAGGTACTTTATACACAGCATTACAAGGTGAGAGTTTATAAGGGTTAACAATCTATCATACCATTACCTTTCTTTATTTCACATAAGCTAAATTGATCTTCCTTGTCACTTTCTGGCAGTTTTCTATCCATGTTGTCAACCACGTGGTGATGAATGTTTGGATCTTTAGTGCACTCATGACCATGATCAGCCTGACAAATAATGTGGGCAAATAAAAAAAAAAACTATTTCATGATAAAATAAATTTCTGTGGTGTAGAAACTGGAACAAGATACCAGTTGTTCACTTTAGCAACATATCTGTACAAACAACCTGAGATAAATGGTTAAACAATTAAGACCAGATATCTCAGAACAAGCACTGCTTTGTGATACTACCTGATAACATCTTCAATGAATGTCCTGCTACCTCCAGTATCTGTTTTACACATTTTTATTTCCAGTTTATTGAGTTTTTTCCTATTAGCCCTTCTATTCCTCTCATAATGTGTCTTCACCTTGTCATGGTGGGAGAGCTTGTACACATTCATGGCCAAATGACAGAGCTGCACTGGCAGTAATAACAGTGCCAGTAAGATCTTCCAAGCCAGACAGAATGGATGGACTAGCTTGTGTGCCCTATGACCTCAAAGCAGAGATATGCAGGCAGTAACACTGGGGAGTGTGGGGTCTCCAAAGACAGACAGGTTAAAAGGATGGGACTAGTTTGTGTGCCCTCATGACCCTGAGAGACAACTATGATGGCAGCAATACTGCTAGCAGCCGGGTCTTCCAAGCCAAACTGGTTGAAGAGCAGGAGTTAGACCAGGTGAGACATAAACTGCAACCTTGCAGGCAGGCTGCTCACAGCCAAGAATGGACCTGACAAAAGTTCCTGTTGAAACCACAAGCATTGGACCACAGTCTAATGAAACAGTGCACCCAATAAAGACATATATCTTTCTGTTCACTGCACCCATTTATAAAATATGTAGCATCATCACCACCCTTTCCTCCCCAAGTAGCACTGGCCTTTAACAAACTTATGCTAAGTCTTTCTGTTACATACCACTAGCTCAAGGTCTGTTCCTCCAACAGTATCTATACTGCTGCCAAAGTATATGAATGATTCTGCATCATGTAATGTCCAACAGTATCTATACTGCTGCCAAAGTATATGAATGATTCTACATCATGTAATGTCCAACAGTATCTATACTGCTGCCAAAGTATATGAATGATTCTACATCATGTAATGTCCAACAGTATCTATACTGCTGCCAAAATATATGAATGATTCTACATCATGTAATGTCCAACAGTATCTATACTGCTGCCAAAGTATATGAATGATTCTACATCATGTAATGTCCAACAGTATCTATACTGCTGCCAAAGTATATGAATGATTCTACATCATGTAATGTCCAACAGTATCTATACTGCTGCCAAAGTATATGAATGATTCTACATCATGTAATGTCCAACAGTATCCATACTGCTGCCAAAGTATGTCCAACAGTATCCATACTGCTGCCAAAGTATATGAATGATTACATCATGTATATGTTCCAACAGTATCTACATCATGTAATGTCCAACAGTATCTATACTGCTGCCAAAATATATGAATGATTCTACATCATGTAATGTCCAACAGTATCTATACTGCTGCCAAAATATATGAATGATTCTACATCATGTAATGTCCAACAGTATCTATACTGCTGCCAAAGTATATGAATGATTCTACATCATGTTGTGGTGTTTCTTCAAGTGCAATACTGTTATTGTTTCCTGCATTTATTCTCATTATCTTTGTTTTCTCCTTGTTTATTTTTAGACCCACTTGCTATGATTGCTCATTAAGTATTTGCATTTTGTCTTGCATCTGATTACAGTTGTTGTTGTTTAACTAGGGCCGCTGAGCTACTTGCTCTTTCGCAGCCAATACCAAGTTGAAGACTCTTTGGGGTTATCTACACTGTAGATCTAGACTTTTCCTGTGTGTTGTTCTGCCATTTTGAAACATGTTGAGTTGAAGTCATGAGCTCCAGTTTCTCCAGCCTGGCTTACACTTAAAAGATCATCATATCTGGTGTTAAGTTAGGAGGAAGAAGTGTGAGGCATACTGTGCATTCCCCACCATCCAATGGAGCTCTCCAAATATGCAGAGCTAAAGTACTGTGCTCTGGTTCTGGGCTCTCTTAAGGAATTGTCATGTGCCACACACAGCCATTTCACAGTTCATCCATGCCTATCATAGGCATGCAGCTAACCAGATAAAAAAGCTAGATTTACATCTGGGATTCAAGTGACTCCTCCAAGCTTAGTGTGCAATGCTGGGTTCTCAACATGTTTTACCACAAAGGGAATCACTGGAAGTGTGTACATGATTTCAAGAGTCGATGTGGGTGTAATTAGCCTCACAGACAGGTTTACTTCCACATTTGAACACTGCAGCATTCTAGTTGTCAAATAAGGATGATTCCAGATATGCATTCATGCATTCTGATTACAGTTATGGGACAAGTGAGCCAAGTCATTGGATAAATCAAGATAATCAAGCTGTTTAGTCAGAGTCCTCTGGGTTCCATTTCTGTTGGCTTAATTAATGTTCCTAAAATCCAATAGATAGCCAATATGAGAAATGGTGGTAACAAGCATCCCTGTTGCACTCAAGTTCTTATCCCAAACGACTCTTCATTCTGTAAGTTCTCCTTCGCGAAGAACTCTGCATGTCATGTCTTCATAAGTTTTCTTTATTAAGTTAATGATCTTAAGGGGGACTTCTTAACTCCTCATCAGTGTCCACAGTGGTTCTCTGTCTACACTGTAAAATGCCTTCTCATAGTGCACTAATACAATTTGAAGATGTGAGTTCCATTCCAGATTTTGTTGCACTATTATTCTCAATGTGGCTATCTGATCTGTACAGGATCTGTTTTGCATGAAACCTGCATGTTCATCTCTCAGATGTCTATCTTTGGACTCTTTTAGTCGTTCCCCTTCTACCGTGAGGTGTAGAGGTTTGGAAGAGAGAGCGCCAGACTATCCTATCAGCTGTCTTCCTCCTGGCCTTGTTCCATTCTAGTCCTAGGTCCTTCAAAGATTGTCTAATGTTGTTCTCCCAGCGGACTCTGGGTCGTCCTGGGGGTCTGGATCCCTGGCTCTTTGTTTTGCATGCTTGTCGTGGTATCCGATCTTCTCCCATTCTGCAGATATGGCCAAACCATCTTAGTTGGGACTGTTCTACTTGGGTCTGCAGGGGGTGGGATTTTAGGCCTTGACGTATCGTCTGGTTGCAGACCATGTCTCTTCTTGTTACTTCAACCACCTTCCTGAGATACCTCATTTCTGAGGTTTGGATCTGGCTTTTATGGGTTGTAGTCATTGCCCATGACTCGCATCCATATGTCAAGACTGGGACATAGGTGGAGCGGTATACAGCCATCTTCGTTTTCTTACCAACCTCTCTCTTGCTGAGGAATCCTCGATTTATGGCCTAAAAAAGTCTCCCAGCTGCTGCTTTTTGAGTGGCCAACTCTTCTTTGATGCCTCCCTTTCGGTCTATAATAGCTCCGAGATATTTAAAGTGGTCGACCTGCTCCAGGACCTGTTCTCCCAGCTTAATCTGATGTCTTCTTTCTTTTCGTGATATCACCATGGATTTTGTTTTAGAGCTACTTATGACCATCTCTCTCTTCTCCAGCTCTTCCTTCCAGACTTGCAGGTTGGATTGGAGATGTGCCTCTGATTTAGCAACCAGAGGCAACATCATCAGCAAATGCCAGCTCCGAAATATAGACCTGTCTCATCTTCCAGTACCCCACTGAATACTTTCTTGTTCTCTCCTTACATGCCTTGATGACATCGTCCATAAGGAGTATGAAGAGGTAAGGTGACAGGATATCACTTGTCTTACACCAGTGGTGGTCCTGAACTCTTCTGACTTATGGTTTGCTGTCCTCACATAATTTCTGCAAGACTTGTAGAAGCTCTGTATAGCATGAATCAGAGGTGCTGGAATATTCTTCCTTGCCAAACAGTCCCAAAGTTTGCTCCAGGGGACCCTGTCAAATGCCTTTTCCAGATCTATGAAACAAAGATGGATCTCACTCTTATACTCAAGGGTCTTTTCACTCAGCTGTGTTCTTCTTCTTCCTCGTTCGTCCTGAAAAGGACGTTGGTTGCGTTGTGTCTGTTTACAGCAAAGCTGCGATATCTGCGCCTTTCGGCCGACACATCAGACTTCAGTACGGCATTTTTTGGGACCGGGTTTGCCTTCCCTCTTCGATCCTTACTCTCTCAGCCAGACTGCAGTGATGCAGCCTGTTTCGAGGCCCACCACTTGGAGGTGGAGTAGGGTCTTGGTCAGCTATGGTTCGCTGACCCTGACGCAAGCAGTCAAGCTATGGGTCGCTGACTGCATTCTCTGTTGCTGCGTCTTTGGGTCCCTCTCAGCTGTCTGAGTGTGAAGTTTAGGTCTTGAGTACTTCAGTGTGCTCAGAATCCACACTGGACCTCATCCAGATAGGCATCGGAGTCCCTGCTCTAGGATTCTAGAGTAGATTTTACCAGGGACACTGAGAAGGGATATGCCTCTATGGTTTCCACATTGTCGATTGTCACCCTTTTTGAAAATTGGTGTTATGATGGCAATCTCCCAGTACTTTGGTATGGTCTTGTTGCACCACGCTGCCTGTAGGACCCTTAAGAGTAATAGGTCACCTGATGCTCCCATGTACTTAACCATTTCTGGTGTTATACCATCATGCCCTGCTGCTTTGCCCATCTTGATTTTCTCCAATGCTGCCTTCAGGTCTTCCATCTTTATGTCATCTTCATCGCCATTTGTTTCCTCTTCTGTGCTAGTGGTTATCATTTCTAATGCTTGACCTTGCTCACCATCATAAGATACTTGTTTTAAAACCTGATAAATAATGTACAGGCAGCAGTGGCACAGCTGGCGAGTCCTTTTCAGGACTTCATCATGCTGGCAAATAGATAATGTTAGTCCTTGTCAGGACTTAGTATCTAAATGCTGCATGGGCTAGCAGTACTTATCCTTTTTAGGGCTACTTCATGCTAGCTGACAGAAGTGATTTTGTAAGAAGATCGATCAGGGACTGGCGGCTCCTGAGCCTACCCAGCTCTAATGGGTACCTCCGAAACGGCGAGTATCTGCCTGAATGGCGAGGGACACTTGTCTCTGTACAAGAAAATAGGATACTCACGTAAAAATCAATGTCAGGTTAGACATTAAAAATAACCTGAGATTTCGCCTCGAGTATTAGCGGGCGAACGAAAAAAAAAAAATGGCCATGTCTTAATCTTGGAAGTTACCAACAAGAAGAAAGATTCATCTATGTGAATGAACTTTATTATAAGTTAAGTAATTCAATAAGTGGAGAAGAGCATCATCAAGCAATCAGTGCCATTTCAAGCAACCATAATCACCACATACATGAGGAATAGATACTGACAGATAAATATTTCTTGGTATATGTACCTCCTAGACATTTCGTAAAAGTCCTATTTATGTGTCTTATAAAGGAAGTCATTCAGTCTATTTGTGGGGAAATTTTCTAATGGCATTAACTTTGTTTTTTCTGACTCATTTTAGTCAGTGGGGGCTAGATAAAATGAGCAGTCATATCTTGAACGTATCCACAAATAGATATACACATCCCTAGATCATAAGATAGATGTCTTGAGAAAGTGACTTACTTCACAGCTTTCTTTCTACAGCTGTCACCCGCACCTGTGAAGCTTACTACCCATCTGTGCTGTCATCCCCTAATTCAGATATAAATTCTTAGCTATTTGCACTATTTCTCATCTTGACCCTTTGGGAACTCCTCCTAATTATCCATCTCATCACACCTATGTTGAGTAAGTGCCGGTTTTAGTTCTGTATCTATAGCTCAAGATAATCTGTGATAAACGAAATCTTATATTGCTTGTGACATTTTAGTATTAGATTTATCATTATGGTAGTAATCATCTTTAGTAATTGTATTCTTTTTTTTTTCATTTTTATGAATTCACATTAGTTTGCACTTTCATTTACCATCTGGTTTTTTAATTTTTTGTCCCTGGTAGAGACACTGACTGCCATCAATGGTACCTATACCTTGTAGCGGTATGGCAGCTTGCGTACCCTGACAATCCCCAGAGCTATGCCAGTGGGAGTTTTACTCCTGGTAGGTTCAACCAAGCTGGACTGGTCTGTGTGGGTAGGGGTCAGACAAAAGCTGGTACCCTGGTCCTCCAGGTTGGGGGTTTTAGCATAGGGCTGACACCCCTGTCTATGTAAAAAAAATAATGAAGTTACGGAAACAACATCAAATGAACAAACTTTGCTGCGGGATGGACATTCGGAGTCTGTGGCTCGTATGACTGTCAGTGGTGAAAGCCGAAAGGAAGCCACTGACATGAAAACGGATGTCCTGACCGCAAAACAGGATACAAGAATAGGATTTTGGAATGTCAGGACAATGTACGAGACAGGTAAACTAAGACAGGTCACGGCAGAAATGAGAAACTATAGGTTACACATCCTGGGGATAAGTGAGAGCAGATGGACAGGGGCAGGAAAAGTTAAAACAGCAACAGGAGAAACAGTACTTTACTCTGGAAGAGAGGATGGACAGCACAGTGAAGGCGTAGCCGTTATTCTACAGAAAGGGATAGAAAGGACATTACTGGAATGGAAACCCATCAACAACAGACTGATACGATTGAGAATGAGAGGGAGATTCACCAACACTACAATAATACAGTGCTATGCACCAACGAATGATAGTGATGAGGAGGTCAAGGATGAATTCTATCAACAACTGCAGAAAGAAATGGAAGACACACCTAGATATGATCTTGTTATAGTAATGGGAGACCTCAATGCGAAAGTTGGTACACACAATACATATAATGAAAGAACAATGGGGAAATGCGGCAGCGGAACAGCAAACGAAAATGGGGATAAGCTAATAAGTTTCTGTAGCATTAACAACCTGGTCATTGGAGGAACACTTTTCCCACATAAGGAAATTCACAAGTTAACATGGGAATCACCAAATGGTCGGGACAGAAACCAGATAGACCACATCATGGTTAACGGTAGATGGAGACATGCATTACAAGATGTGAAGGTAAGAAGAGGTGCAGATGTGGGAAGTGATCACCATTTAGTAGTAGCAAAACTGAAAGTGAAACTAAGAAGGGCTGGACCAACTGTAACTACACAGAAAAGGTTTGACATCAGCAAATTGAAGGACCCCCTTACCAGAAAAGCTTTTGCGGCCGACATTAAGAAACGATATCAATTTGCCAAAAGCCAGGAAAAGACATTGACTGATGATATAGACCAGAATTTCAGCACCATTTCAACAGTATATAAGGAAAGTAGCAAATCATGCTTAGGATTCCAGGAAAGGAAGAAGCAAGACTGGATAACACCAGAAACACTAAACACCATAAAGATGAGAAAGGAAATGAAAAGAAAGAAAACAGAAGCGAAGTCCCCCAGGTTAAAGCAACTATATAGCGAACAGGGAAGTTAAACGCCAAACCCGAGCCAACAAAAGGAATTTCCTAGACGATCTTGCAAAACAGGCAGAAGAGGCAGCACTGAGAAATGAACAAAGCACAGTATACAAAATAACTAAATTCATCAGCGGAAAACAAGGTGCAAACAATATTATATTAGTAAGAGATAAGCAAGGAAATCTCATCACGACAGCAGTAACTTAAATGCAGAGCTATTTAAGACAGACCCTGAGCTAGCAGCAGAACTATTAGAACCACTATTTGCACAAGTGTGGAAAACGGGGACAACACCATCAGAGTGGAACAAAGGAATAATTGTCAAATTGCCCAAAAAGGGAGATCTTGCAGACTGCAATAATTGGAGAGGAATCACTCTTCTCTCAGTTCCCAGCAAAATACTAGGCAGGATAATTATACAGAGAATTTCAAAGGCAGTAGACTACAAACTGAGGAAAGAACAAGCAGGATTTAGAAAGAACAGAAGATGTGTAGACCATATATTCACTCTCAGGAACATTATAGAGCAGTGCTCAGAATGGCAAAGACAGCTTTACATAAATTTTGTTGATTTTGAAAAGGCTTTTGACAGCATACATAGGGACAGTTTATGGAAAATACTGAGGGCTTATGGAATTCCAAGCTGCATAGTGTCAATCATAAAAAGCCTCTATGCCAACTTTACGTGTAGTGTTGGGCAGAGCAACCTAACCTTCGAGGTGAAGACAGGAGTACGACAGGGATGCCCCTTATCAACCACTCTTTTTTTAACAGTCATAGACTGGGTGATGCGCCAGACAACAGAGGGCAGTCCAAGAGGAATAAGATGGACTACATTTTCTACATTGGAAGATCTGGAATATGCAGATGACATTGCACTGCTGGCACATTCACATCAACACATCCAGGAAAAAACGGATAGACTTAATAAATTTAGCCAGCAGGTGGGCTTGAACATCAATTTAAAGAAGTCTGAGGTCATGACGCTCAATGTGAGCAACCCTGAGCCCATATCAGTAAGGAATCAGCAATTGGTACAGACAGATACCTTCACATACCTAGGAAGCATAGTAACACCAGACGGTGGGGCAGGCAAAGACATCAACATCAGAATGAATAAGGCAAGAACAGCCTTCTTTAGCCTAAATAACATCTGGAAGTCCCCCCAATACAGCACAAGCACAACAGTAAGATTATACCAGAGTTGCGTGCTTTCTGTGCTTCTCTATGGTGCGGAATGCTGGAGAGTCACAGAGAAGGAAATGTCAAAATTGTCCTCTTTTCACACAACATGCCTAAAAAAAAATTCACCGCATCTTTTGGCCGAATACCATCACCAACCAAGATCTGCTTACTCGTAGCAAGCAAGAGGACATGCACACCATCATAGCTGGCAGACGCTGGAGCTGGGTTGGTCATGCCCTCAGAAGAGACCCCGATGCCATCACAAGAACAGCTATGCTTTGGACCCCTGAAGGAAAGCGAAAGAGAGGCCGACCAAAAACAACTTGGCGGAGGACTGTGGAGGCTGAGATGCAAAGAATGAACCAGAGTTGGGGCACTGTACGAAGGATGGCCACCGACCGTGCAAAGTGGAATCAATTTGTTGTTGCCCTACAAGACGCCACTAGGCGTGATGGCCACTGACTGCTTTGACTGTCGGTGGTTAAGGATCGAAGAAGAAGAAGAAGAGACACTGTAGTCATCACATATGCTATTTCTGTGTTCTTTATTCAAGTTAAATGCTCAACTACCTATTTTTATTCATCTTCTTATGGTGAGGTTTTTTGTGAGGTGATGACTGAATGGTGTGGCTGTGTGTGTTATTACAAATGTCACTGTCTGTGGAGTGATCACTTTAATGTATGGATTTCTGTGATGATATCTGTAATTTTACAACTGAAATGTCTAGATGTCTATAATGTGATAACTTCCAAATGTGGTTGCCTTAAATTGTTGTGCCTATTCTAATGTTTCTAATAAACACATTACCTCAGCATTATCAATATAGATGAGTGGTCCATGCTCAGAACAGCCTCCTTCATATTTCATCTTGCACTTCTCACAATCTTAATAGAAATATTGACTACCATTAATCACACAATACAATTAGTTATTTGAAAATTAATGTTATATATAATAAACTCCCACCAATTTTTCTTTTCTAGACTTTGTTATTGCATGTGTAAATATATTGTAGCTAACAGTACACAATTCTATCTTTCAGACAGTAAATAACATGATTAGATAAACACAGAAATGCACTAATGTATTTTGAATACTAATTACTAATGAAAATTTCAATACACTAAAATATGTATAAATAAAGGGAATTAACAGGTACTCGTTGGACATAAAAGAATGACACTAGCAACAGAAAAGAAAATATAAGTGATGGGCTTACCAAGAATTGAACCTTCTTCTTCTTAGATCCTTAACCACCGACCGTCAAAGCAGTCAGTGGCCATCACGCCTAGTGGCGTCTTGTAGGGCAACAACAAATTGATTCCACTTTGCTCGGTCGGTGGCCATCCTTCGTACAGTGCCCAAACTCTGGTTCATTCTTTGCATCTCAGCCTCCACAGTCCTCCGCCAAGTTGTTTTTGGTCGGCCTCTCTTTCGTTTTCCTTCAGGGGTCCAAAGCATAGCTGTTCTTGTGATGGCATCAGGGTCTCTTCTGAGGACATGACCAACCCAGCTCCAGCGTCTGCCAGCTATGATGGTGTGCATGTCCTCTTGCTTGCTACGAGTAAGCAGATCTTGGTTGGTGATGGTATTCAGCCAAAAGATTCGGTGAATTTTTCTTAGGGATGTTGTGTGAAAAGAGGACAATTTCGACATTTCCTTCTCTGTAACTCTCCAGCATTCCACACCATAGAGAAGCACAGAAAGCACACAGCTCTGATATAATCTTAATTTTGTGCTTGTGCTGTATTGGGAGGACTTCCAGATGTTGTTTAGGCTAAAGAAGGCTGTTCTTGCCTTATTCATTCTGATGTTGATGTCTTTACCTGCCCCACCGTCTGGTGTTACTATGCTTCCTAGGTATGTGAAGGTATCTGTCTGTACCAGTTGCTGATTCCTTACTGATATGGGCTCAGGGTTGCTCACATTGAGCGTCATGACCTCAGACTTCTTTAAATTGATGTTCAAGTCCACCTGCTGGCTAAACTTATTAAGTCTATCCATTTTTTCCTGGATGTGTTGATGTGAATGTGCTAGTAGTGCAATATCATCTGCATATTCCAGATCTTCCAATGTAGAAAATGTAGTCCATCTTATTCCTCTTGGACTGCCCTCTGTTGTCTGGCGCATCACCCAGTCTATGACTGTTAAAAATAGAGTGATTGATAAGGGGCATCCCTGTCGTACTCCTGTCTTCACCTCGAAGGTTAGGTTGCTCTGCCCAACACTACACGTAAAGTTGGCATAGAGGCTTTTTATGATTGAAACTATGCAGCTTGGAGTTCCATAAGCCCTCAGTATTTTCCATAAACTGTCCCTATGTATGCTGTCAAAAGCCTTTTCAAAATCAACGAAATTTATGTAAAGCTGTCTTTGCCATTCTGTGCACTGCTGTATAATGTTCCTGAGAGTGAATATATGATCTACACATCTTCTGTTCTTTCTAAATCCTGCTTGTTCTTTCCTCAGTTTGTGGTCTACTGCCTTTGAAATTCTCTGTATAATTATCCTGCATAGTATTTTGCTGGGAACTGAGAGAAGAGTGATTCCTCTCCAATTATTGCAGTTTGCAAGATCTCCCTTCTTGGGCAATTTGACAATTATTCCTTTGTTCCACTCTGATGGTGTTGTCCCCGTTTTCCAGACTTGTGCAAATAGTGGTTCTAATAGTTCTGCTGCTAGCTCAGGGTCTGTCTTAAATAGCTCTGCATTTAAGTTATCATGGCCCGGAGCTTTGCCGTTCTTTAACCCTTTGATTGCTGTGATGATTTCTTCTTTTCGTGGAATGTCTGTATTTACATCTAGATCGTTTTCAGCCTCAGGAACATTCAATTGTGTCTCTGGTGGTTCCTTGTTCAGAGTTTCTCTGAAGTGCTCTGCCCATCTTGTATCCTGTCCCTCTGCTGTCGTGATGAGATTACCTTGCTTATCTCTTACTAATGTAATATTGTTTGCACCTCGTTTTCCGCTGACGAATTTAGTTATTTTGTATACTGTGCTTTGTTCATTTCTCAGTGCTGCCTCCTCTGCCTGTCTTGCAAGATCGTCTAGGAAATTCCTTTTGTTGGCTCGGGTTTGGCGTTTAACTTCCTTGTCCAGCTGACTGTACTGTTCGCTATATAGTTGCTTTAACCTGGGGGACTTTGCTTCTGTTTTTTTTCTTTTCATTTCCTGTCTCATCTTTATGGTGTTTAGTGTTTCTGGTGTTATCCAGTCTTGCTTCTTCCTTTCCTGGAATCCCAAGCATGATTTGCTGCTTTCCTTATATATTGTTGAAATGGTGTTGAAATTCTGGTCTATATCATCAGTCAATGTCTTTTCCCGGCTTTTGGCAAATTGATATCGTTTCTTAATGTCGGCCACAAAAACTTTTCTGGTAAGGGGGTCCTTCAATTTGCTGGTGTCAAACCTTTTCTGTGTAGTTACAACAGTTGGTCTAGCCCTTCTTAGTTTCACTTTCAGTTTTGCTGCTACTAATGGTGATCACTTCCCACATCTGCACCTCTTCTTACCTTCAAATCTTGTAATGCATGTCTCCATCTACCGTTAACCATGATGTGGTCTATCTGGTTTCTGTCCCGACCATTTGGTGATTCCCATGTTAATTTGTGAATTTCTTTATGTGGGAAAAGTGTTCCTCCAATGACCAGGTTGTTAATGCTACAGAAACTTATTAGTTTATCCCCATTTTTGTTTGCTGTTCCGCTGCCGCATTTCCCCATTGTTCTTTCATTATATGTATTGTGTGTACCAACTTTCGCATTGAGGTCTCCCATTACTATAACAAGATCATATCTAGGTGTGTCTTCCATTTCTTTCTGCAGTTGTTGATAGAATTCATCCTTGACCTCCTCATCACTATCATTCGTTGGTGCATAGCATTGTATTATTGTAGTGTTGGTGAATCTCCCTCTCAATCTTAATCTTATCAGTCTGTTGTTGATGGGTTTCCATTCCAGTAATGTCCTTTCTATCCCTTTCTGTAGAATAATGGCTACGCCTTCATTGTGCTGTCCATCCTCTCTTCCAGAGTAAAGTACTGTTTCTCCTGTTGCTGTTTTAACTTTTCCTGCCCCTGTCCATCTGCTCTCGCTTATCCCTAGGATGTGTAACCTATAGTTTCTCATTTCTGCCGTGACCTGTCTTAGTTTACCTGTCTCGTTCATTGTCCTGACATTCCAAAATCCTATTCTTGTATCCTGTTTTGTGGTCAGGACATCCATTTTCATGTCAGTGGCTTTCTTTTGGCTTTCACCACTGACAGTCATACGAGCCACAGACTCCGAATGTCCATACCGCAGCAAAGTTTGTTCATTTATTGTTGTTTCCGTAACTTCATTGGTTTTTTTTTACATAGACAGGGGTGTCAGCCCTATGCTAAAACCCCCAACCTGGAGGACCAGGGTACCAGCTTTTGTCTGACCCCTACCCACACAGACCAGTCCAGCTTGGTTGAACCTACCAGGAGTAAAACTCCCACTGGCATAGCTCTGGAAATTGTCAGGGTACGCAAGCTGCCATACCGCTACAAGGTATGGCAGAAGAATTGAACCTAGGACCAACCAAATGGCACCATCGCCTTACTGTCCTTTCATGATGCCTGTCACAGCAAGACGATGGCGCCGTTTGGTTGGTCCTAGGTTCGATTCCCGGTAAGCCTATCACTCATATTTTCTTTTCTGTTGTCTAGTGTCATCCCGTATATCCAACGAGTACCTGTTAATTACCTTTATTTATTTATTTACTAATTTATTTACTGTTCACAGGACTCAAGGTGTCCTCCATTATTTAAAATATGTATACAAAATGGAATATGTGTAGTGGCAAAAAAAAAAAAAACAGAAAAAAAAGCATCTTACAGACATCCTAAAAAATCTGAAAAGTGCAACAAAATTGTATTTGAGTGAAATAGCTCTAAGAAAGCAAGACACTGAGAGTTCTGTATTTTAATAAATGTATACAAAGAAGAAGATGGAGTCTAATTATTAAATGACATACAGAAAACTGCTAATGAAAACAATAACAAGTAGCATAAACTTACACAGAAAATTTACTTCAACTGGAAACAACAAAGATGTAGAACTGGTCATTTGCTCCAGCTTGACAGGTGACACACATTTTTCTTGCTCACATTTCACTTCTGTCTTGATTGTGTGTCTCTGGAAATATTGTTTTTTAACATGTTCAAAGACAAGTTTTAAACAAATCCATAATAATTTAACCATAAAATAGAGTAGATCATGATGGTCTAGGACAAAATACCCCATCATCATGTTATTTATTAGTACCGTATGGAGCAATGGCCTTCAAAAAACAATCTCCAAGCCTTTCTGTCCTACATAATTCACTCAAGGTTTTTCCATGTCTGTTTTATCTCTTTCATGTCTGTCACCAGTTCTCTTCTCCCTTTTTGTGTGTCCCTCTACAAACCTGTCAATCTTCTGAGACAAAAACCTGTACACCAGACCAGTAAATACCCATAAAAACCAGTACAAACAGCCAACTCCCTTGTAAAAAAATATATTGATATTTTATATGTGATGTGGTTTTAAAACGACAAATGACATATATGAATTAATATTTTAATTAGTGTAATATAAAACACACTAATAAAGTCTAATGATGTTCTTTATGTAAATTAGAAATGCTGTGAATTATAATCATTTAAAACGTGAATTATATCCTTCGAAGTTATCACAACATGGTGATCTTTGTGTTAGTTTTTTTAAATGCACCAGAAAATCAATAACTTTATAACTGAAGTCGTATTATGATTGCAACTGTGGTGATGATATATATATATATACTCCTAAGACTTGTTCAGTATCCATCTGGCTCCTTTCCACCCACAGGGGGTGTGTTTGGTGTAGTGCATCGGTTTTATTATCGAGGTTTTCTCCTCTAGATTTGTTGTTTAGCCTGGGAGTTCACACCCTCAGTTACCAGGACTACCTTGAGGAGGATGTGGCTCTTAACCATGCACAACAATTTTAGGGTATGAGAGGTTTTGCTAGGCCAAGAGACTGACACCGCAATGGTCGCTCCTTTCAAGAAAAATGAATTCACTAGGCCTAGGGTGAAGCAAGGAGGAGAATCCACTACCCACAGCACCAATACATCATACCCCCTGTCTGTACAACAGACTAGGCCCCCTGCCTCACAGAAAATATATTACCTTCTCCTTGAGAACAACATATGATTGCCTTACATTACAGTATTCTTTTTTTTTTATTTCATGATGAAAAATATCCTGTTCCAACATCTGATGGGTTATAATTAGGATATATATTGTTTTCAAATACAAATAATATGAATAACTGGTGGCATCATATCTATCAATTCATTGTAAATAGGGCAAATCAAAATTACCAATTTTGTGTGCATGTTAAAAAAAAACAAAAAAAAAACTGAACAAAAATAATATTCAGTGGGACGGGTGTAAAGGCCTGGTGTTTACAGTTAGATATTTAATTGACTTTCACTTGCCATAAGTCCTATGTATTGTAAGAACCTCATCAGACCTTCACCTTCCCAATTACTTTGTATTAACTTTTGTTCTGGTTGAATGCTGTTTGACTATATTTTGCAGTTCCCTCGGTCTGCCTATTCTCATCACCTCTTCTATATTTATAGGTAAATTTGAAGCCTGAAAATAATATAATATTGGGATTCTCATTTGTTCATACCTCTTACATTTTAACAAAAAATGTCCTATATTATTGTCTTGAAGACATCCTGCAAAATAAGTTCTTCTATTCTGAAATAGCCTTTTCCCAGCTGTAGTCTGAGAAGTTTCTTATTACTGGGAATTTTCAATTTCCTAGATATCTGTTATTATCTCTTTAATTAAGCTTTTAATCCTGGTGATTAACTCATCCCTACATTTAGTAGATTTTTATCAGATCAACCTTTCTCAGCTTCTCTATCTGCCTTTTTATTTCCCTCTATGCTAACATGTGAAGGTATCCAAGCTATTAAGACTGAACATCCTCTAGAATATACGTATGTAGTAGCCAGAAATATCTCCTCTGCAATATCAGGTCTTCTGCATTCTTGTAAGTTTCTTAGTGCTTGATATTCCTATCCCTAATTTGCCATCTTCTCCTTTGTTATTAGATGAATTCTTAAACTCAAAGAACTGGGCAACACTGGATCCTGTTTTACTCCAACAGCTAGATCACAGAAGTTATTAATATTTCTTGCAGCCTCCTGGAGTAAAATTTAGTGCAATATAATAATCAAATTATAGTTATGGTAACAGAATGATGCAAATTTACGACAATGCATATAAGTTTTAGTAACTGATTTGAGTACGTTAGCAGTCACTATTTACCAATAACAATAACAAGCAAACTTACTTCACCATCTGGTTCCATTTTTATATTCTCATTTGATAAAAGGCTCTGTGTTTCCATGATTCTTAGTCTGGCAAAAGATATAAAACAAGTGAGTGATGAATCATGTTCTAACATGATAGATGATATTCAATTAAAGCTAGCAATAGAAACAGATCATTCAGTTGAACACTAAATTGTTAAGTTTCTGGTTAAGAATCTAGCAGTAGTGGGACTTGCACTCTTAATCTCTTGCTCTCATACTAGATTTGTAGAAGGTGTACTATTCTATGCAGATCTTATGTTCTTTTCTAAAAAACAATTGTACTTATTCATGTAGTGGTAGATTTGTGGAAGACATGCTGATCAATGTTGATCTTTTGTTCTACCCTCAGCAAAGATGTACATCCTAATTATAACTCATCAAAGGTTGAGAAGGATATCTGTCTCTATCAACTCAAAATGGAAATAAACAAACAAACAATAAACTACCCTTAAGTTCTATTTCGTCTCCTTAGTTCTACTTTTTCAGTTCTTCTCTACAGCCAAATTACAGATTATTCGCTAAATTTGATCCTCCTGTAATATTTGTTATAAACAAATAGGAAAAGCACTCAAGTTGTAATATTTGTTATAAACAAATAGGAAAAGCACTCAAGTCCACAAAGGTGTGATTTTACAGAAGGATGTTAAAAATATATTAGACAGCTAAAAAGAGTAATGAGGTCACTGTACAAAGGAAGCTTATAAGTCATGTTAGAGGAAAGCAATTGATATTCTTCAGACATGTTATGAGAAGAAGAAAGACAGAATATATTGTGACAACAGGAAAGAATGAAGGACAAAGAGACAGAGGACAACAAAGAAGATATTGAATGGTTTTTATACAGTAGACATTCAAAAATCCGGCAACCTCCGGACCTGAGGAGTGCCGGATTTTTGAAAATGCCGGATTTTTTATGGTTATATATTCTGTATATATTTAACAGACAATGACTACCTGTACACTTTATCTGCGATCAACAATGCACAATGTTTACGTTTTACACCACTTCTTTTATTTGCTGAATCCATAATGGGGCTAAACAGCAGCAAATAAATGATAAAATGAGAAGGAATGAGCAGGAATGCCTGTTAACACGTGCAAGCAAGACCCAACAGCTGCATCAAAACATAAACTGCTTCAGAAAAAACACCCGGATTATTTGCCACCAGGCAAGGTACGTGAAGAAGAAATGAATTTTTTTCTCATTCATCACGAAAGCAGCAAAGATGTCTCAAGTACCTAAGCAAACATAAATTTGATTATGTTTTGTCAGATCATCACACAGGTTAGTTGACAGATCAGGCACGTAGATAAGGAGGCACAGGGGCATGTATTACATGGGGATTATTATAAAATGACACCCAGAGGGGTGCAACTTTATCAAAAGCTTCTGTTTCAGAACATTGCAAGACATATGGAACTGTAAAGCTCCAATGAGAGGAGTAACTATTGTGCTGCCTGGAGACTTTTGGCAAATGCTGCCAGTCATTCCAAAGGGAACAAAATAAGATGAAATCCAAGCTTGCCTTAAGTCTTCTTCTTTGTAGTGCCATGTCATGATAATAAACTTTTCTACAAACATTAGAGCACATCTTATTGGAGATTTTCTGCCTGGCCAGTTTACACAAAAGTTATTTCAGCTTGGAGAAGGAAAAGTACAATAGTGATGGTACTTTGAACCTTGCTCCAGTTAGCAAAGTGATCAAGTCAGTTGATGAACTGGTAACAAAGGTATTTCCAAACCTTCAACAAAATTACCAAAATACGTGGCTATGTGAAAGAGTTACGCTTGCACCAAAAAGATGTAACATTAACAATCAACTTTTGGATTCAAAACCTGGAAGCTCCCATACCTACAAATCAGTTGACTCTGTTATGAATACATCAGAGGTTCTCAATTATCCTACAGAATTCTTAAATTCATCAGAACCCCCAGGACTATCTTCTCATTGACTTCAGCTAAAAGTAGGAGCACCAATAATGCATCTTCACAACTTGGATCAACCTCAACTTTGCAGTGCCACAAGACTCGTGGTTAAAAAAACTAAGCCTATGTTATCAAAGCTACTATTCTTAATGGCTGTGACAAGGGAGATGCTTTAATGCCACTTTTAGACTGAGCAAAGTGGAGAAGTTTGTTGCTGTTCTATAATATGCCACCAGGCGTGATGGTCTCTGATTACTTCGTCAGTCAGAGCCAAGGACCAAAGACAAATAAATAACCTAATATTTTTATTCTCTGTTGTTGATACTTCCAACATTTTAGTAGAAAATGCTCTATATTATTTTCTTGTAGACACTGTACACAGTAAGGTTCTTCTATTCTAAAATAGCCCATTCCAAGTTGTAGTCTAAATAGTTTCTTATTGCTATGAATTTTTAGTTCTCTAGATGTTGGCATGTTCAATAATCTTATCTCATCATCAATATGCATTACGATAACCCCCATCAAACCCCCACTTTCCCGTGACATCATCACTAATCCGTATATATTTTTTCTTGTTATGTAATGTTTACTTAAACTAATTCTCTAGCTGTTCTACCTAGTAGAGATATACGATAACTTTCTGCCTAACCGGCCACTGCAAACTGGAATATCGTCGTTCAACAAATTAAATTGTATCTATATGGGAAAGTCACACATCACATCTCCTTTAAGAATGTCGGGTCCATGACAGGATCAGATTGACAGCATTAACATCAATATGATGATGAGAGACGTCTCAAATAGTGTGCCAACGTCATGAAAGAAATTCAAGCACTAGGCCTACATGAAAGCGAACGAAGAAGACGATGAATCTTGGTGTCCGGAAGCAGGGTCGCCAATTTTTATTTTTAAAGCCAAAGTCCACAAATTTTGATGTCTTTAAAAATTTGTTGGCGTAAAAAAAAAAAAAAAAAAAAATCGTTTTGCTTTATTTTTTCCATGCTTAAATTTAATGGACTGAAAGCACTATGAAATCTTGAAACACATACCAAAAAGTACCATAGGAATTATAACATCCCTTTTTAACAAAATTTGGAATACAGGAAAAATTCCCAAAACATGGAAAACAGCAGTAATTATTCCAATACTAAAACCAGAAAAAGATGCCCATTATGCCAGTTCATACAGACCAATTTCTCTAACCTTCCCACCTAGGTAAAATGTTAGAAACCATAGTAAATAAAAGATTAAAATTTTATTTGGAAAAAAATAATTTATATAGTCAAACTCAGTCAGGATGTAGGAAGAACAGATGCACTATGGATCAGATAATTAAATTGGAACATGAAGTAAAATTAGGATTTCAAAAGAAAGAAAAAACTGTGGTAGTATTTTTAGATATAGCTAGGGCGTGTGATGAATGCTTGAGAGAGGGTGCTCTCTTTAAAATGAAGAAGATAGGAGTAACTGGTAAAATATATAATTATTTAGAGAATTTTCTGCAAGATAGATATTTCACTGTTCATGTAAACAAAGATAGATCAGAACTGTATGAACAACAAAATGGAATACCTCAAGGATCAGTAATGTCTCCTTCAATTTTTACAATAATAGTAAATGATTAAGGCGAGGAATTTAATGATATAACAAATAAATTGTCACAGTTTGCAGATGATGTTGCTATATGGAGGACTGGGAGACATCTGCCAAAATTATATAAGGATCTACAGAAGCAAATAAATAAAGTATGTAAATGGATGACAAAATGGGGTTTTCAGCTGAATACAAATAAAACATTGGGAATGATCTTCCATAAAGGTAGGGTTGTAAAAAATAAAATTATAGACATAAATATCCAAGGGCAAAACATTAATACAGTGCAAACCACTCGATATCTAGGGATGATATTGGACCAACAGCTGAACTGGAATAAACACATAGATAAACTAGTGGAGTCTTGTAGAGGATTGACTAACTTATTAAGATATTTGAAAGGTAATGGATGGGGTGCAAGCACTAAGACAATGCTCACTTTTTATAAATCTTTTATTAGAGGAAAAATAGATTATGGAAGTATAATATATGACTCTGCTGCACACAGTAACAAGATTAAATTAGACGGAATTCAGCATCAGGCTTTATGTACAATAGCAGGTGCAATCAGATCAACATCAATGGGAGCTATAGAGGTGGCTTTAGGAATTCTACCCCTGGAATTACGGAGAAAGGAGTTAAAACTAAATTATATGAACAGAGTTATGTTAGATAAGCCCCACCCAGCACATACAGCTTTTACCAGATGCCAACTAACAACTCAGGCCAATCCAATGAATACCACGAGATACCCTACAGGATGGAACTGTATGGACAAAATGTCCATCTGGGTACATTAATTACATCAATTAATAACAGTTGTGAATACAAGCCAGTGATTCCACCCTGGGAGATCAAGAAACCAGACACGGACTACCACCTAGCAGAAATACTTCAGAAAACAAATAATATAAACAATATTAAAAACACAGCCAATAAATATATACAACATATATCACAAGACAGCCTTACTGTGTACACAGATGGATCCAAGGGAGAGGATGGCAAATTGGGGATAGGAATATATATTCCAATATGGAAAATGGCAAAAGAATATAGCATCACAGAAAATACATCAATTTTCACTGCAGAAATGGTGGCAATACTAAAAGCACTAGAAATATTCTCTAATAACCCTCCTAAAAAACTAAGTTTTAACTGACTCTCTTTCAACAATTAAAGCAGTTAGAAACTTTACGAGAATGTAGTAGACCTGATATAGTAGAGGAGATATTTATGGCAACTACATACTTATATTCCAGAGGATGTTCAGTCTTAATTGCTTGGATACCTTCACAAGTTGGCATAGAGGGAAATGAAAAGGCAGATAAAGAAGCCAAGAAAGGTAGATCTGATAAAAATCTAATAAATGTAGGGACGAGTAAATCAGAGATTAAGAGCTTAATTAAAGATTTAATAACAGATGAATGGAAAGCAGAGTGGGATAAAAATCTGAAAGGAAGACATGCATATAAGTATAATACGAGTTGTTCAAGGCTCCAACAAGAAAATGTCAGATATCTAGGGAATTGAAAATTCCCAGTAATAATACTAATAAGAAACTTCTCAGACTACAGCTGGGAAAAGACTATTTTAGAATAGAAGAACCTTACTGTGCAGTATGTCTTCAAGACAATAATATAGAACATTTCTTGTTAAAATGCAAGAGGTATGAACAAATGAGAATACCAATATTAGATTATTTTCAAGCATCCAACTTACCTATAAATATAGAAGAGGTGTTAAGAGTAGACAGACCTAGGGAACTGCTTAATTATAGTCAAACAATATTTAACACGAACAAATGTTAATATATAGTGGCTGGGAATGTGAAGGTCTGATGCTGTTATTACAATGCTTATGACTTTTAACAGATGAAAGTCAATTAATTATCTGTTAAAGTCAGTTATATAACTGGAACCGTCAGACCTTTACACCCCTTCACTTTAATATTATTCTTGTTCAGAGTTTCTTCTTGTTTTTTTTAATTTTTAATTTTTAAAATTAATTAATTTATTTATTTAACGTGTAAGCACAATTGTGATTGTCCCTATTTACAATGATTTGACAAATGGGATTGTCACAGTATAAATATTATAAAATATTAAGTTGGTCACGTTGGAGAGTGGCTACGCTGTTAGAATAAGAAACCGGTTTGGTGAGTTGAGCCAGAACGGAAGAGGATATAACATTTTTGGCGCAAATCATTAGACGGGATGCCTGCCGTCCTGAGAGGACGTTTTCCCTTTGTCAGCGGTTTTTGCTGGGATTATTTGAATGCCATTGTGGTTCACATTTCTTCCCGATATTCTTGTGATCAGGATTATTTTGTATAACGCTAGAACGGTGGTGTAATTTCTAGTGGTTGTTTTCTGTAGATCATTTACGTTGAGTATCTTACGTTGGAGTATTGCTTTACTACAGCAGTATAGGGCTTAGCCGGTGAGCGAAAGTCATGGTTGATTCACTAGATAGGATATGTCGGTGATTAAGTACTGCTGTATTGAGCTGTTGATTATGGCAAGTAGATTGGCATTTCCATTGCATTGTTATTTCATGTGTATTGCTAGCCGTGTGTGGCTTTTGTGTGTGTGCAATAATTATTAAAGGGTCATTACCTGTTCCAGGTGTTATTGATTATTTAATGTCAGCTATTGTGTGCTGTGGTCATATCTTTAGACAGCGGGCCTAAGTCTAGGATTTGAATATGTATTAAATCCACAGCACAAATATGGTTTGATCCGACAGCACAAGTGGTCTAGTGTGAATGTTCTGACAGCTGGGTGGCCCGTCTATTTTATAAGCCGCGGGACCAGTGATTCTAAAATATTTTTGCTAATATTTGATAGCAGACAGTTGCAGGCTTGTCCATTCTTTTGGCCTTGGGGCCTGTATTGTGTAGTATTTATTCCCAGCTAGCTGGCCGCTAGATGTAATATTGTTTGATAGCAAGGCCTTATAGCCTATGTTGGCTATGGTCAGGCCATTAAGAATTGTGCACACAGAATACTAGAAGGTGGGTAGGCCACGGTGTTGGCGCCTTCATATTTTCTGCCAACTCACGGGAGTGAGTTATTTTGATCGTCCAGTAGAAAGTCAGTGTGTGTGTCAGTCAGTTAGCGTACTGTTTACGGTGGTGTGACCTGACCTCGTTTCCGATAGCTGACCTACTTACAGCGTCTCAGTAGTGATGGCTAGTTTTCAATGAATAAATATTTTTCAGTCTGTCGTCGTTGAAGTATTGTACATTTGAGTTTCAAGTTGTTTCCACTGTTATGTTGGCAGTTCTGGGTACGAGTGTGTGAAGTGATAGGCTAGTGTTACAGAGTGCGTCAGACTGGTCAGTTTGGTGTATCCCAAAGTCTTATTGGTGGTTGTTGACAGTGATCCAGGTGGAACAGCGGAGCTTGGGGTGTTGGTACCATCTAGCTAGATTGGCCCAGACGGCAAATGGAGTGTCATATGGGAGATAGCTTGGTCAACCTCGGTATAGGGTGGAAGGAGATTGATGTTAGGATATTGTATTCGATAGGAGGTTGATATGGTGTTTGGTACCTCAAGTCATCGTGTTGGACTTCTGGTCTTGTCATTACTACTCAGATGTGCCCAACCAGGGGTGAAAGTCAACGCCTCTGACCCGACCTTACTGCTTAGAGGTGCCCAACCAGGGGTGAAAGCCGACGCCTGTGACGTTTCCGGTTCCACGCAGACGTGCCCAACCAGGGGTGAATTCCTATGTGCAGTGTGTCCTGCTGACCTACGGGGGTCCAGTATACGTTTCCTTGTAGACTGCTGTGATCTGTGGTGTGTCGAACTGTGAAATAAACGTTTCATGTTACAGTTATATAACAGTGCCAAGGGACTTACACGTGTGTATCCGACATATATACTGTTGATACTAGCTGTGGAGCTGGACTTGTAAGAAGTCAGACAGTCTATTTATATTGTGGACAGTGCTGTGTGAGCACCGTAGAGAACAGTGTAGTCATCGTATTAGAGGTTACCATACCGTTACAAGGAACTCTGTTGCGAGTTACTGACACAGACTTTCAGAGAAACCTTTTTGTCATGGACTTAGATTCTTTTGGATTGTACGTTTTCTAGTGTGGAGTCTGGTTTGTACCGTGTTCATCATCATCGTCAGTGCTGAGGATACTTCTTGCTCAAGCGCCGTTGGACCTTCAGATAAGTTATTGTTTGGTTGATTTTGTATAATATATTATATTGATATTTTTGTGTTTTTTCTGAGACTCTAAATTTTCTGGTCTGTCTTTCTATCTGATACTAACTATCATTTAGCCTAATCTGTATAGTAATATACTGCTGATTCTTTATGTGCTTCTTGGTTTGTTATTGTTTTCTTTCCTTTTGTTGTGTCTTTTGCCCTATTTTCCGAGTATGACTTAGGTTGTATTTATGTACATGAATAGTTAGTTGAAGTAGATCTTTCCCTGTATTCTTTACTACATGGAGTGATTAGATGATTTAGTTTATAGTGTTATAGAGTTAATTTTGCTGATAAGTTATTTAGTCTATTTTCACTGGAGTGGTTCATCAGTGCTCAGTGGAAGAGATAGCTTCCAGTACCTCATTGTTGACTGTAGTTTTTGTTGAGTCTTTAGTGTTATACTGTATTGGTGTGTTCAAGGGAGGAAGGGTGGTGAGCCTAATCCATTCTTGGCCTACTTGTGGGAAAAGATTGGATTAGACCGATTCTTTTAGGGTGCGGCTGTGTTTGTTTTGTGGTGGAGTCAGGCAGACGGATTTCCTGTGACTGCCCTGCTTAACATTACAAGCCCTGTTGGTGTTAGACGTATTGGTGTAGTTTGTATTTACATTGTCGTGTACATTCAGTAACTCTCTTGTTGTGTGTAAGTGGTGTATTCTCTTGTTCCATCTTTCTATCTTGTAAATACGTTTACAGGTATCCCTTGTTTTCGTTCGTGTGCAGTCATGCATTGTATATATTAATCTACCTCTTCTCTTCTTGGTCTATCATCTTATTCCTCGTGACTGGAATTTTGTTTTCACAATGTGATGTATGTGTTTCTTTCATCTGTGTAGTGCTCATTTTGCCATTGTAGTACTTGCATAACTTAGATTATTAAGATTAGCTAGAGGTGAAGTGTTATCTGAGTATAGCACCAGTGTGGGTGCAAGTAACAGACTTTGAAGTAAAACCTGATTTGTGACTAAGTTGATATAGTGGTGTCATAGCACCAGAAAGTTTCATCTGTTGTTATTATACAACTGTCGACTATTGTAAGTTTGTTTGAGTGTATCTCAGAGTCTAAGTGGTCAGTTAGACCAAATTTTCACAGTGATGAAACAGTAGCCAAGTGGCAAAGTAAAACTTTATACTATAAGAGGCAAAGGTTGATGTTGTGTGCTCATTGAGAGGTGAGGTGTTATATACTTACTTACATAAATATATATGTGTATATTGGAGTAGTGATATCAATATTTACTGTTATTACTGCATATTTTGCAACCAGAGAGTTATCTGGTGATATAAGTGAAATATATACGACTGAATAGTGGTATAGAAAATCTATAGCAAGAGATAATAGTGAGTATTCTGAGTGTATACCATGGACTTTCAGGCTTTCATTCAGATTGGGAAAGAATGTGGGTACACTGGTAAAGAATTAAATGACTTTGCCAAAGCTGAATTTTATTCAGTTGAAAATCAAAAAGCTTTGAAAGAGAAGGAAGAGAAGGAGAGGATTGAGAAACAGAATGCTCTAAGAGATGCTCGAGCTGAAGAGCTAGAGCTAAAAAGAAAAGAATTTGAATTACAAGAAAGGAAGATGAAAGAAGAAAACGAGTGGAAACAGAGAGAGTTCGAATTGCAAGAAAAGAAGATGAGAGAAGATAGAGAATTGCAAGAAAAGAAGTTGAGAGAAGATAGAGAATTGGAAGAAAAGAAGATAGAGCGAGAGTTGGAAGAAAAGAAGATAGATAGAGAATTGCAAGAAAAGAAGACGAGAGAAGATAGAGAGTTAGAGTTAGAGAAGGAGAGAATGAGAATTGATAAAGAAATACAATTGAAGAAATTAGAAGTGGGTGCGAGTGGTCAGAACTCGACTCCTGGAGGGGCTCATCGTCCTTTTAGGCTGCGTCTGCCAAATTTTAATGATAAAATTGATAGTTTAGATTTCTTCCTTAAAAGATTTGAGGCCGAATGTGTGGCCTATAAGGCTGACAGAGATCAGTGGCCATCTCTGTTATCGACGCTGCTAGTGGGGCCTTCGATGCAGACTTTCTATAGCCTCCCTTTAGAGGAAAGGGCCGATTACGACAAAGTAAAGGAAAGGTTGTTCCGAAAGTTCCGTCTGACTGCTGACGGCTACCGGACGCGTTTTAAAAACGCGATGCCAAGCGCAGACCAGGACTTCGAGGATTTTATCTCAAAGATCAAGCTTCTGCTGAATAGATGGATCGAAATGGAGGGTATAACGAAGGACTATGCTGGCTTGTTAGACTTAGTGCTACGGGACAAAGTGTTGTCCTCATGTTCTAGTGAGTTGGTTGCGTTCTTTCAGGAACGTCAACCAAAGGACATTGAGTCCATGGCCCAATTGGGGCACCATTATGTCCTTGCCCATCCGGGTAAATCCATTCAGAAGTCAGGCTTGTCGGATAACTTAGTTGTCAGTGTCGGCAAAGTTCAACGCCATCCTTGGCGAAATCAGTCAGACTATGTAAACAAGGGCCAAGAGCAGAAGTATGAGAAGCCCTCAAGTCCCTATCAGCCACGTAGAGGAAATTATGAGAATTTCCGATCTCATCGGTATGGTCGGCCGAGGTGGCAGAACCGACAATATGATAGTTATAGCGACAGAGGGGAGTGCCGAACGCAAAAGCAGGTACGCTTCGAGGACTCTCGGGACGAAGACCGGTTTTGGTATAAGGCAAAACATTCCAAGCAGAGGAGTGGTTCCTCAGAGAGTCGATCTTCCGACTCGGATGCGGGGTCTTCGTCATCGAAAGGCTCCAGCAAAAGTACACGCGATGAGAAGAAGAAAGAGCGCTTGTGTACCATTTGTGGTGGAAATAATCATTGTGCAGACAGGGATCCCACCCCGATTGAACACGCGAATTCCGCGTTTGTGTTAGACACAATCAATAGTGAAGACTGTGTGGGGTGTCGCCCTCTGTTCCATGCGAACGAGAGGGTAGTGCTTCAATGTGTGCATGCGGCACCATGTCTGTCGACAGTCCATGAGACTGGCAAGGTGGATCTCCACAAAGGCATGGTGGAGAGGAAACCAGTCTCCGTGTTGAGGGACACTGGGTGCACTACAATTGGGGTACGTCGGTCGTGCATCGACGTCTCCTGCCTTACAGGCAAAACTGTAAAGTGCACCACGTTTGGGGGCAAAGTGGAGTCTTACCCCAAGCATGTATGAATGTGGACACTCCGTTCATAACAGGTAGAGTGAACGCGTTCGTTCTCGATGATCCGATTGCCGATTTAATCGTCGGCAATGTACGCGGAGTGCACAGTGCAGTGGGTGTGAATGGAGCAGAGGCTCCACAACACCAAAGGTCCGAGACGGACGATCAGGTGGTCGATGTAGCACCACCTGACAAGAAGGTATATCGCAGTCATTTTTCACGGCAAGTATCAAATGGCATGACTAGAAACAGTAGGAACTTATACGAGGGTCCAAAAGCTAATGATCGCACAGTTTGAGTGCGTAACGTTCCCCAAAGTGCTAGTTGGCGCACACTCAGAAGAGTGTTTGATGAGATCGTGCCGGTTAGATTTGTGAAGGTACTGTCGTTGCACGACAATACCAAGATGGCACGGGTGACTTTTGCAAATAGGTGGGGTGCGCGTGATTCAGTAAGGCAGAAGCATTTGTCGTTGCTTTAGAACCATCTGATAATAGTCCAACAATAGTAGAGTTAGGTTTCGGGGTCATGTTTGGTAAGGTGTTTCGGTTGACGCGAATCGAACCTGAGTTGCTCTGACCCACGTCCCCAGTTCGATGTTGATATGAATATGTGTATTTCGTAGACTTGTACAGGTTAGGAAATGCTGTAAAATGTATAGTTATGCTGTATTATGCTATGTCATACTGTAGGCAGGTGCGCTGTAGGCAGGCACGCTGTAGGCAGGTTTGCTGTGGACAGGCATGCTGTAGGCAGGTGCGCTGTAGGCAGGCATGCTGTAGGCAGGTGTGCTGTGGGCAGGCATACTGTAGGCAGGTGCACTGTAGGCAGGCCTGGCGGGCGTTTATCAGAGACCTATGGAATATGATGGTCTTGTAATATTTAAGGGTCATGTTGATACTTTACTATGCCTTGTTCTGTAATTTATATGTCATAGTTTACAATGTAGTCTATCGGAAGTTGTTGCCAGCAGAAACTAGATACTCTACAATTGAGAGGGAGTGCCTTGCGATTGTCTGGGCGGTGTCTAAGCTGGCCCGATACCTGTTGGGGGCGCATTTTTTCCTCCAAACAGATCACAAACCACTGATATTTTTGCAGTCGGCTAAATCCACCAGTGCTAAGTTGACACGCTGGGCATTATTGCTGCAGCAATTCAACTTTACGATTTTACCAATTCAGGGTGTACATAACATTGTAGCAGATGTCCAGGAACATCTGAGGTGAGTATTATTATGGTCGATGTAAGAAATGTATTATAATCATTACAGTTGATGTTTATGAAGAGGTATTATGGTATATGTTTTATATGTCATGATGCCATAAAGGCAATATGTATGAAGTTATGTATGAATCATGTTACCAGATACCGATGTCTATATTGTGTGGAAAAGGATTGTTTATACGATGACATGATGCCTTATTATTGATGCTTACTGTAGTATTACTGAAACATAAGATGCATTGTGTGTGAGAGACCAGGGTAGGACAGTCGCTGTTATTTTTCACGACTGCCTATACCTGGGGGCTTGGTTCATGTCTGTTTCGTATTTAGTCCATTGAGTGAGAAGGCATGAACGACAATGGTGTTGGACAACTTTGGCATTCTCTAGGTAGATGAGGAGATGCCGTCTCGGCATTCTGTTCATCCATACTCCGAAGGGTGTTGGGCGTGACTCCTCCGGTGGAAGAAAACTTCGTTTTCTTTCTTAAGGGGGGGGGGGGGGGGGGATGTCACAGTATAAATATTATAAAATATTAAGTTGGTCACGTTGGAGAGTGGCTACGCTGTTAGAATAAGAAACCGGTTTGGTGAGTTGAGCCAGAACGGAAGAGGATATAACATTTTTGGCGCAAATCATTAGACGTGATGCCTACCGTCCTGAGAGGGCGGGATTATTGCTGGGATTATTTGAATGCCATTGTGGTTCACATTTCTTCCCGATATTCTTGTGATCAGGATTATTTTGTATAACGCTAGAACGGTGGTGTAATTTCTAGTGGTTGTTTCCTGTAGATCATTTACGTTGAGTATCTTACGTTGGAGTATTGCTGTACTACAGCAGTATAGGGCTTAGCCGGTGAGCGAAAGTCATGGTTGATTCACTAGATAGGATATGTCGGTGATTAAGTACTGCTGTATTGAGCTGTTGATTATGGCAAGTAGATTGGCATTTCCATTGCATTGTTATTTCATGTGTATTGCTAGCCGTGTGTGGTTATTGGTTATTTTTTTTTTCCGTACGCCCGCTCATACTCGAGGCGAAATCTCAAGTTATTTTTAATGTCTAACCTGACATTGATTTTTACGTGAGTATCCTATTTTCTTGTACAGAGACAAGTGTCCCTCGCCATTCAGGCAGATACTCGCCGTTTTCGGAGGTACCCATTAGAGCTGGGTCGGCTCAGGAGCCGCCAGTCCCTGGTCGACGACACTCCTTCAAATGTTCTCGCCAGGTCTCGAGTTAATCCAGTCCAAATCCCGGTCGACGAAAAATCCTCAAATGCCGTCGCCCGGGTTTGATCCTGAATCACCGGGTCGCCAGAGCGGTGTTGTAACCACTACGCTAGCGCGGCTCCATATTGGTTATTTAATGTCAGCTATTATGTGCTGTGGTCATACCTTTAGACAGCGGGCTTAAGTCTAGGATTTGAACATGTATTAAATCCACAGCACAAATAGGGTTTGATCCGACAGCACAAGTGGTCTAGTGTGCATGTTCTCACAGTGATGCCACTTTCTCATATCGGCAGTTTTTCATATTATTTGTAATTGAAAACAATATATATCCTAATTATAACCCATCAGAGGTTGAACGGGATATTTTTCTTCATTAATATAAAAAAAAATTGAAAGCAGTAGGCGTGTATTTAATTATATCAAAGAAATACAAAAGATAATGAGTGATGCTAATATAAATTGCAAGCCATTACCCATGGTCTTCTGGACATCTAAGCCACAGCTTAATTCCCTTTATACATTATGATCTACTGATTATTAGCATTTTAAAAATATCTGGTTGTGGACGCAGAAGGTGTATGTTTGAGGCAAGATAGCCACGAAAACGACTAGAGTCTGACAAGCCACATTGGATAGTGCATAAACCATGGTTGGTTGTAATAACTCAATGTGGTCTGGATTGAAAGACGTGACTCTTCACTGTAAGCAACCTTGCTGGTTACATCACAGTGAGTTGAGATGAGAATCATATAAAGAATTGTTTTGCGTTATAAACACATCTTCAGAATCTGAAGCTGCTCGAGCTGCTCCTCTCCCATTTGAAGAACCGTATCTACTAGGTGGCTCCTACAAGGAAAATTTTGTTTAATATTTTTTATGAACTGGGAGGAGTTAAATGCTTATATTGCTTTTGCTGAGCTCGCCCAGGAAAAGTTAGATACAAAATTCAAAACTTTACTTTTAAAGAAAATTTTGTCATAACACAAAAATACCCGTGCTTTTTGTTGTTACACAAAAATTTGAATGATTGAATGGTCTATTTCAGTGAAACCAAGCCGATTCTCATATAATCTGTACCAAGAACTATTACTGCACCATCATAGTCTTCAGAACAGAATGTGTGAGTCAGTTGTTTGTGTGTGTGAGTGTATAAAGTAGCCGTTCAACCCTTGATGGGTTATAATTAGGACGAATTCTTCTTCTTTGATCCATTGCTACCGACCGTCGAAGCAGTCAGTGGCCATCACGCCTGGTGGCGTCTTGTAGGGCAGCAACAAATTGATTCCACTTTGTTCGGTCGGCGGCCATCATTTGTACAGTACCCCAGCTCTGGTTCATTCTTTGCATCTCGGCTTCTACAGGTCTCTGCCAAGTTGTTTTTGGGCTGCCTCTCTTTCGCTTTCCTTCGGGGGTCCATAGCAAAGCTGTTCTTGTAATGGTATCAGGGTCCCTTCTGAGGACGTGGGCAACCCAACTCCAGCGTCTGCCAGCTATGATCGTGTGCATGTCCTCCTGGTTACTCCGAATAAGCAGTTCTTGGTTGCTCATGGTATTCGGCCAAAAGATTCGGAGAATTTTCCTTAGGCAGATTGTGTGGAAGGAGAATGAGAGAATGAGTAGGCTGCAGTAAAACTGGTAAAAACAAATATATAAATTAAAAAATAATATGGTATGAAATCAGTTTTACAAGTAAACGGTACCGGTACACAAGAAACAAGGGACGTTTCGGGTTTTATATAGGTACTATAGAGTTTTAGATTTTTGTAGTATGGTACCTTTATGTAGTTCTTAACTCCCATGCAAAAAAGAACTTAACAGATTACATCGACCCTCGGATAACAAAAAAGAAAAAAGAGAAAAAAAAGAAAAAGCATACCTTTTTTTTTTTTGAAATATTACGGAGAGGTCAATCAAATTATATAAAACAACATACAGATATAATTATTATTAAGGCATAATTACGAAACTAATAATTGGGATGGAAGAGTGGAAAAGAAATTAAATACTCAATTCAAACCAAATTAATGAGAGATAATGTACCAAACTGTACAAAACACCAATTAAGATGTGGCAAATGAAATAATAGTAGTGAAGAATGAAAAGAATAGTGAATAATGGTGACAGCAATCAAACAAGATGGTAAAAGAAAAATGTCAATCAATGAACTCAAATAAATTGAATAATGTAGGCATGTAACAGTATAAATGTAGGAGTGGAGAACAATTAAATAAAATCAATGAGCAAAATAACATGCACGAAGGAACCAACACCGTCTAAAGAGGGTGTAGAAAGAATCAGATACACCGATAAAGCACGTATGCTAATATGGCTACATGAATCATATCATGTGCCAAAAATATCCAGCGCTAATAATGCGCGATCATCTAATAATAGAATTGAGTTGCACTAGCGTATCGAAAATACTAAACTTAATTAAGTTATATTCACTGTCATAAGCGTACCAAATTGTTCATGGAATATTACAATGTTAGTAATCTACAATTAAGTAATAAAAGTGTAACGAAATCACAACGTTAGGTAGTAAGATTGTTAATTCTTCTTCTTCTTCCGTCCTTAGCCAAAGACCGACCAAGCAGTCAGAGGTCATCACGCCTTGTGGCGTCTTAAGGGCAACAGCAGATTGATTTTCTCTGTTGTAGTTTCCCATCACGCCTAGCGGCGTCTTTAGGGCAACAACAAATAGATCCATCTGCCGCTGTTTCCGTAATCGGTGTGACAAGCCAACGGGTGATCAGCCCATTGGGCAAGATTGTTAATAATCTGCACAAATAGTGTTAAGTTTGAGAGTCAAATGTTATGAAATTATTAATGTTGAGTTCAAATTATATCACTTTATTTCTCGATCGAAATATATTTAAACTCGCACAATAGTTAATGTTGAAGCAACAAAGTCACTGATAGTCAATGCAAATGAGAATACGGTGACGTTAGGTGAAATAGTAATGTCATGGTAAGATGTAAAGTAACATGTGTTCGAAAGCAGCCATTTATTATTGATGACTGGGTAGTGTAGAGGTGTCACACTCTGTGAGGTGCAGCGTCACGGTAGATTCTTGAGGGCAACGTGACAAAATGTCGGCTAGGACATTTTCTGACCCAGGGATCGCACGAATCGTATAATGAAAAGGCTGCAAAGATATGGCATAACACGTAGATCTGGAAGACTTCAAGTCCTTGTTTTGGAGCGCTGTAAATGCACTTTGATCTGTCTCCACGAAAAAAATGTGCGCCCAGAAGGAAATGTTGAAGCTTGAGAATGGACCAAACCAAGACAGAATAATTGCGTTCTGTCATCGTAAGCTTTCTTGACACATACATTACTGGGTTTAATGTTCCAGAGTAACACTGCATCAATGCACCACCAATTCCAAGATTTGAAGCATCGCTGCGAAGTACAAAAGGAATATCTGCGTTTGGTAAACGTAAAATAGGCGCAGATAAAAATTGTGATTTAATCATGTCTAACGTCGTCTGACACTCTTGTGACCACCGAATCATGTTTGGTGAACCCTTCTTTAATAAACTAGAGAGAGGTGCAGTGATAGTAGACAAGTGGGGAATGAATCGTCCATAAAACTGAATCAAACCCAGAAGACTACGGACCTGTTTTTTAGTCTTAGAAGTAGTGATATTGAGAATTTTAGAAGTACTAATGTCTTCAGTGTGTAAGAGACCATGACCAACGTGATGCCCCCAAAAAGATATCTCACTGAAACCAACGTATGCTTTCGATGGTTTAGCAGTCAGGTTGTGAGAACGAAGTGTGGATAAGAAAGAGCATAATCCTCTAAAATGATAATTCCAAGAGTTACTAAAAAGGTAAATGCCATCTAGATATGCAATCACATCAGTGCGATGAGATAGAATACGACACATCATGCGTACAAAAGTAGCAGGAGCATTAACAAGACCAAAAGGCATAAAGTTCCATTGGAAAAGACCTCGAGGAGTAAAAAAAACCGTGAGTGATTTGGCGTGTTCAGTTAGTGGGATTTGCCAATAGCCCTTCGATAAATCGAGCTTAGTGAAAACAAAATTGAGTTAACAAGTTTTACAAGTAAATCTTCCAACAGGGGCCTTGGTTCAGCATCAAACATCGAAACTTGATTTAACCTACGATGATCCACACAAAGACGGATGTTATTATCCTTCTTCCTAACAATAACCATAGAAGAAGAGTAAGGTGAAGTAGAAGGTTCGATTATGTTCAATCGCAGCATCTCATCTAATTCCTTCTCTACTTGAGTCTGAAAGTGAAGAGGAATGGGATAGGGGCGGACACGAATAGGTGCATTATCAGTCAGTATAATGTCATGATAGATGACAGAAGTACGACCAGGGATGTCAGTAAGGACATCTTGAAAAACAAATTTATGAGAGAAGAGACCTGCTGTTGTCTTTCCGTAGAAAGTTCAGGAGAAATAGAAACATCTCTCCAAGTTTCGGTTGAATGTAATGGTACAACAGGAAGATGTAAGGGCACATCAGAGAAAGATGCCTCTTCCTCTTGGATAACCGACAAAGAGGTAAAATGATGACGACGAAGCGGAGGGTCGTCAGTTGCCTGAAAAACAGACTGAAGATAGTCTGGACGGGCGTGAAATTCTTTCAACATATTTATGTGAAAAGTCTTGTGTTTACCATCGACGTTAACAATGTAGTCAACATCTGATATTCTAGACACAAATTTGTAAGGGCCTTTCCAGGCAATAAGAAGACGATTGTCTTTACGAGGAAGTAAAACATAAGCCTCGTCATCAGGAGAAAGCTGACGAAGACGTCGATATCGATTCATAAAGAGCCTTGCCTTATCCTTGGCAGACTCAGATGCTGATGTAGCCAATCTACATGCATCAATAATTTTTTTCCTTAAAGTGACGACATATTCGTAAGAGGACTGAGTGTCATTAGCAATGTCCTCGTCAGTAAGTAGGTCGTGAAGTAACGACATGGGACCACGAGGTTGTGCACCAAAAACAAGTTCAAATGGTGAAAAACCTGTATGTTCATTTTTCACCTCACAATAGGCAAAAAGAGCAGCAGGTAAGACCCTGTCCCAATCTTGAGGATACTCATCAGTTATCTTACCAAGTAACTGTTTAAGTGTTCTGTTTTGACGCTCAATTAACCCATTTAACATGGCGTGAAATATACTGCTAAGAGACCTGTCAATGTGTAGCATGGCCATTACTTGAGACATAGATGCAGACACAAATTGCGCACCATGATCAGACAAATTTTTGTTGGAAAACCCAAACGAGAAAAAATTAACCAGAGAGCATCTGCAACATCAGCAGATGAAATGCTTTTAAGAGGTATAGCCTCTGGCCAAAGAGTACACATGTCAATACATGTAAGAATGTATTGATGTCCCCTGGCAGATATGACCGATAAAGGGCCAATAATATCAATAGCCATTTTGTTGAAAGGGCGAATAGGAATGTCAGCAGCTTGAATAGGAGCTGCATGGTGCAGACGACATACCTTAACCTCTTGACATGTCGTACAGGAACGACAATAGACCGTTACATCTCTATGACTGCCTGGCCAATAAAAAGAAGAAAGCACCCTAGATTTAGTGCATGAGAAACCCATATGACCCACACATTGAGAGTCATGAGCATGTCGTAAGATACGCACTCTCATGTCTGTAGGTACTAAAATTTGAGAAAGTATGGATGAAGTAGAATCACGTACCATCCTAACCAGTACTCCATTTTTAAGTAAGAACCAATGTTTAAAATTTATTTCGTGAACTGTGTTATTATTTTGAGTAAACAGAAATTTTTTTAAATGATGCATCATCTGTTCCCAACGGGCTGATCACCCGTTTGCCAGTCACTTTGATTACGGAAACAACGACAAATGTATTGATTTGTCGTTGCCCTAAAGATGCCATTAGGCGGGATGGGAACAATGGCAAAGAAAATCTATTCGCTGTTGCCCTTAAGACGCCACTAGGCGTAATGGCCACTGACTGCTTTGCTGGTCGTTGGCTAAGGACGGAAGAAGAAGAAGAAGATCATTCTGTTGTAAATCAATAAAAGACTCTCGTGATATAATAGAGTTAAATCATCATTACTTAAATCATGAGTTATTGCAGGTGGAACCTGTAAAATCTCAAGTCTTGAGCATGTGCTCTAGTTGTAACTGCATAAGCAGCGTGAATTTTTGCTGTTCCCATATAGCAATCTGTTGTGGAGTGCATTCTTTAACTCCATGTATCCTACCGACAATCAAGTCAGATATTGGTGAAGGTAGCATGCACGCATGAATATTACCTGTAAAGAATGGTGTAGCAATATGAATGATGGCAGTTGGGAATGTCTCATCTGTACCACCAAACGTAATGCACTTTACCCGTTTTCCTGTTGCACAAGATGGGTGAACAAGAGATTGTTGGATCCCAACAGTTGAACAACTTGAATCAAAAAGCACAGAGACAGGAGCATTATTCACAAATCCTCTGTGTAAGGCAAGAGAGCCGGTCCCGTCATGCGCAGTCATGGCCAGTAGTGTTGGGAGACGATGACTGCAGCTCAAAGTTGTAATCACATCGGGCTGAAATAGTCATACATGCAGGACATCGAGATGCCTGATCAAAATCAATAGAGCATGAGGATGCATTATGAACATTATTACTGACATCCTGACTTAAATTAGTTTGAGGATCATGCTGAGCTGAGTTAGCATGGCAATGCGACCTATCATTTGAAGATGTCTTTTTTTCTTTCTTTTTTTTTTGCATTACCAAAAACTTTCTTTTTTATTCATCAAGAAGCATAGTAATTGCATCATATAACACGTTGTCTAGTAGTTAAATATAGACGTGCATAGAAGACATGTTTAAAGCAGTTACAAAAATTACACCAACAAAACATCAGAATTACACACCAGGGAAAACTTGAAAACCATGCATATGATATTTTCTTATGCATAAAGTAAACAAGAAATGTACGAACATTGAAGCAGCACTCATCTTGAATATGGATGTGACATTATGATAATTCAACAAACGAGAAGCCATCTTTGGAGTCAAGCACTGACAACTTTTTTTCTGTGACATTGTAACGTGTACAATACCTGTGTTCTATGCAAATGAATGCAAACTGTTAGAATCACATAAGTTTTCAACCACTTGTATATTGCTTTTATTTGGGCCATTCCCGGAAGAACTGCAATACCGAGCTGACCCGTGATGAGAGGGGAGCAAGCCCCGGGCATCTCGTCTAGTTCCAAAAAACAGTTTGATATCGTAGTGACCCAATGGGTCACGTATCAGATATTAAGCCGATAAGAACAGATTTTTATTTTTGTTTTTTAAGTGAACTTTATTTTCATTTCTTTGCATTTTTACAAATCCGTGTACATTTTACAACAAGTAAGAATGAAATTACATTGCAATATAAGGACTTTCCATTAATTTTGCAGGACAAGTGTATGTTACAGCAAGTAAACATGAGAGAACATTAATTGAAAATGACATGGCACTTTAAGAAATTCCTTTTACCCACAGATACTTTCGTACACAGGCATAATGGATTTTATAAGGGCTTTTGTATGTATGGACAGGGAGAGACAAAGCTGGAAGGAGAAAGTGACAGGATGTATATTATTGGTCTAGTGAAAGAAACACGTTTTAGCATGACGTGCAAGGGAGAAGTGCAATAAATAGAGGTCGCATGCACACACACACACACACAGGTGGAAGGTAAGGCTGTGTTCCGAGGTAAGGCTGTGTTCCGAGGTAAGCCGGTACCAGCAGGTGCTCGGATACAATGTTGCTTGAAAAAGGCTCAGTTTAAGGAGGATGTTTACACAAACGTGTTTACCTCCGAGTGTGGGCAGGTTTCAGATGATGTGTAACAGTTGGGCGCGCTCTGCTGAGTAGCCACGAGGGCTTAGCACACACAGTCTCAAAGATAGGGACGGGAGTTAAGAGAGTAGTTTTACCATATATTTATATAATTTTTTACCCGTAAGCCGTACGGTGTAAAAACCATGTTAGCATTCCAACATCTACGAATTTTTGTTACTCGTGTGATAAACCGACATTATATAAGGGGAGTTAAGAGAGTAGTTTTACCATATACTGTATTTATATAATTTTTACCCGTAAGCCGTACGGTGTAAAAACCATGTTAGCATTCCAACATGTACGAATTTTTGTTACTCGTGTGATAAACCGACATTAAACAAATATATAAATATAAAATGGAGAACAATTTATACATTGGGTGATGGCTAAATACTAATGTTTGCATGTAATTTCTTTGAACAGGATGTACATATTTGTTACTAATATTTGAAAGCTTAGGTGAAATGAGAGGTAGGACTGTGTTCCCAGAGTAAGCCGGTACCAGCTGGTTTACGGAAACAAGGATGCCTTGGAGCGCAAGAGGCATACCGGGGGAGGAGAGAAACTATTGAAAGACCAAAATGAAGAAGGGTGGTCGGTACGTGTTGCACAAAGCTTTTCCCCCAAATATGGCAGGTTTCAACCAGAAATGGTTGAGTAGCCCGAGGAGCTAGCACACAGTCACGAAAAGAAAGACGGGAGTTAAAGGATATTTTTGGAAGCACTAAGAGAGGTGTTGAGAGGGGATTTCCCCCCAAATTTGATACAAAGATGTACATTGTTGGTACACATGTCTAATACCCTATAAAACCAATCATATTCGTATTTCAAACATCTAATACATTTTTGATGGACATCTAATGGATTGTTCTAAACAAAGGCGGCAGTACCCAATTGCCAAACATCCTTTTATTTCCTCATTTTTGTGTGTGTGTGTGGTGATCTTTATTTCTTTCAATTTTCAAAACATGTGTATTTTACAAGAGAGAGTACGGTAAAGATACAAATTAAAACATACACATATATATATATTGAACATACTCATGCATTCCAGAAAAATCTGTTCTTATTTTACAACAGAGAATATGGTAAAACATACATAGTATATAAGGACTTGCGTGCATTCAATTTTTACACATATAAGCACAAATTTAATCACTTTCAAACTGTAAAAATTATGTAATACAATTTGCATAAGGATTTACTGTCAAGATATGGTGAATTTTATAACAGGTGTGGTCTATTTTTTACATATATACATTTTAATGAAAAACAACATTTCCAAGGGTACACCAGATATTTCATAGTAAAGGGGAAAAAAATGTCACACACACTCTCAAACAAAAGAAAAAATAAACCCTAGGTAGACGCAAGGTTGTCAGAACATAGGAGTCTGGAGATAGAGAGGGTGGACTGGGGCAAGAGGCACACTACTGAAAGCCCCAGGTTGAAGAGTGGTCAGTCTGTTACCGCCTGCTTTGTTCATAGTCATGTGCAGGATCGGTAGGAGGCTAGCACGCACTAACATGAATAGAAAGAAGTTGGAAGTGTAATTTTGTAGTGTCTAGGCTACTTCCCTAAGATGGAGAGAGCAGAAGGGTGTTGCTCCGCTGTACATTAAAATCGGGTGAAATTGACAGTGTGTTTTGCAGAAAAATGTTTAAAAGTATCTGTGAATTAAAAAGGCGGTACTTGAACATTGCTAAGTTGCGAAAAGTCTAAATGAAATATCTATATTGAGACAATACGATGAGAAGTTTTGTTTGTATGTCTGGTGTTGTTTTTGAGAGCGTATTGAGAAAAATGGCTCTGTAAGTGTCTACGGGTCATCTTGTGTGTGAGGCAATCATATCTTGCAATGCTCTCCTCATGGGTATGACTCTATTGCAC
This sequence comes from Oreohelix idahoensis, assembly GCA_024509875.1. NCBI lineage: Eukaryota > Metazoa > Mollusca > Gastropoda > Stylommatophora > Oreohelicidae > Oreohelix > Oreohelix idahoensis. The sequence goes on along the minus strand of JAMPIV010016485.1, from coordinate 212,613 downwards.
GTGTAGTAAATATGGTCTTCAGTTTCTTGTATGCGTGTTTTGCACAGCTGACACTGTGATGTTTGCTTGGATCTGTGAGCTTGTCGTTCTGTTGTGGGTGTCATGTTGTATATAAGTCTGAAGGTAACTTCTCTTGCCTTGGCAGTGATGTGAGGGTTGTGTAAGTTGGTAAAAGTGTAATTTGTCTTGAAGTATTTCTGTCCTCTTTTAAACCTGAGATGTAGTGGGGGTGCTTGTAGTTTGACTAAGCGCTTGTAGATTGCATTTGAAGATCTGTCTCTACCTCTGGAACAATTTTGACTATTATCCCTGAAGTGATTATAATTATTTACTCTATTGGGATCATTATTTTGCTTTGAACCCCAATTACCGTGGTAATTATTATCTCTTTGACCAAAATGTCTGTTTGGAGAATTATGTTGGTTATAAGGGAAAGAAGATCGTGATTGCCAATCACTGTTGTGACAATTTCCTCGATAATGTCCAGAATTATTTTTATTGCAATCATATGACATATTAGATTGTCTCTAGTTTTGCTGTGCTGGAGAATTACCACAAAATGGTCTACCTTTGTTAGAATTAAAATTCTTATAGTCTCCCTTTTTAAAGTTCTGATCAGCACTAAGTGAACAATTGTGGAAATGATTTCCGTGTGGAATAGCAGAGACAACAGGTAATCCATCTCTTATATTAGTATGACTAAAAATCATATTTGGATGTGCAGTAACATAATTTCTACAGATTTGTTCCATATAATTTAAGTTTGCGGGTTTCCGTTCATGTAGAAAAGACAGGAATGATGCATTTACTGAAGTCATAACTTTATCGCGAAGTATTAAATCCACGATGGCTTCGTAAGTATGTTCAGTCTTTGAAAGTTCAATCCACCTATTAAATGTAATGCGTATATTTGATATGAATTCTGTGAAATCCTTTCCTGTTTCAGGTAATAACGATTTGAAATGGAGATGATATCCGTCCTCTTTAAGTTGAAATTTCCTAAGTAGAGCAGCTCTGACAGCGTCGTAATTACTTTTGTCAGGTTCTGGTAACATATTAACAGTTGCCATTGCTTCACCTGAAAGCAATTCCATCAGTCGTATACAGTATTCCGACCTATCAATTTTATGCGTTTTGCATATGGTCTCAAATCTCTCTAGATAAAATAGCACATCGTCGGAGGGTGGTTTAAATTGTGGCAACCTGAGTTTAAAAAATGTCGTATTGTCCTTGTGTGAGAAAGCCTGATTATCAGAAGTACCATTAGAATTCTGCTTCTTCTTTGATCCATAACCGCCAACCGTCAAAGCAGTCAGCGGCCATCACACCATGTGTCGTCTTGTAGGGCAGCAACAAATTGATTCCACTTTGCTCGGTTGGTGGCCATCCTTCGTACAGTGCCCCAACTGTGGTTCATTCTTTGCATCTCAGGTTCCACAGTTCTCTGCCAAGTTGTTTTTGGTCGGCCTCTCTTTCGCTTTCCCTCGGGGGTCCATAGCATAGCTGTTCTTGTGATGGTATCAGGGTCCCTTCTGAGGATGTGGCCAACCCAACTCCAGCTATGATGGTGTGCATGTCCTCCTGGTTACTCCGAATAAGTAGTTCTTGGTTGCTGATGGTGTTCGGCCAAAAGATTCAGAGAATTTTCCTTAGGCAGATTGTGTGGAAGGAGGGCAGTTTCGACATTTCCTTCTCTGTTACTCTCCAACATTCCGCACCATAAAGAAGCACAGAAAGTACACAGCTCTCATACAGTCTTAATTTGGTGTTTGGGCTGTACTGGGAAGACTTCCAAATGTTGTTGAGAACAGCAAAGGCTGTTCTCGCTTTATTCATTCTGTTGTTAATGTCCTTGCTTGTTCTGCCGACAGGTGTTACTATGCATCCTAGGTAAGTAAATGTGTCTGTCTGTTTTAACTTCTGATTCCTTACTGTTATTGGCTCAGGATTGCCCACATTTAGTGTCATGACCTCTGTCTTCTTCAAATTGATGTTCAGGCCAATCTACTGGCCATACTTATTCAGTCTATTGGTTTTGTATTGAATGTGTTGATGTGAATGCGCGAGTAGTGCAATGTCATCTGCATATTCCAGATCTTCCAGTGTAGAAAACATTGTTCATCTAATTCCTCTTGGACTGCCTTCTGTTGTCTGGCGCATCACCCAATCTATGACTGTCAAAAATAATGTTTTTGATAATGGGCATCACTGTCGTACTCCTGTTTTCACTTTGAAAGTTATATTACTTGATCCAACACTGCACGTAGTGCTGTTCACTATATATTGCCTTTAACCTGGGAGACTTAGCTTCTGTTTTCTTTCTTTTATTTCCTTTCGCATCGCTATGGTGTTTAGCGTTTCTGGTGTTATCCAGTCTTGGCTCTTTCTTTCCTGGGATCCCCAAGCATGACTTTCTGCTTTCTTTATATATTGTTGAGATGGTGTTGAATTTCTGGTCGGCATCATCAGTCTCTGTTCTTTCCTGGCTTTTGGTAATCAGATATCGTCTCTTTACGTCGACCACGAACGCTTTTCTGGTGAGCGGGTCCTTGAGTTTCGTGATGTTATATCTTTTCTGTTTGACTACAACTGGTCCAGCAGCTCTGAGTTTCACCTTCAGTCTTGCTACTACTAGGTGATGATCACTTCCCACATTTGCTGGTCCAGCAGCTCTGAGTTTCACCTTCAGTCTTGCTACTACTTGGTGATGATCACTTCCCACATTTGCGCCTCTTCTTACTTTCACGTCTTGTAGTGCATGTCTCCATCTGCCATTGATCATTATGTGATCTATCTGGTTTTTGTCTCGTCCGTTTGGTGATTCCCATGTTAACATGTGCACTTTTTTGTGTTGAAAAAGTGTTTCTCCAATGATACTGCAGAAGCTTATTAATTTGTCCCCATTCTCATTTACTGTTCCACTGCCGCATTTCCCCATTACTCTTTCGTTATAATTATTGTGTGTTCCAACTTTCGCATTTAGGTATCCCATTACTATAATTAGATTGTACTTGGGTACAGTTTCCATTTTCTTTTGTACCTGTTGATAGACCTCGTCCTTGATCTCTTCATTGCTGTCATTTGTTGGTGCATAGCATTGTATAATTGTGGTGTTGGTGAATCTCCCTCTCAGTCTTGCTCTTATTAGTCTGTTGTTAATGGGTTTCCATTCCAGTAAAGACCTTTCCATTCCTTTCTTCAGGATAATGGCTACACCTTCTTTGTGCTGACCATCCTCTCTACCAGAATAAAGTACTGTTTCCCCTGTAGCTGTTTTTATTCTCCCCATCCCTGTCCATCTGCTCTCGCTTATTCCCAGGATATGTAGTTTGTAATTCCTCATCTCTGCTGTGATCTGTCTCAGCTTTCGTGCCTCATTCATAGTTCTGACATTCCAAAAACCAATGCTGGTTTCGTGTTTTGCTGTCTGGGCATCCGTTTTCATGCTAGTGGCTTCCTTTCAGCTTTCACTGTCAGTCATACGAGCCTGAGACTCCGGATGTCCATCCCACATAAAAGCTTTTTCATTTATTGCCATTTCCGTAACATGTGCAATTTTTTACATAGACAGGGGTGTCGGCCCTGTGCTAAAATCCCCAACCTGGAGGACCAGGGTACCAGCTTTTGTCTGACCCCTACCCATGCAGACCAGTCCAGCTTGGTTGAACCTACCAGGAGTAAAACTCCCACCGGCATAGCTCTGGGGATTGTCAGGGTACACAAGCTGCCATACCCCTACAAGGTATAGGTATTATTGATGGCAGAATTAGGACATAAGAATTATTCACGTTCAATAACTTGAGTTTTTCAAGTTCTAAAGCTTAACTAAGGCGGTGGATGGCGCTACATTATCACTGAACTAATTACCGGGAGAATCACTTAACATAATTCAAGTCACACTCCTATCAGGTATATATAATAGCTAACATGAATATATATTATAAAAGATGTTTACTTACCCCGAGATGATGAGAAACAGGCAAGAAAATCTAGTTCTGTGTTAACGTCTGCCTGTCTCATTTGTTCATCTACTGGCAGGAAAAATTTACGAGTGTGCTTAACTAATTAACCTATCTAAATTTATAGTCTACAAGTGACGCTACCCCCGGACACCTGGCATCGCCTGTTCGGCGTATATCGTAATCATGAGTAAGACAAAGGTTATTCTAGAGTCTACATCAGAAGCAACACATAATATTATTCAGGAGCTAATAGCGGCGGTCAAGGGCCACAATAAAAAATCTCAGAACGGACGTGAGTTTTGTCTCCTCTTTGTTCCCGTTACCATATGCATTAGGCTAGCGGCTCGCTTCAAAGAAACTATTGCTCACTAGAGATCAAACCTGTTACGAGCCACACGCGTTTACCCCCGAGTCAGACAACGCCAGGTGCAGCTTAGGTAATGTTATCATAAGCTGACCACTACTGACCAAGTGGGGAATTTATAATGAAGGCCAGAATGAAAACAAAGCCACGGGGTGGGGTCTGAGAGGGAAATAATGGGCTACGTAGGTAAAATCCGAAAGAAAACCCCAAAAATATGCAAAAAGTCAAGGAAACCAGTACGGTACATTAAAAGAGAAGGAAAAATTGGACATGTTGGTAAAATAAATTATCAGTCCCAGTGACATGTACTCTTTTGTGTTTTGTCAGAGTACTTGAAGCAGCAAAAGATGCACCACAAGCCTCACATTTGTAAGGCTCTTCTGCAGTATGTTCTCTTTTGTGACTTTTCAATTGGTTAGAATGAGAAAAAGATGCACTACAAACATCACATTTGTAAGGCTTTTCTCCAGTATGTGTTCTTTTGTGACTTGACAGATTACAAGATCCAACAAAAGATGCACCACAATCATCACATTTGTAAGGCTTCTCTCCAGTATGTATTCTTTTATGTACTTTCAGGCTGTAAGCAAGTCCAAAATATGCACCACAAACCTCACATTTGTAAGGCTTTTCTCCAGTATGTGTTCTTTTGTGACGTGACAGATGACCAGAATGAGAAAAAGATGCATTACAAACATCACATTTGTAAGGCTTTTCTCCAGTATGTACTCTTTTGTGTGTTTTCACTTTGCTAGGATGAATAAAAGATGCACCACAATCATCACATTTGTAAGGTCTCTCCCCAGTATGTATTCTTTTATGTGCTTTCAAGCTGTAAGCATGTGCAAAATATGCACCACAAACCTCACATTTGTAAGGCTTTTCTCCAGTATGTGTTCTTTTGTGTCTTATCAATTGGTAAGGAAAAGCAAAAGATGCACCACAAGCATCACATTTGTAAGACTTTTCAATATGTACACTTTTGTGTCTTATCAATTGGTCAGGAAAAGCAAAAGATACACCACAAGCATCACATTTGTAAGGCTTCTCAATAGTATGTATTCTTATGTGTTTTTTTAGGGAGTCCATACGAGCAAAAGATGCACTACAAACATCACATTTGTAAGGCTTCTCTCCAGTATGTATTATTTTATGTGCTTTCAAGTTGTAAACATGTGCAAAATATGCACCACAAACCTCACATTTGTAAGACTTTTCAATATGTACACTTTTGTGTCTTATCAATTGGTCAGGAAAAGCGAAAGATGCACCACAAGCATCACATTTGTAAGGCTTCTCAATAGCATGTATTCTTATGTGTTTTTTCAGGGAGTCCTTACGAGCAAAAGATGCACTACAAAAATCACATTTGTAAGGCTTCTCTCCAGTATGTATTATTTTATGTGCTTTCAAGTTGTAAGCCTGTGCAAAATATGCACCACAAACCTCACATTTGTAAGGCTTTTCTCCAGTATGTGTTCTTTTGTGCCTTGACAGACTACCAGTATCAGCAAAAGATAAACCACAAGCATCACATTTGTAAGGCTTTTCTCTAGGATGTGTTCTTTTGTGACTTGACAGATTCCTAGAATCAACAAAAGATGCACCACAATCATCACATTTGTAAGGCTTTTGTCCAGTATGTTCTCTTTTGTGTCTTTTCAATTGGTTACGATGAATAAAAGATGCACTACAATCATCACATTTGTAAGGCCTCTCCCCAGTATGTATTTGTTTATGTAATGCATCATTTGTATCAGTCTTACTTGGCTGATCATTTTTTTCACACAAGGGAAACATTTTATCTGACTCTTCACTATAATTGTTACTGCATAATGTCAGTCGACAAACATTCACAGCCCCACAAACTTCTGCTGTCTTTTCTTGATGGCCTTTGAAATTCACAGATATTTCATATTCAGTCATTCTTGCCTCAGTGTCATCTTCTTGTGTTTGTTCAGCACCAAAGTTATCATCTTTCTTGACTGCCATTACAATTATTTTATTACTTTTGTCTCCTAGTAAAGCATCTGAAAGTCCATCTTGTTTCACAGTTTCCAAGTTTTTGTCATCACAAATTATTTTCTTCTCAATTTGGAAATATTCTTGTCTGGAGAAGGGAAGTTGAACATGAAAGCTGGTAGGTAAATCTGAAAATGGTGAGTTAAAACAAGTGATAAACAGGTGTACTGAAAAACATTTTAAAATTATTTTGTTATGTCAGTCTAAACCTCCCAGGTTTTCCTGAAAAATGACCTGATCAGTGGAAATATAAATTCCTTTACATTCACTAACAATCATGACCTACTTTAATCTTATCACAAATTGCTAGTAAGTCATTTGTGTTAACTCCACTAACATGAGAGACAATTCATGTAAATCTCTACACATAATGTCCAGATAAAAAATAGAAATGTTAAAAACATATAAAAAATTTAAATCAAATTTCATCAGTGCAAACATCCAATCAATGTCCTTAACTAAAATTTACAAACTGCATTGTTCATACACAACTGACAAGGTCTGTAAGATATGCTATCACTGGACTGATTTATTCAGTTTCTTTAGGTGAGTACAGAATCTCATGTTTCCTGCTGACTTTCTTCTCTGAGTTTTTTCCTATTAACCCTTCTATTCCTCTCATAATGTGTCTTCACCTTGTCATGGTGGGAGAGCTTGTACACATTCATGGCCAAATGACAGAGCTGCACTGGCAGTAATAACAGTAGCAGTAAGATCTTCCAAGCCAGACAGAATGAATGGACTAGCTTGTGTGCCCTATGACCTCAAAACAGAGCTATGCAGGCAGTAACACCGGTGAGTGCGGGGTCTCCAAAGCCAGACAGGTTAAGGGATGGGACTAGTTTGTATGCCCTCATGACCCTGAGATACAACTATGCTGGCAGCAATACTGCTAGCAGCCGGGTCTTCCAAGCCAAACTAGTTGAAGAGCAGGAGTTAGACCAGGTGATACATAAACTGCAACCTTGCAGGCAGGCTGCTCACAGCCAAGAATGGACCTGACAAAAGTTCCTGTTGAAACCACAAGCATTGGACCACAGATCTAATGAAACAGTGCGCACAATAAAGACATATCTTTTTGTTCACTGCACCCATTTATAATATATGTAGCATCATCACCACCCTGCCCTCCCCAAGTAGCACTGGCCTTTAACAAACTTATGCCAAGTCTTCCTGTCATGTGCCACTAGCTCAAGGTCATTTCATGTTTCTTCAAGCCCTTCATGTCAGGCTCCAGTCCTCTTCTCCCTGTGTTCCTTGGTCTTTCTCTACCTCTCTTACCCTGAGGATTCCAGAACAGCCTGGTAATGCTATCAACAGATTTCCATAATGTCTGTTCCTCCAACAGTATCTATACTGCTGCCAAAGTATATGAATGATTCTACATCATGTAATGTCCAACAGTATCTATACTGCTGCCAAAGTATATGAATGATTCTACATCATGTAATGTCCAACAGTATCTATACTGCTGCCAAAGTATATGAATGATTCTACATCATGTAATGCAATACTGTTATTGTTTATTCAACAGTATCCCTGTTTATTTTTAGACCCACTTGCTATGATTGCTCATTAAGTATTTGCATTTTGTCATGCTTCTGATTACAGTTGTTGTTGTTTAACTAGGGCCGCTGAGCTACTTGCTCTTTTGCAGCCAATACCAAGTTGAAGACTCCTTGGGGTTATCTACACTGTAGATCTAGACTTTTCCTGTGTGTTGTTCTGCCATTTTGAAACATGCTGAGTTGAAGTCTGGCTTACACTTAAAGGATCATCACATCTGGTGTTAAGTTAGGAGGAAGAAGTGAGGCATACTGTGCTCTGGTTCTCACAGACAGATTTACTTCCACATTTGAATACTGCAGCATTCTAGTTGTCATATAAGGATGATTCCAGATATGCCTTCATGCATTCTGATTACAGTTATGGGCCAAGTGAGCCAAGTCATTGGAAAAATCAAGCTGTTTAGTCAGAGTCCACTGGGTTCCATTTCTGTTGGCTTAATTGATGTTCCTATAATCCAATATATAGCCAATATGAGAAATGGTCATAACAAGCATCCCTGTTGCACTCAACTTCTTATCCCAAACGACTCTTCGTTCTGTAAGTTTTCTTTAAGTTAATGATCTTAAGGGGGAGTTCTTAACTCCTCATCAGTGTCCACAGTGGTTCTCTGTCTACACTGTAAAATGCCTTTTCATAGTGCACTAATACAATTGGAAGATGTGAGTTCCATTCCAGATTTTGTTGCACTATTATTCTCAATGTGGCTATCTGATCTGTACAGGATCTGTTTTGCATTAAACCTGCATGTTCATCTCTCAGATGTCTATCTTTGGACTCTTTTAATCTCTCCAGGATGATCTTGTTTAATACTTATCCTTGCAGATGACCCTGTTTAATATTTTTCCTGGCACTGATAGTAACATTATTCCTCTGTAATTTGTGCACTCTGGTAAATCTCTTTAGGAAACTTGACTAAATATCCTTCCTTTCATTCTGCTGGTATCTGTTCTCTCTTTCAGACATTACCAAGTAATTTGTATAGTATCTCTGTAGAGGTGTCAATGTCTGTTTTGATGGCCTCTGCAAGAATGCCATCTAGACCTGCTGTTTTCCATCTTTTAGAAGCTTTATAGATTTCTTTCTCTTCCTTGGTTGGCCTGTGACAGATGACTTGTATCTCTTCTTCTGCTAGCTGGATGTCTGGGGAATTTAGTGGACCAAGTCTATTAAGATGTTCCTCAAAATATTATGTCCCCATCTTCATTCGCTCTTGTATATTGCTAAGAAATTTTTCATTCTTGTCTTTGATGGGGCCATTTGCTTGCTTGTTTTTAACCATGTTATCTTCTTTGTGCTGCTTTACAGATCTCTTACATTTAATTTGGCTGCAGATTCCTTTGCCATTCTTGCCAACTTTGCAATATACGTGGTCTGTTAAAAAAGTTCCAGAACTTTTGTTATAGCGCATCAATGCGATGTCATAGCAACTTCCGGTCAGCGGCGCTGCCTAGTGATGACTTTCTTGAGTAACCTACCATTTCCTGCGTTTTTCTGTTGTGATTGTTTATCCTCCTGTAGCTGATTGTTTACGTGCGTGCAGATTGTGTTTTGCGTTTTTTGAGATGTCTGGGTTGGAAAGAATTCGCCAAGACTGAAAAAAGCACGGCAGGTCAGGTCGAACTTGAAAGTCATGTTGATGGTGTTTTTTAACATTGAGGGTGTTGTGCACCATGAATTCTTACCGGAGGGGAAAACAGCTAACTGTTGGGACTACCTATAAATGCTGAAATGTCTCAGGAAAACCGTCAGGAGAAAAAGGCCTGAGTTGCGGAGAAACAACTCCTGATTCCTCCACCATGACAATGTGCCAGCCCACACATCACTGCTCATTTGAGATTTTTTGGCAAAAACGAAGATAACTGTGCTTCCCCAGCCACCCTACTCACCTGACATGGCCCCAGCAGACTTTTTTTCTATTTCAAGAACTCAAATCCAGCTTGAAAAAATGACAATTTCAGACTATTGAAGAAATGAAGGGCAATTCGTAGATGGATCTACGCATTATTCCCCAAAAATGCTTACCAGGACTGCTTCCAGAAGTGGAAACAGCGTTGGGAGCGATGTATTAGTAGGGGAGGGGAGTATTTCGAAGGAGACAAGGCTGACTAGGTTCCAGGTAAACTCACAAAGGTTATACAAACAAAAGTTCCGGAACTTTTTGAACAGACCTCTATTTCTTCCTGTCTATTTTGCTGTTCCTTCTCAGCTCTTTGCTTGCTTCTGTGTACACTTCTTGGACCTTGGCTCTGGAACTTTTGGATTTGCTTCTGTTACATCTGCTTTCTTGGTTTGTTTTTTTCTGTCTTTTATCTTACAGATGGTTTCTGTGTGGTGTTATCCATGCTTTGTGCTGGTGTATTCTTTTTCCCAGTACTTCTTCACATGTCTCATTAAATACATTTTTCATCTACTGCCAGTGGTCTTCTCTATTCATTACATCTTACAGCTGTTGGAGCACTAGGTATTTGTTGGATATTGTAATCGTAAATTTGTCCCTTGTTTCTTTATATTTTAGATATCTTACATTTAACTCTCTTGAGTTTCATCTGTATTTCGATTAACACAAGATGGTGATCTGATGCCACATCTGCTCCTCTAGGTATCTTTATGTTTAGCAATGATGATGTAAACTTCTTGTTTATGCATATATGAGCAACATACACATCACAATATGGCAGAAAAGGACTATGTTGTGTACTTTCTTGAGTAACCTACCATTTCCTGCATTTTTCTGTTGGTGATGACACCATTAAATCTCCTGTGGTCTTTTATCTGGATACACTGTCTATGTAGATGTGCCTCAAGGCATCAAAAATGGCTCAGAAAAAAAGGGGACAACAATCTAATGGACTGAAATTTAACTAATTAATTAATAGCTGCTTTATCAAAACATGTTATTTAATGTATGGAAATTTGTTAAAATCTTGCCGTGGTACGTATTAAAGAAAAACAAAAATTTTTTTTTTTTATTACTCTATCTCAAAATCCTTTTTACAGGCTTTTCTTTAACTTGCAACGTATGTCACCTTCAAATCTTGCAATCGATTTTTCGATCACCTCCAGATGAGCAATAGCTCTGAAACTTGGCATAGTTGTGTATTCCCGATGACAATACAATAATCAGTCGTAAAAATAATAAAATGAATAACATTAAAATTAATTTTGTTTGTTTGTATTGTTTCATCAGTAAAATGGGCGCTAACTGCAAATAATCTAGGTGTATTCTTTCCAACGCGGCAGCGGAACAGCAAACGAAAATGGGGATAAACTAATAAGTTTCTGTAGCATTAACAACCTGGTCATTGGAGGAACACTCTTCCCACATAAAGAAATTCACAAATTAACATGGGAATCACCAAATGGTCGGGACAGAAACCAGATAGACCACATCATGGTTAACGGTAGATGGAGACATGCATTACAAGATGTGAAGGTAAGAAGAGGTGCAGATCTGGGAAGTGATCACCATTTAGTAGTAGCAAAACTGAAAGTGAAACTAAGAAGGGCTGCACCAACTGTAACTACACAGAAAAGGTTTGACATCAGCAAATTGAAGGACTCCCTTACCAGAAAAGCTTTTGCGGCCGACATAAAAAAACGATATCAATTTGCCAAAAGTCAGGAAAAGACATTGACTGATGATATAGACCAGAATTTCAACACCTTTTCAACAATATACAAAGAAAGCAGCAAATCATGCTTGGGATTCCAGGAAAGGAAGAAGCAAGACTGGATAACACCAGAAACATTAAACACCATAACGATGAGAAAGTTGAAAAAAAAAACAACAAAAAAAGCACACACCCACACAAATAGTAATACGTCTTACAAGGAGGACAAGAAAAACCTACGTTGCGGCCACAAGGCCTTCGTCAGGGACAGACAAACAAGAGACAGGAGGGAAAGAAAATGAGAATTAAGTAGAGAACATGAAACTATAAAAATAAGAGAAAAAAACTCCCTTAATATTAAGTCCAGTCACATGTGAAGCAAGATGGCTGCCACTAAACCGGAAAGAGGAAGTTGATAGTACATTAAAAATAAGAAATAATGAAAACAAGGACTGGAAAAGAGTGAGAAAAAAGTAATCAATAAATAATAAATAAATAAAAAAATAAATAAAATATAAATAAATAAATAATAATAATTAATAAATTTAAAACAAATAAATAAATAAATAAAAATAAAAAAAATAAAAACATAAATAAATAAAGAAATAAATAAAATAAAAAATAAAGGAAAAAATAATTTAAAATTTTTTTTTTTTTTTAAATAAAATAAAATAAATAAACAAATTTAAAAAAAAAAAAAAAGTAATAATAATAAGTAAATAAATAAATAAATAAAATTATTAAATTTAAAAAAATGGTAATTAAAAAAAAAAAAAAAAGGGTGATCGCATCAAAGTAGAAAGTCATAATACAACTGGGACTCGATAGAGAAAGGCGTCTCAGACAAAAGAATGTTGGGTATTCAAACCGGTGGTTTGAGGCAACCCATAAGATGGATGAGGCGTTGTTCCTGGCGAAACCGACTGTTGGCGTCCGAGGAACAGTATCTGATGGCTGTCACCTGGATGTCAGTGGCACCGTGGTGGTCAGGGCCATTGAAGTGGATGGCCACAGGTGTGGAATTAAACTGAGAGATGTCATAGAGGTGTCTGCAGAATCGGTCGCCCAGTCGTGTGCCCGTTTGGCCGATGTACGTAATGGTGCAACGTTTGCATATAATAGCATAAATGACGTTGCGTGACTCACATGTGAAGCCATGGGTGATGGTGAACTTGGCGTTAGGGAACGAGACTGAACATGTTTCGATTACATACTGACATGTCTTACATCCACCCGTGTGTTACCGGGGCCCGAAAGGGGAGCAAAGAATAGTAACACTGCACCCTACCACGCATGTCGTAAAAGGCGACTAAGGAGGGTATGGGCATGGGGCTGTTTACCCCATCCCGTAAAAACTTCGCACAGTGGGCTGATCACCTGCTTGCCAACCAATCTGATTACGGAAACAATGATAGATTGTTTGGTCTGTTTTTGTTCCACAAAGACGCCACTAGGCGTGGTGGAAACAGCGATAGATTGATCAATTTGTTGTTGCCCTAAGACGCCACTAGGCGTACTGGCCACATACTGCTTTGCCGGTTGATGGCTAAGGATGGAAGAAGAAGAAGATGTCTTACATCGTGTACGGTTACATGGTTTGGTTCCAAAGTGGCCATCGTTGATGGTTTTCAAATGGCTGTGGACTAGGAGGTCCCTCAAATTTTTGTCCCGTCTATATGCCAGCAAGGGTGGCTCACTAAATGCTTCCCGCGCCACTGGGTCAGCTTGGAGGAGAGGTAGGTGGCGAAACAGGATCCTTTTGACAGCAGTGCTGTGAGGGTGATAGGTCATTATTAACTTGACTCTATCAGAGGAGGTTTTTTGGCGGGGTTTGAGGGCCTCTAGACGTGAGATAGGGAGAACACGTTCTAAGGCAGAGGTAAGAACATCTTCTGGATACTGTCTGTTACGGAAGAAGTCCAACATTTCTTGTGCTCGGCATAGAAAGTTGTCATCATCTTGGCATAACCGACGGAGGCGGAGAAGTTGTGAGAAAGGCAAGGAGTCCCGACAAGCCAGAGGATGAGAGGAAGTATAAAGGAGGTAACTGTGTGCATCGGTGGGTTTGTAGTACACCGAAGTGGTGAGGTGGGGGGGAGTGATAGTGACAACAATGTCAAGGAAATTAACAGAGACAGTGGAGATGTGAGAGGTGAATTGGATCGCAGGGTGGAAGTTGTTAATGAAATTAATGAACCTAGATAGGTCAACCTCTGGCATATCGGTGAGACCTATGCCATCATCGATGTATCTATGATACATCAATGGAAAAGGTCCAGGATACTGCTGCCACACCTGATACTCCAGGTAGCCCATGAAGAGGCAGGCATAACTGAGACCCATCTTGGTGCCCATGGCAACTCCACTTATTTGGTCAAAGAAATGTCCATTGAACTCAAAGGAATTGAGTCAAAGGACCAGTTCTGCAAGGCGCAGGAGAGTCTCTGTAGCGATAGAGGGGTGCGTGCGCTGGTCCAGGAAAAACCGGAGAGCTCGAAGACCATCAGAGTGAGGAATGGAAGTGTAAAGTGAGCAAACATCTAACAGAAATAAACGGTAGGTACGGTCTGGAGAAAGCTGAATAGAGGAAAAAGTAGTAAGAGCATGGTTTGTGTCCTTTAAGAAGGAAGGAAGCTGCTCTACAACAGGCTGGAAGATGCCGTCGAGGAAGTCTGATATACGTTCGGTAGGGCAGGCACACGCAGAGACAATGGGTCTCCCAGGGTTGGAGGGTTTATGAATTTTGGGAAGCATATAAAACACAGGCTTGCCCAGACCACTATTGTCAATACGGAGATGAGAAGCGCTAGAAGGTAAGGACTTGTTAGCGATAAGACTTTTGATGGTGTCATGGACCAGACGATTGTTGAGGACTGTCGCATCATTGTCACGGCGCTGGTAAAAGGAGCTGTTGGTGAGCTGCTTATTACCTTCTTGGAGGTACAGGTCCTTGCGCCATACCACAATGGCACCTCCTTTGTCAGCCGGTTTGATAACAATGTCATCTCTGTGGCGGAGCTTAGAGAGGGCATGAGACTCATCAGAAGAAAGGTTTGAATAACGCAGGCATTAAGGTTGGAGCTGCTGAATGTCGTGGAGGGTATTCTGAATATATAAATCCAGAGCGTGGGAAGCCCCAGGAGAGGGTGTAAAATGTTTATTCTTGGGAGGAGCAAAGTGTGCAAAGGCATCATCTGATTCAGCCTGCGATCTCTGAGGACCATCACTGTTGCGGAAATGGAGCTGAAGTCGCAGACGGCGATGAAACCGATGGACATCTTGGAGGAGATTGTACTGATCAGAGGATGGTTGGAGAGGGACAAAGTGCAAGCCCTTGCTGAGGACTGAAAGCTCTCCCTCAGAGAGGGCAAGATCAGAGGGAATACAAACAACCTGGGAACGAGATGGAGTAGAGGAGGCAGGGACAGTCTCAGGGGTAGGACAGAGGCGGGAAAGTTTGTCCTTTTTCTGGGCGGATAAAAAATCATACAATTGCCGGTTGAGGGTATGGATAATAATGCGGATAATGGGGAAGGCAGGAAAGTAGCTGGAGGTGAGACTACGTAAGCGGAGTAGAAGCTGAGACTGCTGAGCACTGGTATCTGCCAGGAGGCGGGAATGGATAGCTGCGACAGCTCGCATACGCTGGAACCCACATGTGGTCTCGATGCACTGTAAGAGGTGATGTTCACGAGGGTGAATATGGCCAGCAGAGGGGTTGAAGTGAGAAGTGAAGCCATGAGGGAGAACTTTAAGGCGGAGGCAGATGCGGATAAAGTGGAGATGGCAAGTGAATCTAGTTTTCTTGAATGTAGCAAATGCAAAATCAATTGCAGTGCGAGATATATCAGGTGGTAAGAGGCTGAATGAGGTGGTAATAGAAGACCGAAGTGAATTAATGAAGTGTTTGAGTGAAGGCATAATGGCAAATCGAGTGAGACCACACACATGCAAAAATAAATAAAATTAAATATAAAAATAATTTATTTAATAGATATAAAGAATAAATAAAAAATAATAAACAATGAAAGTAGGTGAATAGATCGAAAGTAAGAGAGGAGATAAAAGTGAAAAGTGAGCAAACAGGTAGACAGTGCAGTCAGTTATGGGGTAATATATAAGTATATGAGGAGAACTGCCGTAAGACGGGGTAAAACAGTTGAAAAAAAAAAAAAAAACACACACACCCACACAAATAGTAATACGTCTTACAAGGAGAAGGACAAGAAAAACCTACGTTGCGGCCACAAGGCCTTCGTCAGGGACAGACAAACAAGAGACAGGAGGGAAAGAAAATGAGAATTAAGTAGAGAACATGAAACTATAAAAATAAGAGAAAAAAACTCCCTTAATATTAAGTCCAGTCACACGTGAAGCAAGATGGCTGCCACTAAACCGGAAAGAGGAAGTTGATAGTACATTAAAAATAAGAAATAATGAAAACAAGGACTGGAAAAGAGTGAGAAAAAAGTAATCAATAAATAATAAATAAATAAAAAAATAAATAAAATAAAATATAAATAAATAAATAATAGGCCTTCAACAAACACATGCCAAGTCCTCCTGTCACGTGCCATCATCTCAAGTTCTTTCCATGTTCTCCTTATCATTTTCACCTCTGTTTCCAGCTCTCTTCTCCATGTGCTTCTTGGTCTACCCCTGCCTCTTGCCCTGGGGGTTCTAGAACAAGGACTGCCTTGTAATGCTATCAACAGGTTTCCTCAGTGTGTGTCCTATCCATCGCCATTGTCTTCTCATCTCTTGTTCCACTGGCACTTGTCTAGTTCTTGTCAACAGTTCCCCGTTGGTAACCTTGTCATACCATTTTAATCCCTCTATTCTACACAAGCACCCATTTATGAAAGTCTGTAGCTTTTTGGTTGTTGTCTTTGTTGTTCTCCATGTCTCAGAGCCATACAATAGGACTGACTTCACATTTGAGTTGAAGATTCTTATTTTCGTGTTGGATCCGATTTCTTTTGATCTCCATATATTTCCCAATGCAATGAAAGCTCCTCTTGCTTTTTGTATTCTTATTTTGATATCACTGTCTGTCCCTCCAACTTTGTCTATATTGCTGCCAAGATATGTGTACGATTCTACATCTTGTATTGGTGCTTCTTCAAGTTCAACCCTGTTTTCATTACCTGCATTTATTCTCATTATCTTTGTCTTTTCCCTGTGTATTTTCAGACCCAATTGCTGTGACCTCTCATCGAGTGTTTTCAATTTGTCCTGCATCTGATTATGGTTATGGGACAGAAGAGCCAAGTCATCTGCAAAATCCAGATCATCCAACTGCTTAGTCAGAGTCCACTGGATTCCATTTCTGTTGTGTGTTGTTGATGTTCTCATAACCCAGTCTATTGCTAGTAAGAAAAGAAATGGAGACAAGAGGCATCCTTGTCATACTCCTGTTCTTATCCCAAATAGTTCGGTAAGCTGTCCTTCATGAAGAACTCTGCATGTCATGTTTTCTTTATTAAATTAATGATCTTCAAGGGAACTCCATAATGCCTCATCAATTTCCAAAGTGATTCTCTATCTACGCTGTCAAATGTCTTTTCGTAGTCCACAAATCCGATGTATAGTGGTGAATTCCATTCCAGACTTTGTTCAACTATTATCTTAGGCAACTTATCCAGATATCCTTCCTTCCATTCTGCTGGTATCTCTTCCTTTTCCCAGACTTTACCAAGTAACTTAAATAACATCTCTGTAGCCATGTCGATATCTGCTTTGATGGCCTCCATAACCTTATCTTCTATGGCAGTTATAGCCATGTGATAAATATCATTGATGTAACCTTTTCCACTTCAGGGTATATTAACTGAGTCTGATGTTTAAAATTTTCTGTAAGATCATCTCTGTATTTCATCCTTAGTGCTAGTGGGTCACCAACTCCACAGGTTCTAAGTAGAATGTCATCTGATGTTTCTTCCTGTGTGCGATAATGAAGACTCTAAAAGTAGATAACCTAAAAAAAATTGCGACCCCTGATCTTGTTGAATCTTTTTTTTTTTTTTAAATAGGGAAATCCATTGATAAATTGACCCAAAAATTAATGAAACAATACAATTAATGTCTAACTTTCATTACCAAAAAAAAAAAATCATGTCCCCTGTTTCTGTAGGGACATACCGACAGACGTTCAAATATATATATCTAAGATCATTTGTAGTCTGGTGTAAAATTCTTCTTTCGCTGATTTTTCTTTATCATTGGTTGGTGCATGTCACTGGATGATGTTTACCTTTATCTTCTTTTTATGGCTATTTTAAATGTTGCTGTTATAATTCTGGGTATTATTGCTTCCCATTCTATGAGTGTCCAGAAGACAGCACCATTTCACCTGTAATCAGCTTCGTCATCTATTCATCTTTCCACATTGTCTTACGGAGTTCCAGGATAGCTATCATGTAATTCCCAATTTCTGCTGCCACATGTGAAGATTTTCTAATTTGTTTAAAGTACGAACATTCCAGTTGCCAATTCTGGAGATTTTCTGAGCAGAAAAAAAAGTGAGTCAACAACCCAGATTTCTTTCAGCTTTCTATGGATTGCATCATTCATCTCTTTACCAGAGGAGCTTCTTCCATCTTGGATGACTGAAATGACTTATTGTTTGTTAAAGTTTTCATGGTTTTAAGAATTTTCTTCAGGACGGAGTAACTGCCCGCATGTCCAACCCTTTTAAGTTGTCTATTAAGACTTGCATGGTAGGTACTACTATTCTTTGTTCCCCTTTCAGACTCCAGTAACACACAGATGATATGTAGCATATTGTTTATTATTTTTGTTGTTAGACATCTTTCTGAGTCAAGATTTATGACTGACATGACATTTCCCTTGAAAATTTGAATATTGGACGCTTCAGCTTATCTCACTGTAGCAAAACCAGCTCCAACTCTCTGAATATTTTCATAGTGGAGAGAAATCACTGTAGGAATGACGCATAACATATGCTTCACAGTGACTGGAAGAAAATGAATTTTTTTTCACAGACAATCGAATGAGGCTAAAACTGTGTGTATGTCCGAGAAACAAGTATCTGTACATAAAAAAAAACAACAACGTACAGCCCACAGAAT
Source organism: Oreohelix idahoensis (assembly GCA_024509875.1). NCBI lineage: Eukaryota > Metazoa > Mollusca > Gastropoda > Stylommatophora > Oreohelicidae > Oreohelix > Oreohelix idahoensis. Next base: position 193,994 of record JAMPIV010016485.1, on the reverse strand, counting down.
AGAGGAGAGTACAAAAACAGCAAACACCAATCAAATCACAAGCCTAATAGAGCTTAGAGGGTATAAAATCTAGCTCAGACTTGACTCAAGACACTTTCCTGAACTCATTAAAGCACACTGAGCTTTATGAGGCAATGAGTGACTTGAAATATTGCTGAGCTAATAGCTATGCAACCCTCAAAATTAGAGTCATGTTGGGGGGGAGTGTGGGGTGGATGTTTAAAAATTAGTATATATCACTTTTCAATATTTTTAGCTAATATATTGTAAATAGTTTTTAAAGTAGCTCTTGGCATACTGCCCCTTGATCTAAGATGGAAAGAACTAAGGTTAAATTATTGGAGCAAAGTAGCACAAGAAGTAACCCACCCAGCACATAAAGCATTTGTCAAAAACCAACCAACTGTATGGGACATCCCCTTGAATACAGAAAGATATCCAACAGGGTGGAGAACTATAGAAGATCTAATACAGATCAAAGAACTGTCAAACATAATTAATAATAGTAATAAATATAGAAACACAATACCACCCTGGGAACAAAAAGCACCAATCATAGACTACACACTCACTGAAAAGATTAAACAAAACATAGAAGATAAGGAAGCCAAAACGATTATAAGAAAATTCATAAACCAACTTACAAAACAAAGCCTTGCTGTTTACACTGATGGATCCAAGGGTGATAGTGGGCAACTAGGTGCAGGAGTAGTAGTACCACAGTGGGGAATTAAGAAGAGCTACAGTGTAACTGAAGGGGCTTTGATTTATACTGCAGAGGTGGTAGCTATTTTAAAAAGTTTAGAAATAATTTTAAAATCGAAGATAATCCACCAGAAGCAGTTACGATATTTACAGACTCACTATCATCACTACAAGCACTAGAACACCCAGTTAAATGCAGCTGGCCAGACATAAAGGAAGAAATTCTTGCAATTAATACATCACTAGGGACCAGAGGATGCAGTGTGAGGCTAGTGTGGGTTCCAGCACACATAGGTATAGCTGGCAACGAGTTGGCAGACCAGACTGCCAAATATGGAAGAATAAGTAAAAACAATATAAGAGCAGGACTTGGAAAATCAGAGATTAAGAGCCAAGTGAAGCTAACCATAAATGAGGAATGGAAGACAACATGGAAGGACAGTAGTAAAGGCAGACACACATTCAAACTTCTGAAAGAACCAACAAGGACGTGCCAGGTCAGAAAGAATTAAAGGTACCCTTGAACAAAAAGCTGTGGCATCTCTATCTCGGTGCAGCGTACTTTATGATAGAGGAACCACACTGCCAAGAATGCCAGGAAGAAAATGACATAGACCACTACCTGATCCACTGTAAAAAGTACGAGCAACAGAGGCTTGAATTAAAAACATACTTCAGAAATCACAATATAGACATGACAGGTGATACGGTTTTAAGCATAGATGCCCCAGGGGAAGCCCAAACAATACTTAAATGATATTTACACAAAACAAAGGAAAACGTATAAGGTTAATATCAGTGACAATATTAGTAACAATAATAATACTTCAGAAAAGAAATTTAACCAAATAGAAATTAATCAACAAAACCTAACAAATCATAAAAAAAAAAAAAAAAGCCAACTACAGACTACTCATAGGACAAGGAAAGACAATGAAGAAATAAAAAACACCAACCTAAAAAGAACAAATACTAATATAAATTAAAACTTGCAACTGCAAAAGACAATAGTTATCTAAATATAACACAAAACTAAAAATAAAATGACACTAAATACCCTAATTATAACCAAATCTTAGGTGGAACAGGGTAGACCAAGATGGTGGACGAGCAGAGGCAATAATGGTCAGCTGTTAAGTGCCCTCTCACTGTCGCAAAATTGGTTTCAAGTCATTGCAAATGAGTTCAGTTAGATTTATAAACCCATCTACGATCGAGTGACCGCTTTCAAAATGGCGGCGTATCAGCGAAATGTGTATCGGACAGAGGAAATCGCCAACGATAAAATAAAACGAAGGGAATCCGTATGAAAAGGATTTTACATTTCAGTACAGGGAAGGATGGTGTATAACTGCATATAAGATGGAACGGTAGGAAGTTCTCATTTACGGAGATATATGCGTATTTCGGCTGCCCACAGTTACGCTAAAAGCATGTAAACCCACTTCTGTTCTAAATATTAAAATCAACAAATAACAGTTTGGGAAATTACATGGATAGGAAGATAGAGTTTTATCAGCTGTATAAAACTAGATAAGATGGAACTATATGGATATTATATATGCTGAGAATGAGAAAGGCAAAATTTCAGTCGACGCACAGATCGGCTGAAATCACGGTTCGGGAAGGATTTTTTCAGGTCTAGTCTTAGGCTGTGACGTATCTGCTCTCCGATACGTTCGCGCTATCGTATATAAAAAGCGTTTCGGTAAAACTCTGAGAAGACCCAACGCAAGAGGTTGAGACAAGACTGAGGGCAGATAACGCCACGACTCTAAATCCATCTGAAGTGTGAGCGGATCGCCAGAAAATTTCAGTCTAAGTGTCTGGAGTCTGAGGGTAAGCGAATTTACGATAGCTATCCTGTATAATAATTTCTTTTATTTTGTATTACAGGTTCATTTAGAATTCACAAAATATGCCTGTATAATATTCATTGATATAACGTATTATTATTTTAATATGATTTATTCATGTGCTTAGTGGAAGATGGTTGCTTGTACAAAAAACGTATCAAAACTAGCCCCACAGCCAAATAGAAAATATTTATTATATTTAATGCTGTATCTCGTCGATATTAAATGCATTATCGCTTACGAAGATAAAGGCAGTCCCATGACCAGAGATTGTCTTAGGGAAATAAATTGTTAGAAACTTCATCATGGAAGATCCCAGTTACGAGGCTAAGGTGACTAGTCCCCTTCCTCGCTGCCTTTGCCTTCCCTAGTTCGAGCGCACAACTTTGTACCCATTTACAGCTGGTAAACTGGAGTGTTCTATAGCCAGTTTCAGTAGAAAGCAACCTGATCACGTGGTCACTCACTTTCTTTATTTATGTATTACTTTTGTGTAGATGCTAAGGATAGCATCAGTATTTGAATTTGTACTTGATATGATTTGGAAGGATCAAGTTATAGCATATGAAGGGATGTATAGGAGCGGAATAAACCAGATGATGTTTATTACTGATATGTTAATATTAATTCTGTATCATTGAAATGATGTTACTTGCTATGACTGTATAACTTTGACACCTGATGACTGACTTGTCTGACTTATGTGCTAGTCAGTTACACTTAATTGAAATGTTATTAATGCTATATCACTGAAATGATGTCCTTGCTTACTATGATTGTATAACGGTGACATCTGATGACTGACTGGTCTGACATCTGTGCTAGTCAGCTACAAGTCTAGCCAGATACTAGCCAAGGCTGATATGTTGCAGGTTCCATGAAATAACTCAAACCAGACTGTCCAGTATCAGAAGCCGGTGTAGTTCATCCGAGGCAATCCCACCAAAGTGCAGGACCCCAAAGAGTGAACTTCAACTGGTCATTGGCATCCCTACTGTTGGGCCTACCAAGTCTGATATCAGCACAGGACAGTTCCGTGTCAGCAGTATCAAGTTGAACAGATAAGTGTCACTTAGGACACTGACTACCACAATATATGAAACACAATAAATAGTCAAGTGATGACATTTATCAGAGGACTAAAAACCGTGATATATTTAAAATGAATGAAGTCTAAACAGACAATAATAGTAACGGTGTGAATATTTTTTATATATATGTGTATACTCTTTTCCAACTAGTAAATAGAATATTAGTGTAATTATTAAACTATTTTAACTGTACCTGAGGATTTATTCACTTTTTCCATTTTGTGGGTTCAGTGAATGTACCTTTTACTTATCCCCTAGAATATAAGTAATCATAAGATAGTCACAGGGAGGAGACACCTTAAATCCTGGTACTACTTCTTACCAACTGGGCCAGGGTTTTCACAGTCTGACTATTTTTATGATAACAATACACCAGTGCTTATTTCTAAGACTGGGGTATTACTGGTAAGGTCAGAACTCTTTACTGGCATACTCTTACATATAAATAATTTTAAATAACCTCCCGCTACAGTGGGGGCTCGTCTCCGGGATATATCTTTGATATTCCTGAGCCATCTTTCTATTTCTGCTGTGTAGAAAATTTGCTTTTTTGTAAATTTTTTTTGGAAAGAGTAAACATAGTAGGAAGAATATATAAAATTTTTTTTTGTAGAGGAGTACCATTGAGTACAGATAAAGAAAGCTGTTTCATATATGGTGAAGTCAGTTTAATTAACTTTAATTTTAAATAAGTTAATTATATTGTAGTAAATTAGTTTGAGTAAGATCGCTTGCCCTACTAGACTACAGATACATCATGGCTGACTTGGTCAAATTTAGGTCTGCTACACTGCAGGTGGGAAAAGAGCTTGGCATGGATGGTGACGCTCTGATCCGGTATGTCACGACGGAATGTGAAAAGTACACCGAGAGAGAAGCAAAGCAATTAGAAGCAGAGAGAGAAGCCAAGAAATTAGAAAGAGAAGCAGAGAGAGAAGCCAAGAAATTAGAAGCAGAGAGAGAAGCCAAGAAATTAGAATTAGAAGCAGAGAGAGAAGCCAAGAAATTAGAATTAGAAGCAGAGAGAGAAACAAAGAAACTAGAATTAGAAGCAGAGAGAGAAGCCAAGAAATTAGAATTGGAAGCAGAGAGAGAAGCCAAGAAATTAGAAGCTGAGAGAGAAGAAAGGAGGTTACAAGCAGAGAGAGACCATGAGCTGAAAATGAGACAGCTTGATCTTGAACTTCAGGCTGGGACTATCACCCATGGTAATAGCTCACCTCATTCTGCGAATAGCTCTTTTCAGAACACAGCAAATGGGGCCATGAACTTCCACCTAGATCCATTTGTTGAAAAGGAGGACGCAATTGAGTCGTACCTGGATAGGTATGAAAGGCTAGCCTCTACATATGGACTGGAAAAGGAAAAATGGAGTCTAAAGTTATCCCAGGGATTGAGAGGTATTGCATATGATGTGTTTCTGAAACTCCCCAAAGAAGATCAGGAAAATTATGAAATACTAAAGCAAGCCTTACTGATCCGGTATGAAAAGAACTCTGAGGCATACAGGAAGAAATTTAGAACTTCTAAACCTCTACCTGGAGAAACATATAACCAGTTCTCAGCTAGGCTAGAAACGTATTTGTTGAAATGGAGTAGTTTAGGTAAGTATCAGAAAACATACGAGGATCTGAAAGAAATGGTTATGTTAGAGCAAGTGAAAGATTCCATGTCTCAAGAAATGAGGAAATTTCTTATGGAACAAGGAGCAGAGAGGCTGGAAGACACTTTGAAATGTGCAGAGAGGTACCAAGCCGCTCAAGCTGAACTAGTAGGAACGAAAAGGAAGCAGGTAGAAGGATATAAGCCACCACCGCAGAATACCCAGTTTGACCAGAAGGATCATCCATACAGAAATAAGCCAAGATTTGATAATAAGGACAAGAACCCTCAGACTCAGGAAAAGAAACCCTACAAACAGGGAGATAAGTGGTGCAAAATTTGTAAGATGAGCAACCACAACACTGTAGATTGTAGAAGGAAAACCCCTCATCACGCTGCATGTTTAGCAACAGGGAATAGGACAGATATGATGGAACTGACAGGGAGTCAGAATAGCCTCCGTCATCCCCCTGTGAGTGAGCTCGTAACCGTGAACGGCAATCGAGTCATGTGCTTATATGATACCGGCCTGGATTTCGACTCAGTTGTGAGTTCAACCCTAGTGCACTCTGATCAAATTACCACAGACACCGTGGAAATACAAGGGGCAACTAAGGGAACAGCAACCATGACACTTCCTATAGCTAGGATCAATGTGAAATCTCGCTACGTGGAAGGAGTGATAACAGCCGCAGTGATAGATGACCCTATATACCCGCTGATATTGGGGTGTAGGTATGTATTTTTGGGTGACCCAGTAAAACCTGTTGTCCTGGCAGCAGTCCAGACCAGGTCGAGCACCAAAAACGAGGAGGAAAATCCTAACAATACTCAGCCAGAGCAGATGAAACAGGCTCAATCAGAAGATGACACATTGAAGCCTTGTTTTGGCAAATTGCCAAAGGCCCATAACCCTCCAGAAAAAGGAGACTTGTATATGAAAAATGGACTACTGTATAGAAAAGCTGGTACAGGACCTCAAGGACATGGACAGCTGGTAGTACCAAAGTCATACAGGGAGAAAGTTATGGAGCTCGCACATGCTATTCCATTTAGTGGACACATGGGAATTGGTGCCACCAGTCAACGGATAGCTTGTCACTATTACTGGCCAGGGATCACGGAAGATATCAAACGATATGTGAAATCTTGTCCAGAGTGTCAACGTGTAGCCCCCAAGCATGGGACTGCACCAGCAACTCTAGGAGAAATGCCAATCATGGGTACTCCATTCGAGAGAGTTGCAGTGGATATTGTTGGACCCCTCACTAGGACTAAGAGAAGGAATAGTTATATCTTAACTCTAGTTGATACATGCTCTATGTGGGGAGAGGCCGTAGCCATGGCATCTATAGATTCTAAGCATGTGGCAGAGGCATTGTTGACAATATTCACCCGGTTAGGCTTTCCACATCAAATATTGACGGACAATGGTTCCCAGTTCAAGGGAAAGCTAACCCAAGAAGTGTTCAGGATTTTTCAAGCCAGACATTATCATTGCTCTCCTTATCACCCACAAGGAAATGGTCAAGTCGAGCGGTTCAACGGTACGCTCATTTCTATTCTCAGGAAGCTGGCAAGTGAAAAACCTGAAACATGGGATGTATACTTACCCGCTGCATTATTCGCATACCGGGAAGTCCCACACAATTCCACAGGAATGGCACCGGCCACATTGTTGTTTGGTCGGCCTATAAAAGGTCCACTGGAAGCATTGCTGCGGACTTGGACAGATGAGAAGGCAGAGGAAAGTGTCACCTCATCAATTCAGTATGTAAATGAGTTGACCACTCGACTGAAAATGGGCTGGAAATTGGCTAATGACAATCTTCGCAGAGCCAGAAAGAAACATACTGAATACTATAACAAGAAAGCAAAGGATAGGGAACTTGCTGTTGGAGAAAAAGTGCTTCTTCTATTGCCCAGCAGTAACAACAAACTGCAGATTGGTTGGCAGGGTCCATATAACGTGCTAGAGAAAATATCGAGGACTAATTACAAAATTGACAAGAAGGGCAAAGAAAGGGTGTACCATGTTAATCTGTTAAAGAAATATTATGACAGGACATCAACGGAGGTAGCTCATATGATGACTCTGGCCATCGCAACCGAAATGAAGCATGAACCACTTACCTCAATAGAGTATCCATTAAGACCGACTGAGACATATGAACAAGTCAAAATTAGTACTCAGTTAACTCAGGAACAGAGGGAGCAAGTTAAAGAAGTTTTAAAAAACACATGCAGATGTGTTAACTGATAAACCAGGATGCACCAACTTATTGACATATGATATGAAGGTCATCGATCCAACACCTATCTGCATGAAGACCTACCCTATACCATATGCCAAGGCACAGGCATTGAAGGAGGAAATTGATTATCTGTTGCAAGAACAAATCATTTCCAAGTCAGAATCACCTTACAGTTCAAGTGTTGTACTGTTGAGAAAACCAAGTGGAGAACACCGACTCTGTATCGATTACCGGAAATTAAATGCGATCACAGAAACCCAAGCTGATCCATTACCGGATACCAATCAGCTGTTCTCGACGCTAAGTACTGCGAAATATTTCTCTAAGGTCGATTTAAGTAAGGGATATTACCAGATTCCTGTCAAACCCGAGATCCGACACATGCTGGCTTTTAGCACTTCGGATGGTCACTACGAATTTAATGTACTACCATTCGGGTTGAAAAACGCACCAAGCGTATTTTCAAGGATGATGAGGAAATTGCTGGAACCCTTGAACAACTCTAACATCACCAACTTTATGGATGACATTCTCATAGCCACGGAAACATTTGAGGATCATCTACATTCTCTATCAATGTTACTGGGTAGACTCAGAGAGGCAGGTTTGACTGCTCGTCCAACAAAGTGTGTAATCGGATGTCAGGAATTAGAATTTTTGGGACATACAATTTGTCATGGAAACATGTCTCCTGATCCCAAAAATATAGAAAAGTTAAGGAATGCACCTAGACCACAGACAAAAAAGGATGTGAGGTCGTTCGTATCCTTAGGAGGATTCTATCAAAAGTACATCAAAGACTTCAACACCTTATGTGCACCTTTGACGGATCTGACAAAGAAAGGAAAACCTGACACAATAAAGTGGACGGCGGAGTGTGAGCATGCATATTCAGAATTGAAGCATAGACTCACTAGTAAGCCTATTCTGAAGTTACCAGATCTGACGCAAGAGTTTATAGTACGGACTGATGCAAGCAATGTAGGAATTGGGGCCGCGCTTTTGCAAAAATCTCAGACCCAGAATGAGGAACTGTTTCCTGTGGCTTATGCCAGCCGCAAGTTGAACGTGGCAGAAAAGAATTACTCTACTATAGAGAGGGAATGTTTAGCATTGGTGTGGGCCATCAATAAGTTTCAACCCTATTTGTATGGCAAACCATTTGTGGTCCAGTGCGATCATCAACCCCTATCATTTTTGGCCTCATCACGTCATGCAAACACTCGCTTATTAAGATGGTCATTATTGATTCAGCCATATTCCTTCACTATTGAATATATTCCGGGAAAACAGAATGTAGGCGCAGATTTTCTAAGTCGCCATCCCACAGAGCTTGAGGAGGATAGAAGGAAGGAAAACTAACCTCGGAATGGTCGATTTGCAATTGTCTTGTACCCAATAGTTAAGCTAGATATCATCCAGCTTAAAATATGGGGGAGCTATGTCGCAAAATTGGTTTCAAGTCATTGCAAATGAGTTCAGTTAGATTTATAAACCCATCTACGATCGAGTGACCGCTTTCAAAATGGCGGCGTATCAGCGAAATGTGTATCGGACAGAGGAAATCGCCAACGATAAAATAAAACGAAGGGAATCCGTATGAAAAGGATTTTACATTTCAGTACAGGGAAGGATGGTGTATAACTGCATATAAGATGGAACGGTAGGAAGTTCTCATTTACGGAGATATATGCGTATTTCGGCTGCCCACAGTTACGCTAAAAGCATGTAAACCCACTTCTGTTCTAAATATTAAAATCAACAAATAACAGTTTGGGAATTTACATGGATAGGAAGATAGAGTTTTATCAGCTGTATAAAACTAGATAAGATGGAACTATATGGATATTATATATGCTGAGAATGAGAAAGGCAAAATTTCAGTCGACGCACAGATCGGCTGAAATCACGGTTCGGGAAGGATTTTTTCAGGTCTAGTCTTAGGCTGTGACGTATCTGCTCTCCGATACGTTCGCGCTATCGTATATAAAGCGTTTCGGTAAAACTCTGAGAAGACCCAACGCAAGAGGTTGAGACAAGACTGAGGGCAGATAACGCCACGACTCTAAATCCATCTGAAGTGTGAGCGGATCGCCAGAAAATTTCAGTCTAAGTGTCTGGAGTCTGAGGGTAAGCGAATTTACGATAGCTATCCTGTATAATAATTTCTTTTATTTTGTATTACAGGTTCATTTAGAATTCACAAAATATGCCTGTATAATATTCATTGATATAACGTATTATTATTTTAATATGATTTATTCATGTGCTTAGTGGAAGATGGTTGCTTGTACAAAAAACGTATCAAAACTAGCCCCACAGCCAAATAGAAAATATTTATTATATTTAATGCTGTATCTCGTCGATATTAAATGCATTATCGCTTACGAAGATAAAGGCAGTCCCATGACCAGAGATTGTCTTAGGGAAATAAATTGTTAGAAACTTCATCATGGAAGATCCCAGTTACGAGGCTAAGGTGACTAGTCCCCTTCCTCGCTGCCTTTGCCTTCCCTAGTTCGAGCGCACAACTTTGTACCCATTTACAGCTGGTAAACTGGAGTGTTCTATAGCCAGTTTCAGTAGAAAGCAACCTGATCACGTGGTCACTCACTTTCTTTATTTATGTATTACTTTTGTGTAGATGCTAAGGATAGCATCAGTATTTGAATTTGTACTTGATATGATTTGGAAGGATCAAGTTATAGCATATGAAGGGATGTATAGGAGCGGAATAAACCAGATGATGTTTATTACTGATATGTTAATATTAATTCTGTATCATTGAAATGATGTTACTTGCTATGACTGTATAACTTTGACACCTGATGACTGACTTGTCTGACTTATGTGCTAGTCAGTTACACTTAATTGAAATGTTATTAATGCTATATCACTGAAATGATGTCCTTGCTTACTATGATTGTATAATGGTGACATCTGATGACTGACTGGTCTGACATCTGTGCTAGTCAGCTACAAGTCTAGCCAGATACTAGCCAAGGCTGATATGTTGCAGGTTCCATGAAATAACTCAAACCAGACTGTCCAGTATCAGAAGCCGGTGTAGTTCATCCGAGGCAATCCCACCAAAGTGCAGGACCCCAAAGAGTGAACTTCAACTGGTCATTGGCATCCCTACTGTTGGGCCTACCAAGTCTGATATCAGCACAGGACAGTTCCGTGTCAGCAGTATCAAGTTGAACAGATAAGTGTCACTTAGGACACTGACTACCACAATATATGAAATACAATAAATAGTCAAGTGATGACATTTATCAGAGGACTAAAAACCGTGATATATTTAAAATGAATGAAGTCTAAACAGACAATAATAGTAACGGTGTGAATATTTTTTATATATATGTGTATACTCTTTTCCAACTAGTAAATAGAATATTAGTGTAATTATTAAACTATTTTAACTGTACCTGAGGATTTATTCACTTTTTCCATTTTGTGGGTTCAGTGAATGTACCTTTTACTTATCCCCTAGAATATAAGTAATCATAAGATAGTCACAGGGAGGAGACACCTTAAATCCTGGTACTACTTCTTACCAACTGGGCCAGGGTTTTCACAGTCTGACTATTTTTATGATAACAATACACCAGTGCTTATTTCTAAGACTGGGGTATTACTGGTAAGGTCAGAACTCTTTACTGGCATACTCTTACATATAAATAATTTTAAATAACCTCCCGCTACACTCACCACCCATCACCTTTTAAACAAACAAAAAAACAAAAAACCCAAGACACTTTCCTGAACTCACATCAAAGCACACTGAGCTTAATCAGGTAATGAGCAACTTGAAACATTGCCAAGCTAATAGCCATATAACCCTCAAAAGTAGAGTCATGTCTGGGGGGTATGTTGAAAAATTAGTATATATGAGGGGCGTTCAGAAAGTAATGCACCACATCTTTTTTCTCAGGAGCTGTTTATTCAAAAAGCATGGAATTTATATACAATATACATGGATATGTCGTGTAAACATCGGTATTATTCAACATAATCCCCATCAACTTGTACGGCTTTATGCCAGCGCGAAACAAGTGCATGTATTCCTAGCCCGTACCAGATTTTATCTTGATCATGTAGCCATTACTTCGCTGCATGAATAACTACTTCATCATCTTCAAACCTTGTCCCACGGAGTGCATCTTTAAGTGGACCAAATAGATGAAAATCAGAGTGTGCCAAATCGGGACTATAGGGTGGATGGGGTAGTACAGTCCAACCCAATTTGGTGATTGCTTCCCGTGTTGCCAGACTTGTGTGAGGTCGCGCATTGTCGTGAAGGAGAAGCAGGTCTGCTGGATTCTTGTGCGGCCGAACTCTGCGAAAACGTTAATCGAGTTTTTTCAATGTCTTAATGTAAGCTTGCGAATTGATTGTCTCTCCTCTTGGCATAACGTCTACAAGAATCACACCTTCAATGTCCCAAAAGACAGTGATCATGACCTTTCCAGCTGAAGGAATTGTCTTGAATTTCTTTCTTCTTGGTGATTGCGGATGATGCCACTCCATTGACTGTCTTTTTGTCTCAGGTTCAAAATGATGTGCTCAGGTTTCGTCATCTGTAACGATCTTAGCCAAAAAATTCTCTCCATCAGCATTGAAACGCTCCAACAATTCAGAAGAAATTGCTTTCCTTTGCAATCGATGGTCATTTGTGAGACTTCGAGGAACCCATCTTGCGCAAACCTTAGAAAATCCGAGTTTTTATAACTGCATTTTCACTACCAATGCTGACTGACAGCTGTAAGGCCAATTGTTGAGTAGTGATTCGCCTATCAGTAAGAATAATGCCCTGAGCGCCTTACAACATTTCTGCGTTGGTGGCTGTGGCAGGACGTCCACAGCGCGGCCGATCAAGCAGCTCCGTATCTCCACTTCCTGATTCTTTGATTCTCTGAACCCAGCGACTGACTGTACACCTGTTGACTGCAAAACTTCCATATACATCACATAGAAGCTTGTGAATGTTCACAACAGTTTCCTTCTCTGCAACGAAAAATTCTATCACAATTCGCTACTTATAACGCAAGTTGCTAACATGCTCCACTTCAACGGTTTAGGGCAGCCGTATTATTTGACCGGTTGTGGTGCAATTTGATGCACACAATTGGCACATGCCATATTTAAAGTGTGCAAAATTTCATGCTTCTATCTTCATTATTAGCTGAGAAAAACGATGTGGTGCATTACTTTCTGAACGCCCCTCGTATATCGCTTTGCATATTTTCCACTAATATATTGTAAATTTTGTTGATATTTTCAAAATATGATTGTGATATAAAACATATATACATGTTTCTGTATCACCACATGGAAACCAAACTAAGATACTTGTTTTAAAACCTGATAAATAATGTACAGGCAGCAATGGCACAGCTGGCGAGTCCTTTTCAGGACTTCATCATGCTGGCAGATAGATAATGTTAGTCCTTGTCAGGACTTATCCTTTTTAGGGCTACTTCACGCTAGCTGACAGAAGCTATGATGCAGTTAACAGAGTTCCCTAAACTGCTTTCTGGTATAACCAATTACACTGGTACTGGAACCAAGACAGATCACATGGTTGAAAATAAATCCAAGTGAGAATTATTATAATTTAACAGGGTATTTCTTTGTATAATTTAATGCATGTCTAGACCTGAAATATGAATGTAATTACATTTATGTATAAATATAAGATGTACTCCCACAACAGACCTCATGACAGTGTTGCCAAAATTAGGACTATGATTATAAATGGAGAAGTCAGCCATCGGAAGAAATCTTAGATGTTAGTTAAGCAAAATTATATAGATGGCTTGGTTTGGTCTATTCAGTTCCGTATATAGAAATTCACAGCCAAAGATATTTGCACATGCTGAAAAGGATGGCACTCACAAGCAGATTCTACATAAGCTCTGCCTTGTGAAGTGATTTTATAAGAAACTGCCTCAGTCACAAAAGCATGGACATGGCCATGTCTTAATCTTGGAAGGTGCCAACAAAAAGAAAGATTCATCTATGTGAATGAACTTTATTATAAGTTAAGTAATTTAATAAGTGGAGAAGAGCACATCAAGCAATCAGTGCCATTTCAAGCAACCATAATCACCACATACATGAGGAATAGATACTGACAGATAAATAATATTTCTTGGTATATATACATGTACCTCAAAGACATTTCATAAAAGTCCTATTTATGTGTCTTATAAAGGAAGTCATTCAGTCTATTTGTGGGGAAATTTTCTAATGGCATTAACTTTGTTTTTTCCGACTCATTTTAGTCAGTGGGGGCTAGATAAAACGAGCAGTCATATCTTGAACGTATTCACAAATAGATATACACATCCCTAGATCATAAGATAGACGTCTTGAGAAAGTGACTTACTTCACAGCTTTCTTTCTACAGCTGTCATCTGCACCTGTGAAGCTTACTACCCCTACGTCCTGTCATCCCCTAATTTAGATATAAATTCTTAGCCATTTGCACTATTTCTCATCTTGACCCTTTGGGAACTCCTCCTAATTATCCATCTCATCACACCTATGTTGAGTAAGTGCCGGTTTTAGTTCTGTATTTATAGTTCAAGATAATCTGTGATAAATGAAATTTTAAATTGCTTGTGTTATTTTAGTATTAGATTTATCATTATGGTAGTAATCATCTTTAGTAATTGTATTCTTTTTTTTTTCATTTTTATGAATTCACATTAGTTTGCACTTTCATTTACCATCTGGTTTTTTTAATTTCTTGTCCCTGGTAGAGACACTGTAGTCATCACATATGCTATTTCTGTGACCTTTGTTCAAGTTAAATGCTCAACTACCTATTTTTATTCATCTTCTTATGGTGAGGTTGTTTGTGAGGTGATGACTGAATGGTGTGGCTGTGTGTGTTGTGACAACTGTTATTGTCTGTGAAGTGATCACTTTAATGCATGAATTTCTGTGATGATATCTGTAATTTTACAACTGAAATGTCTAGATGTCTATAATGTGATAACTTCCAAATGTGGTTGCCTTAAATTGTTGTGCCTATTCTAATAATTCTAATAAACACATTACCTCAGCATCATCAATATAGATGAGTGGTCCATGCTCAGGACAGCCTCCTTCATATTTCATCTTGCACTTCTCACAATCTTAATAGAAATATTGACTACCATTAATCAGACAATACAATTAGTTATTTGAAAATTAATATGTTATATATAATAAACTCCCAGCAGTTTTTCTTTTCTAGACTTTGTTATTGCATGTGTAAATATATTGTAGCCAACAGTACACAATTCTATCTTTCAGACAGTAAATAACATGATTAGATAAACACAGAAATGCACTAATGTATTTTGAATACTAATTACTAATGAAAATTTCAAAACACGAAAATATGTATAAATAAAGGTAATTAACAGGTACACGTTGGACATAAAGGATGACACTAGCAACAGAAAAGAAAATATAAGTGATGGGCTGACTGGGAATTGAACCTAGGGCCAACCAAACGGCGCCATCGCCTTGCTGTGACAGTACATTGTGAAAGGACGCTCAGCCAATTTTGCACCACAAAAAAAAGTGCACTATTGGCTGAGGTCATTCTCATGACACTCACACAACTATGGTTTTTAGGACCCATGGACAACCCAGAGAGTTTAAAGATGCAATTACTAAAATAACTTTCCTATCAAAACAAGTATAGACCAAATAAAAGCTGAAACGCTTGTGTCCAATAATGTGTAGTGGAAGATGAATAACACAGAATAGACGGGTAGGTTAAAGTCACGGATGGGTGAACTCTTAAATAAATAAAGGTAATTAACAGGTACTCATTGGACATAAAGGATGACACTGTGTTATTCATCTTCCACTACACATTATTGGACACAAGTATTTTGGCCTTTATTTGGTCTATACTTGCTGATAGGAAAGTCATATTAGTGACCGCGTCTTTAAACTGTCTGGGTTATCCACGGGTCCTATATACCATAGTTGTGTGAGTGTCATAAGAATGACCTCAGCCAATAATGCACCTTTTTTGGGGGGTGCAAAACTGGCTGAGCGTCCTTTCGCGATGCCTGTCACAGCAAGACGATGGCACCGTTTGGTTGGTCCTAGGTTCGATTCTCGGTAAGCCTATCACTTATATTTTCTTTTCTATTGTCCAATGTCATCCTGTATATCCAACGAGTACATGTTAATTACCTTTATTTATTTACTTACTAATTTATTTACTGTTCCCAGGACTCAAGGTGTCCTCCATTATTTAAAATATGTATAGAAAATGGAATTTGTGTAGTGGCAAAAAAAAAAAAACATGAAAAAAAGCCTCTTACAGACATCATACAAAACCTGAAAAGTGCAAGAAAATTGTATTTGAGTGAAATAGCTCTAACAAAGCAAGACACTGAGAGTTCTGTATTTTAATAAATGTATACAAAGAAGAAGATGGAGTCTAATTATTAAATGACATACAGAAAACTGCTAATGAAAACAATAACAACTAGCATAAACTTACACAGAAAATTTACTTCAACTGGAAACATCAAGGATGTGGAACTGGTCATTTGCTCCAGCTTGACAGGGGACACACATTTTTCTTGCTCACATTTCACTTCTGTCTTGATTATGTGTATCTGGAAATATTGTTTTTTAACATGTTCAATGACAAGTTTTAAACAAATCCATAATAATTTAACCATAAAATAGAGTATACCATGATGGTCTAGGACAAAATACCCCATTATCATGTTATTATTTATTAGTACCGTATGGAGCAATGGCCTTCAAAAAACAATCTCCAAGCCTTTCTGTCCTACATAATTCACTCAAGGTTTTTCCATGTCTGCTTTATCTCTTTCATGTCTGTCACCAGTTCTCTTCTCCATTTTTTTGTGTCCCTCTACAAACCTGTCAACCTTCTGAGACAAAAACCTGTACACCAGACCAGTAAATACCAATAAAAACCAGTACAAACACCCAACTCCCTTGTAAAAAAATATATTAATATTTTATATGTGATGTGGTTTTAAAACGACAAATGACATATATGAATGAATTAATATTTTAAATAGTGTAATATAAAACACACTAATAAAGTCTAATGATGTTCTTTGTGTAAATTAGAAATTCTGTGAATTATAATCATTTAAAACGTGATTATATCCTTCAAAGTTATCACAACATTCATAACATGGTGATCTTTGTGTTAGTTTTTTAAATGCACCACAAAATCAATAACTTTATAACTGAAGTCATATTATGACTGCAACTGTGGTGATGATATATATATATATATATATATATATATATATATATATATATATATATATATATATATATATATATATATATATATATATATATATATCTTCTTCTTCCGTCCTTTGCCAACGACCGGCAAGGCAGTCAGTGGCCTTTACGCCTAGTGGCGTCGTAAGGGCAACAGCGAATAGATTTGCTTTGCCGTTGTTCCCATCACGCCTAATGGCGTCTTTAAGGCAACGACAAATCAAACCATTTGTTGTTGTTTCCGTAATCAAAGTGTCGGGCAAACGGGTGATCAGCCCGTTGGGATATAGATATATATAATATATATATATATATATATATATATATATATATATATATATATATATATATACATATATATATATATATATATATATATATAGATGTGGATATATATATAAATATACTCCTAAGACTTGTTCAGTATCCATCTGGCTACTTCCCACCTGCAGGGGGTGTGTTTAGTGTAGTGCATCGGTTTTATTATCGAGGTTTGCTCCTCTAGATTGTTGATAACCTGGAGGTTCACACCCTCAGTTACCAGGACTACCTTGAGGAGGATGTGGCTCTTCACCATGCACAACAATCTTAGGGTATGAGAGGTTTTGCTAGGCCAAGAGACTGACACCGCATTGGTCACTCCTTTCATGAAAAATGAATTTATTAGGCCTAGGGTGAAGCCAGGAGAAGAATCCACTACCCACAACACCAACACATCATACCCCCTGTCTGTACAACAGACTAGGCCCCCTGCCTCACAGAAAATATATTACCTTCACCTTGAGAACAACATATGTTCAGTGGGACAGGTGTAAAGGCCTGGTGTTTACGGTTAGATATTTAATTGACTTTCACTTGCCATCAGACCTTCCCCTTCCCAATTACTTTGTATTAACTTTTGTTCTGGTTGAATGTTGTTTGACTATATTATGCAGTTCCCTAGGTCTGTCTATTCTCATCACCTCTTCTATATTTATATGTAAATTTGAAGCCTGAAAATAATATAATATTGGGATTCTCATTTGTTCATACCTCTTACATTTAACAAGAAATGTTCTATATCAGAGGTTTTCAAACTGTGCGTCGCGGCTCCCAGGGGCGTCGCGGCCCTCGGCTAAGGGCGTCGCAGTGGCTTGGGAAAAGCGTTGGGTACAATTGCTTATATATAATATATAGTATAGAGAGGAGCCGCTGTGATTTATGCACAGGTCAAGGGAGCTGCGGACCAAAAAAGTTTGAAAACCTCTGTTCTATATTATTGTCTTGAAGATATCGTGCAAAATAAGTTCTTCTATTCTGAAATAGCCTTTTCCCAGCTGTAGTCTGAGAAGTTTCTTATTACTGGGAATTTTCAATTTCCTAGATATCTGTTATTATCTCTTTAATTAAGCTTTTAATCCTGGTGATTAACTCATCCTTACATTTATTATATTTTTGTCAGATCTACCTTTCTTGGCTTCTTTATCTGCCTGTTCATTTCCCTCTATGCTAACATGTGAAGATATCCAAGCTATTAAGACTGAACACTGAACATCCTCTAGAATATACGTATGTAGTAGCGAGAAACACCTCCTCTGCAATATCAGGGCTTCTGCATTCTTGGAAGTTTCTTAGTGCTTGAATTGTTGAAAGAGAGTGTTAAAATTGTTAGTTTTTTGGGAGGGTTATTGGAGAATAATTCTAGTGCTTTTAGTATTGCCACAATCTCTGCCACAACGGGCTGATCACCCGTTTGCCAGTCACTTCGATTACGGAAACAACAGCAAATGGGTTGATTTGCCGTTGCCCTAAAGACGCCACTAGGCGTGATGGGAAACAATGGCAAAGAAAACCTATCTGCTGTTGCTCTAAGACGCCACTAGGCATAATGGCCACTGACTGCTTTGACGGTCGGTGGCTAAGGACGGAAGAAGAAGAAGACAATCTCTGCAGTGAAAATGGATGTATATTCTGTGATACCAGATTCTTTTGTCATTTTTCCATATTGTAATATATATTCCTATCCCTAATTTGCCATCTTCTCCCTTGTTATTAGATGAGTTCACAAACTCAAAGAACTGGGCAACACTCTCTGACATCATGCAACAATCTTGTTCCATAGTGAGTCACCAGCTGTCCAAAGTCACAGCTCAAATTTCCATCACTCTCTCAAAACATTTTATTCCAATTTCGCAGGTTTATGGAGAATGCTTTTATTCTGTGTACACATTTTTTTAAAAAACAACATATAAGCTTCATAATTTTGATCCAGTTAATGTGATACTGGGATCTGAGATGTTATTAAGAATATTTCTTGCAAGCAAATAAAAAAAATGTGTTAACATCATCATCATTCTGAGTAAATCTTTATTTTAACCTTTAACTTTTAAAGTTCCATATACGTTTTAGTAACTGATTTGAGTGCGTCAGCAGTCACTATTTACCAATAACAATAACAAGCAAACTTACTTCACCATCTGGTTCCATTTTTATATTCTCATTTGATAAAAGGCTCTGTGTCTCCATGATTGTCAGTCTGGCAAAAGATATAAAACAAGTGAGTGATGAATCATGTTCTAACATGATAGATGATATTCAATTAAAGCTAGCAATAGAAACAGATAATTCAGTTGAACACTAAATTGTTAAGTTTCTGGTTAAGAATCTAGCAGTAGTGGGACTTGTACTCTTCATCTCTTGTTCTCGTAGTAGATTCGTAGAAGGTGCACTATTCTATGCAGATCTTAGGTTCTTTTCTAAAAAAAATTGTACTTATTCATGTAGTGGTAGATTTGTGGAAGACATTGCTGATCAACGCAGATCTTTTGTTCTACCCTCAACAAAGATGTACATAACTGAACTGAAGTAAATAACCTAACCACTGAGGCATGAAAGGTGACCTATGACATGTTTGTTCTGACCAGATACATGGATGAAAATTAACCAAAGCTGTTGCCAGACCCATGGGGCACATATTCCATCATCATTGATTGAGGTCCCTACCATACATGAGGAATATTTTTTCTAGATGCTCCTGGTGGAACAAAAAAAAACAACATTTGTCACAAACTATTTAGTTGTCAATATGCAAAGACAGAGAAAGAGTAGCTCTCCCTGTTTCTTCCCCAGCCATTATTTCTTCTTTGATCCTTAGCCACAAACTGTCAAAGCAGTCAGTGGTCATCATGCCTGGTGGTGTCTTGTAGGGCAGCAACAAATTGCTTCCACCTTGTTTGGTCAGCAGCCATCCTTCATACAGTGCCCCAGCTCTGGTTCATTCTTTACATCTCGGCCTCAACAGTTCTCCGCCAAGTTGTTTTTGGTCGGCCTCTCTTTCGCTTTCCTTCAGGGGTCCATAACATAGCTGTTCTTGTGATGGCATCGGGGCCTCTTTTTGAGGATGAGGCCAACCCAACTCCAGCATCTGCCAGCTAAGATGGTGTGCATGTCCTCTTGGTTACTCTGAGTAAGTCGCTCTTGGGTGGTGATGGTATTTGGCCAAAAGATTCTGAGAATTTTTCTTAGGTAGATTGTGTGGAAGAAGGACAATTTCGACATTTTCTTCTCTGTTACTCTCCAGTATTCCGCACCATAGAGAAACACAGTAAGTACACAGCTCTCAAATAATCTTAATTTCATGTTCGTGCTGTACTGAGAAGACTTCCAGATGTTGTTTGGACTAGGAAAGGCTGTTCTCGGTTTATTCATTCTGTTGTTGATATTTTTATTCCATCATCTGGTGTTACTGTGCATCCTAGGTATGTAAATGTGTTCGTCTGTTCCAGCTTCTGTTTCCTTATTGTTATGAGCTCAGGACTGCCCACATTGAGTGTCATGACTTCTGTCTTCTTTAGACTGATGTTCAGACCCACCTGTTGGCTATTCTTATTCAGTCTATCAGTTTTTTTCTTTCTTTTTTTTTCTTGGATATGTTAATGTGAATTCCCCAAGAATTACTGCTACATTATTTCCTGAGTTCAAGCAGGACATACTGCATTTAAATTTCTATTGGACTTGGCCACCAATGACACCCATGTTTACAACATTAGTAAAACTTCTATAGCTGCTCAAGTTCTAAAGAAGTGTTAACTGATTGTTTGGGATGAGTGCACAATGGCCCATAATAGAGCTTTAGAGGTGATTGACAAAACATTGCAAGACATATGGAATTGTAAAGCTCCAATGAGAGGAGTAACTGTTGTGCTGCCTGGAGACTTTTGGCAAATTCCAAAGGGAACAAAATAAGATGAAATCCAAGCTTGCCTTAACTCTTCTTCTTTGTAGTGCCCTGTCAAGATAATAAACTTTTCTACAAACATTAGAGCACATCTTATTGGAGATTTGCTGCCTGGCCAGTTTACACAAAAGTTATTTCAGCTTGGAGAAGGAAAAGTACAATAGTGATGGTACTTTGAACCTTGCTCCAGTTAGCACAGTGATCTAGTCAGTTGATGAACTGGTAACAAAGGTATTTCCAAACCTTCAACAAAATTACCAAAATATGTGGCTGTGTGAAAGTGTTACGCTTGCACCAAAAAGATGTAACATTAACAATCGACTTTTGGATTCAAAACCTGGAAGCTCCAATACCTACAAATCAGTTGACTCTGTTATGAATACATCAGAGGTTCTCAATTATCCTACAGAATTCTTAAATTCATCACAACCACCCGGACTATCTCCTCATTGACTTCAGCTAAAAGTAGGAGCACCAATCATGCTTCTTCACAACTTGGACCAACCTCAACTTTGCAGTGCCACAAGACTTGGGGTTAAAAAACTAATGCCTATGTTATCAAAGCTACTATTCTTACTGGCTGCAACAAGGGAAATGTTTTAATGCCACTTTTAGACTGAGCAAAGTGGAGAAAGTTTGTTGCTATTCTATAAGATGCCACCAGGTGTGATGGTCTCTGATTACTTCGTCAGTCAGCAGCCAAGGACCAAAGACAAATAAATAACCTAATATTTTTATTCTCTGTTGTTGATACTTCCAACATTTTAGTAGAAAATGCTCTATATTATTTTCTTGTAGACACTGTATACAGTAAGGTTCTTCTATTCTAAAATAGCCCATTCCAAGTTGTAGTTTAAGCAGTTTCTTATTGCTATGAATTTTTAGTTCTCTAGATATTGGCATGTTCAATAATCTTATCTCATCATCAATATGCATTACGATAATCCCCCATCAAATCCCCACTTTCCCGTGACATCATCACTAATCCGTATATATATTTTTCTTGTTATGTAATGTTTACTTAGACTAATTCTCTAGCTGTTCTACCTAGTAAAGATATGCGATAACTTTCTGCCAGCCACTGCGAACTGGAATACCGTCGTTCAAGACATTAAATAGTATCTATATGGGAAAGTCACACATCACATCTCCTTTAAGAATGTCGGGTCCATGACAGGATCAGATTGACAGCATTATCATCAATATGATGATGACCGACGTCTCAAATAATGTACCAACGTCATGAAAGAAGTTCAAGTACTATGCCTACATGAAAGCGAACGAAGAAGACGATGAATCTTGGTGTCCGGAAGCAGGGTCGCCAATTTTTATTTTTAAAACCAAAGTCCACAAATTTTGCTTTCTTTAAAAATTGGTTGGCGTAAAAAAAAATTCGTTTGGCCTTATTTTTCCCATAAAAGGTAAAGGTAAAGGAACCCGTTACACGCCCATTGAGGCATATTGGGAATATGGTGTTAGGCCCATATTGTCTTGACCGTCGGCACACGAGGGGTGATGTGGTCGGCATCACGCCGGCCGCCTTAACCTTCCCAGAGTTGCTCTGGTACCCATTTGGGGCTGGGTCGACCCAGGAGCCGTTTGTGGCCTAAAAATATCCCGCCTCATCTGGGGATCGAAGGGAGCCGCGCTGGTGTAATGGCTTCGGCGTTGTACTGGCGACCAGGTGTTCATGGTTCAAACCCGGGCGTCAGCGTTTGAAGAAATGTTTACGGCCGGAAATTTGACTGAATAGCCTGAACGGCTCCTGTTATAAACCCTCTGTGGATGGGAAGGAGCGAAGCTCCTGATTTTTCCCATGCTTATATTTAATGGATTGAAAGCAGTAGGCGTGTATTTAATTATATCAAAGAAATACAAAAGATAACGATTGATGCTAATATAAATTGCAAGCCATTACCCATGGTCATCTGGACATCTGTGCCACAGCTTTATTCCCCTTATACATTATGACACACTGATTATTAGCATTTAACAAATATCTGGTTGTGGACGCAGAAGGTGTGTGTTTGAGGCAGAATAGCCACGAAAACGACTAGAGTCTGAGAAGCTGCATCGAATAGTACATAAACCATTCTTCTTCTTCTTCTTAGATCCTTAACCACCGACCGTCAAAGCAGTCAATGGTCATCACGCCTAGTGGCGTCTTGTAGGGCAGCAACAAATTGATTCCACTTTGCTCGATCGGTGGCCATCCTTCGTACAGTGCCCCAACTCTGGTTCATTCTTTGCATCTCAGCCTCCACAGTCCTCCGCCAGGTTGTTTTTGGTCTGCCTCTCTTTCGTTTTCCTTCAGTGGTCCAAAGCATAGCTGTTCTTGTGATGGCATCGCGGTCTCTTCTGAGGACATGGCCAACCCAGCTCCAGCGTCTGCCAGCTATGATGGCGTGCATGTCCTCCTGCTTGGTGTTGTCCTGTAAGCGAACACGACATCGAGCTCTGGATGAACTACTGTTCGCTTACAGGACAACACCAAATTCTTTGACTGGCAAGTCCCCTGCCGAGTTGTTACATGGCCGTCAGCCAAGAACACAATTGTCATTGCTAATGCCTCAGCAAGAACGAAGAAGTGAAACAGCTGAAGTTAAAGGATCAAGATTCAGAATTGGAGACCCTGTGTGGGTAAGGAACTATTCCTCAAAAGGTGATCCTTGGGTGCATGGTCCCATTATAAGAACTATCGGTCGTATGATGTATACAGTTCATCTAAGTAACAACATGAATGTACAGAAGCATCAGAATCAGTTAAGACCGGGAAGTCTCATGAAGATCAGATCCCCCTCCGACGATAGCTATTGTAATGTTATGATGTATGTATATAAGCATTACCTCGTCATCTACACAAGCACACACATGTTTCAGAAGGCACTCAGTAAAAGCATGTTCAGTTTGTAGCCATGTTTATTTACAGAATATCGTACATGTCAAGATTCGCATTATATTACAATGTGTGGTTCGTACTTTAATGTATTCATATTACATCCCCCCTTTTTTGAAAAAAAAAATGTGTGCAAACATTTCCAACGAAATGTTTCATGTGAGAAAGGATAAGTATGTGTAATGCTCAGTGTGAGTATATATGTCACTGTCTGTATCGGCTGGGAGGTGTCACTGTACGGCCAGAACGAGTGGTGTAAAGTGCTGGTGGTTCTGCGGAAGTCCCTGGTTTAGCTTGAGTTGGTTGTGTCTTCGGCCTTGGCGCTTGTTGGTTTTGTGGGGCACCAAAGTCTGGAGTTACTGCATTGTCTGTTGAAAACATGGGAATTCTCTGTTCTGTTGTATTCTGTGGGATTTCTCTTATGTCCACTCTGTTTCGCCTCAGGAGGTTGCTGCTGCTGTCTGGTCTTAAAGTATAGCTCCTGGGTTCAGGGTTTCTGGAAATGATTGTTGCTTTTGACCATGTGTCATTGTTGTGGTTGTAGGTAGTCACATGCTGACTAGGATATAATGGTGGTAAGTCTTTAGCACATTTGTCATAGTTGGATTTCTGAACTTGCTGACGATGCTGAAGTTGATCATATGTGCTGTCTCTATGTTGTGGACGGAAGTGGACCTTAGATGGTAGGAGGTCTTTAATTCTTCTATCAAACATAAGTTCTGCTGGACTGTCGATCTTACTGTCTACCGGTGTTGTTCTCCATCTCAAGAGTGCTAGGTGTACATCCTCTGTTCTTGTTTTCTTCATGATTGACTTGATAGTTTGTATCTGTCTCTCAATGAAACCATTAGATTTAGGGTATCTAGGTGATGATGTTGTGTGTTTGATCTTCCAGTCCTTAGTGAAGTTTCTGTATGCTTGACCTGAGAAATGTGGACCGTTGTCTGATCTAATTTCATCTGGGATGCCAAACATGCTGCAATACTTCTTTGTAATGTCTGCAATAACAGCTGATGGTGAGGGTTGTGGAAGTTTCTCAATGATGGGAAATTTGCTGTAGTAATCGGCAATAATAAGATAGTCATTATTGTCGATTGAGAAAATATCAGTTCCTATAATGCTCCAAGGGCTCAATGGTATGTCTGATGGTATGAGAGGTTCTCTGCACTGCCTATTTGCATGTTCTTGGCAAATTGAACAGTTTTTTACATAGTGTTTCTATGTCCTTGTTTATCTGTGGCCAGTAAACATCTTTCTTTGCTCTCAGTTGTGTCTTCACAACACCAAGGTGACTATTATGGAGCTGTTTAAGGATGATATCGCGTTGTGTTTCTGGTACAACAATGCGATCTCCTTTAAGGATCAGACCATCTTCGATGCTTAACTCGTCCCTCATCGAGTAGTATGGACGGATGTGTGTTGGAACTTCCCTGATAGAGCTCGGCCATCCATGGTATATCAGTTCTTTGAGAGAGTTAAGGATAGGATCTCTCATTGTGTCTTCTCTGATGTGTTCAAGCCGATTATCGCTAAACTTGACAAAATCAACTTTGATGTTTGGGGTAAGATCTGCTGTCTTGTTGGGGTTTGGTAGTCTGCTGAGAGCATCTGCAAGACCTATATCCTCTCCTGGGATATACTGAATATTAAATCATAACCTTGTGTTTCCAATAACAGAGCTTGTAGTCGTGGTGGTGCTGAAGCTATTGGTTTTTTATGAATCATCTCAAGTGGCTTGTGATCTGAGAGAATTGTAAATGGGCGGTTGAAAAGAAATGTGTGGAAGTGTTTGATTCCAAAACGTACAGCTAGCATTTCTCTTTCAATGTTTGCAAGTTTCTTTTCGCCAGAACTTAATGATTTGCTTGCGTAAGCTACAGGACGAAGTTCTTTGGCATAGTGTCCTTCAGGATTTTTGTCTGGTTGCAAAAGTGCTGCTCCTAGGCCTTTCAGACTGGAGTCAACCATGAGAAAAGTGGGTGCTTGCATGTCATAGTATTTCAAGCATGCATCAGATGATATGAGGGTCTTCAAGTGGTTGAATATGTGTTGGTAGTCTTCTGACCATTCATACGGAGTTTCATTCTGTAGTAGAGATCGCAAAGGTTCTGCAGCAGCTGACAAATTTGGTATGAATTGTGCTAGGAAATTGACAGCACCCAAGAATTGTTGCAGTTCCTTCTTTGTAGCTGGTGTTGGCATGTCATGAATATCTTCAACCTTTTTAGGGTCTGGTTTTACACCATTCTGGGTGTACAGCAATCCAAAAAATTGTATCTCCGTTGCCTTAATTGTACACTTTTTGCTGTTGAATGTTAGCCCATCGGCCTGTGCTACATGCATCAAGTTAATCAAGTTACGGTCGTGTTCATGTTCTGACCTGCCGCAGACTACAATGTCATCCGCAATAGCCACTGTACCAGAACATTGCTCAACAATGTTGTCAATCTTCTGTTGGAAGATGTCTTGTGATACATTCAAACCAAATGGGAGTCTCTTGAAACAATATCTGCCGAATGGTGTTCGAAAAGTTGTAAGGAGTTGACTTTCCTCTGCTATCTCAACACTCCAGTATCCGTGTACAGCATCTAGTTTAGAAAAATATTTGGCATTGTGGAATCTGTGAGTTATCTCTTCCACTGTATGCATTTTGTGTGCACAGCGCTTTAGACTGTTGTTTAAGTGTTTTGGGTCAAGGCAAACCCGAAGAGAACCATCCTGCTTCAGAACGGTTGTGATACTACTACACCAATCAGAATGCTCTTCAACCTTTCTAATAACATCATTCTGCACCATCTTTTCTAGTTCTGTGGCAAGTTTCTGTTTGACATGTATAGGATACTTTCTAGGTGGGTCTATCTTTGGCTCAGCGTTGTCTTTTAAAAAGAATCTTGCCTTTCCTGGAAGTTTGCCTATTCTGTCGAACTGTTCTGGGAATCGCTGTTTAAGGTCCTCTACTCCAGTGACGTGTAGAGTAAGATGTTCTTTTTTGTCAGCTTTAATGTTGTTAATAGTTACCACACTCAGCTTTTCGCACATTGGTAAACCCAAAATTGCAGGTCCTTCAACATATACCAAGTAAAATGTTGACGATGTCCATTCAGAGTCTCTGTATAAACATTCAAGTGTTACTGCTCCGAAACAGTCTATACTTGTTCCATTGTAAGCTCTTAGCTTTGTCCTGCCACTCCTACTTTTTATATCCCTTGTGGGAAATCCTTGCTCATCCACCTTGTCAGGCATGATCTGTCTGAATATTCTTAAGGGTAGAGTGTTACCTTGGGCACCTGTGTCTATCTTGAACCGAATATATCTTTCTTTGTGCCTTTTAATTCCTGGTATTCGGAATTGTACCTTGCAGAAAGCCTGCGTTCTCTTTGGTTCATTACTGAAGGTTAATATCTTCACAGTATCAAATGTGGGAAGGATCACTTTCTTCACTGGAGTCGAGGTCCTCAGTCATCATAAAGTGTGTTTGTTTTGATGACTCTGCTGTGAAGGTTGTGTTGAGCTCTGTCTTGTTTCCTCTTGAAACATAATTTTATCCAGTGGCCCCTCTTTCTGCAGTAATGACATGTAGAGTCTTTAGCTGGACAGTGGTTTTGTATGTGGTTTAGGCCACAACATTTACACATAGCACCTCTGTTTGTGTTGTATTTTTCTTGTTGCTTCGAACCAGTTGCTTTGTTGTGTCTAGGTTTATAGCTTTTCACTGCATCCACCTGGGCTGCTAATGTACCTTGCTGAATTTGTTTAATGTTTAGTGCTTGTGCCTCGTGTTTCCTGCCTTCATCCAGAAGTTGTTGTAAAGTTAGTGTATCACTCTGGCTCAGTATCCATTTCTGGAACTCTGGCATTGGTGTGCTGAGAAGGATCTGTTCGATAATTCGCTCTTTTTCTTCTTCTTTGTTAAATTTGCATACACTTGTTTTCTCCTTGATGCGAGTGAAAAAAATCATCTAGACTTTCACCAGGTTTCTGTCGCAGGTGGTGAAGTTCTAATCTTGCCGCTCTAAAGTTCGTGTGCTTTATTATCAGACGTTTTTCAAATTCGTCCAATATGGCTGCGGGGTCTGTCGCCGACTCCACAGGCATGGCGGTAGCAAAACTGTTGTAAATTTTTAAACCTTCATCGTCCAATGCTTCTAGGATATATGGAGTTAGGGTTTGTCCTTCCAGACCAGTGGTCTTGGAATATAGATCTATGCGTTGGCGCCATAACAAGAAAGCTTCACTCTTATCATCTTTACCGGCGAATCTCATTTGCGGTGCGTTGCGATATTGTTTCGCCGCCATGGCTGACCTCGATGACGAAAATTAGCCGAATACTGTACTCACGTGTTATCGTGTAGCTGTTTTTTGCGTCAGTCCGGTATCGACCGCTGCCACCATGTAATGTTATGATGTATGTATATAAGCATTACCTCGTCATCTACACAAGCACACACATGTTTCAGAAGGCACTCAGTAAAAGCATGTTCAGTTTGTAGCCATGTTTATTTACAGAATATCGTACATGTCAAGATTCGCATTATATTACAATGTGTGGTTCGTACTTTAATGTATTCATATTACATGTATTCATATTACAGCTATGATGACTTTTTACTCAACAAAGCCACCATGGATCAAGTTACCAAGGCATTTCTTAGGCATGTTGTGTGAAAAGAGGACAATTTCGACATTTCCGTCTCTGTAACTCTCCAGCATTCCGCACCATAGAGAAGCACAGAGAGCACACAGCTCTGATATAATCTTAATTTTGTGCTTGTGCTGTATTGAGAGGACTTCCAGATGTTGTTTAGGGTTAAAAAAGTCTGTTCTTGCTTTATTCATTCTGATGTTGATGTCTTTGCCTGCCCCGCTTTCTGATGTTACTATGCATCCTAGATATGTGAAGGTGTCTGTCTTTTCCAGTTGCTGATTCCTTACTGATATGGGCTCAGGGTTGCTCACATTGAGCGTCATGACCTCTGACTTCTTTAAATTGATGTTCAGGCCCACCTGCTGGCTATACTTATTAAGTCTATCCGTTTTTTCCTGGATGTGTTGATGTGAATGTGCTAGTAGTGCAATGTCATCTGCATATTCCAGATCTTTCAATGTAGAAAATGTAGTCCATCTTATTCCTCTTGGACTGCCCTCTGTAGTCTGGCGCATCACCCAGTCTATGACTGTTAAAAATAGAGTTGTTGATAAGGGGCATCCCTGTCGTACTCCTGTCTTCACCTCAAAGGTTAGGTTGCTCTGCCCAACGCTACACGTAAAGTTGGCATAGAGGCTTTTTATGATTGACACTATGCAGCTTGGAATGCCATAAGCCCTCAGTATTTTCCATAAACTGTCCCTAAGTATGCTGTCAAAAGCCTTTTCAAAATCAACGAAATTAATGTACAGCTGTCTTTGCCATTCTGAGCACTGCTCTATAATGTTCCTGAGAGTGAATATATGATCCACACATATTCTGTTCTTTCTAAATCCTGCTTGTTCTTTCCTCAGTTTGTAGTCTAATGCTTTTGAAATTCTCTGTATAATTATCCTGCCTAGTATTTTGCTGGGAACTGAGAGAAGAGTGATTCCTGTCCAATTATTGCAGTCTGCAAGATCTCCCTTCTTTGGCAATTTGACAATTACCTTTTGTTCCACTCTGATGGTGTTGTCCCTGTTTTCCGGACTTGTGCAAATAGTGGTTCTAATAGTTCTGCTGCTAGCTCAGGGTCTGTCTTAAATAGCTCTGCATTTAAGTTATCATGGCCAGGAGCTTTTCCGTTCTTTAACCCTTTGATTGCTGTGATGATTTCTTCTTGTCGTGGAGTGTCTGTATTTACATCTAGATCGTTTTCAGCCTCAGGAACATTCAATTGTGTCTCTGGTGGTTCCTTGGTCAGAGTTTCTCTGAAGTGCTCTGCCCATCTTGTTTCCTGTCCCTCTGTTGTCGTGATGAGATTTCCTTGCTTATCTCTTGCTAATGTAATGTTGTTTGCACCTCGTTTTCAGCTGATAAATTTAGTTATTTTGTATACTGTGCTTTGTTCATTTCTCAGTGCTGCCTCTTCTGGCTGTCTTGCAAGATCGTCTTATTAATTCCTTTTGTTGGTTCGGGTTTGGCGTTTAACTTCCTTGTCCAGCTGACTGTACTGTTCGCTATATAGTTGCTTTAACCTGGGGGACTTCGCTTCTGTTTTCTTTCTTTTCATTACCTTTCTCAGTGTTATGGAGTTTAATGTTTCTGGTGTTATCCAGTCTTGCTTCTTCCTTTCCTGGAATCCCAAGCATGATTTGCTGCTTTCCTTATATATTGTTGAAATGGTGTTGAATTTCTGGTCTATATCATCAGTCAATGTCTTTTCCTGACTTTGGCAAATTGATATCGTTTCTTTATGTCAGCCGCAAAACCTTTTCTGGTAAGGGGTCCTTCAATTTGCTGATGTCAAACCTTTTCTGTGTAGTTACAGTTTGTCCAGCCCTTCTTAGTTTCACTTTCAGTTTTGCTACTACTAAATGGTGATCACTTCCCACATCTGCACCTCTTCTTACCTTCACATCTTGTAATGCATGTCTCCATCTACCATTAATCATGATGTGATCTATCTGGTTTCTGTCCCAACCATTTGGTGATTCCCATGTTAATTTGTGAATTTCTTTATGTGGGAAAAGTGTTCCTCCAATGACCAGGTCGGTTGTAATTACTCAATATGGTCTAGATTGAAAGACGTGACTCTTCACTATGTGCAACCTTGCTGGTTATGTCACAGTGAGTTGAGATGAGAATCAATCATATAAAGAATTGTTTTGTGTTATAAACACATTTTCAGAATCTGAAGCTGCTCGAGCTGCTTCTCTCCAATTTGAAAAACCGTCATCTACTAGGTGGCTCCTGTGAGAAAAAGTTATGGTTAAGATTCTTTATGAACTGGGATGAGCTAAATGCTTATATCGCTTTTGATGAGCTCGCCCAGGAAAAGTTAGATACAAAATTCAACACTTGACTTTTAAAGAAAATTTTGTCACACCACAAAAATGCCCGTGCTTTGTGTTGTTGCACAAAAATTTGAATGATTGAATGGTCTATTTCAGTGAAACCAAACCGATTCTCGTATAATCTGTACCAAGAACTTTTACTGCACCATCAAAGTCTTCAAAACAGAATGTGTGAGTCAATTGTTTTTGTGTGTGTGTATACAGTAGCCGTTCAACCCTTGATGGGTTATAATTAGGACTAATTCTTCTTCTTTGATCCATAGCCACCGACCGTCAAAGCAGTCAGTGGCCATCATGCCTGGTGGCAACACATTGATTCCATTTTGTTCGGTCGGCGGCCATCCTTCGTACAGTGCCCCAACTCTGGTTCATTCTTTGCATCTCGGCTTCTACAGTTCTCCGCCAAGCTGTTTTTGGGCTGCCTCTCTTTCGCTTTCCTTTGGGGGTCCATAGCATAGCTGTTCTTGTAATGGTATCAGGGTCCCTTCTGAGGACGTGGCCAACCCAACTCCCGCGTCTGCCAGCTATGATCGTGTGCATGTCCTCCTGGTTACTCCGAATAAGCAGTTCTTGGTTGCTGATGGTATTCGGCCAAAAGATTCGATGAGTTTTCCTTAGACAGGTTGTGTGGAAGGAGGACAGTTTCGACATTTCCTTCTCTGTTACTCTCTAGCATTCCGCACCATAGAGAAGCACAGAAAGTACACAGCTCTCATACACTCTTAATTTGGTGTTTGTGCTGTACTGGGAACACTTCCAAATGTTGTTGAGACTAGCAAAGGCTGTTCTCGCCTTATTCATTCTGTGGTTAATATCCTTGCTTGTTCAACCGTCTGGTGTTACTATACATCCTAGGCAAGTAAATGTGTCTGCCTGTTCTAACTTCTGGTTCCTTATTGTTATTGGCTCAGGTTTGCCAAGATTGAGTGTCATGACCTCTGTCTTCTTCAGATTGATGTTCAGACTAACCTGCTGGCTATACTTATTCAGTCTATCGGTTTTTTTTTTCTTGGATGTGTTGTTATATATGTGCGAGTAGTGCAATGTCATCTGCATATTCCAGGTCTTCCAGTGTAGAAAATGTTGTAAATCTAATTCCTTAATTCCTCTTGGACTGCCTTCTGTTGTCTGGCGCATCACGCAATCTATGGCTGTCAAAAATAATGTTGTTGATAAAGGGCATCCCTGTCATATTCCTGTTTTCACTTCGAAAGTTAGATTACTAAATCCAACAGTGTATGTAAAGTTAGAATAGAGGCTTTTTATAATCGAAACAATGCAGCTGGGAATTCCATAAGCCCTCAGTATTTTCCATAGGCTGTCCCTGTGAATGCTGTCAAAAGCCTTTTCAAAATCAACAAAGTTAATGTATAGCTGTCTCTGCCATTCTAAGCATTGCTCTATGATGTTCCTGAGGGTGAATATATGATCTGCACATCTTCTGTTCTTTCTAAAAATCCGCTTGTTCTTTCCTCAGTTTATGGTCAACTGCTTTTGAAATTCTCTAGATGATTATCCTGCCTAGTATTTTACTGGGAACTGAGAGGAGAGTAATTCCTTTCCAGTTGTTGCAGTCTGCAAGGTCGCCCTTCTTGGGCAATTTGACAATTATTCCTTTACTCCACTCTGTTGGTGTTGTCTTAGTTTCCCAGACTTGTGCAAATAGTGGTTCTAATAGTTCTGCTGCTAGTTCAGGGTCTGCCTTGAATAACTCAGCATTTAAGTTATCGTGGCCAGGAGCTTTTCCATTCTTTAACCCTTTGATTGCCGTGATGATTTCTTTCTTTCGTGGAATGTCTGTATTAACATCTATATCATTTTCAGCCTCAGGAACATTCAACTGTGTCTCTGGTGGTTCCTTGTTCCGAGTTTCTCTGAAATGCTCTGCCCATCTTGTTTCCTGTCCCTGTGCTGTGGTGATGATAATTCCTTTTTTGTCTCTTACTAACGGGAGCCGCGGTAGCATAGTGGTTAGTGCACTGGTTTCCTAGCTCAGTGGTCTATGGTTCGATACCCAGATGAGGTGGGATTTTTTTAGGCCGCAAACGGCTCCTGGGTCGACCCAGCCCCAGTACCAGAGCAACTATGGGAAGGTTAAGGCGGCCGGCGTGATGCTGACCACATCACCCCTAGTGTGCCGATGGTCAAGAAAATATATGCCTAACACCATATTCCCAATATGCCGTGTAACAACAGTGGGCATGTAACGGGATCCTTTACCTTTACCCTCTTACTAACGTTATATTGCTCGCACCTCGTTTTCCACTGATAGTTTTAGTTATTTTATAAACTGTGCTTTGTTCATTTCTCAGTGCTGCCTCTTCTGCCTGTCTTGCAAGGTCATCCAGAAATGTCCTTTTATTGGCACCGGTTTGACGTTTTACTTCTTTGTCCAGCTGACTGTGATGTTTGCTATATATTTCCTTTAACATGGAACACTTGGCTTCTGTTTTCTTTCTTTTCACTTCCTTTCTCTTTGCTATGTTGTTTAACGTTTCTGGTGTTATCCATTCTTGTCTCTTTCTTTCCTGGAATCCAAAGCATGACTCGCTGCTTTCCTTGTATATTGTTGAGATGGTGTTGAATTTCTGGTCGACTTCATCGGTCGCTGTTCTTTCCTGGCTTTTGGCATTCTGATATCGTCTCTTTACATCAACCACGAAAGCTTTTCTGGTGAGGGGGTCCTTGAGTTTGGTGATGTTATATCTTTTCTGTTTGACTGCAACTGGTCCAGCAGCTCTGCAGTTTTGCTGCTACTAGGTGATGATCGCTTCCCACATTTTCATTTACTGTTCCATTGCCGCATTTCCCCATTACTCTTTCGTTATAAGTATTGTGTGATCCAACTTTCGCATTGAGGTCTCCCATTACTATAATAAGATCGTACCTAGATGCAGTTTCCATTTCCTTTTGTAGCTGTTGATAGAACTCATCCTTGACCGCTTCATCGCTGTCATTTGTTGGTGCATAGCATTTTATAATTGTGGTGCTGGTGAATTTTCCTTTCAGTCTTCTTCTTATCAGTCTGTTGTTGATGGGTTTCCGTTCCAGTAAAGACATTTCCATTCCTTTCTTCAGGATAATGGCTACACCTTCGTTGTGCTGACCATCCTCTCTATCATAGTAAAGTACTGTTTCCCCTGTAGCTGTTTTTATTCTTCCTGTCCCGGTCCATCTGCTCTCACTTATTCCCAGGATATGTAATTTGTAGTTCCTCATCTCTGCTGGGATCTGCCTCAGCTTTCCTACCTCATTCATAGTTCTGACGTTCCAAAAACCAATTCTAGTTTCGTGTTTAGCAGTCGGGGCATCCGTTTTCATGCCAATGGCTTCCTTTCGGCTTTCACCACTGACAGTCATACGAGCCTGAGACTCCGGATGTCCGTCCAGTATCAAACTTTTTCCACTCGTTGCTATTTCCGTGTGATTTTTTTACATAGTCAGGGGTGTCGGACCTGCGCTAAAACCCCCAACCTGGAGGACCAGGGTACCAGCTTTTGTCTGACCCCTACCCACGCAGATCAGTCCAGCTTGGTTGAACCTACCAGGAGTAAAACTACCGCTGGCATAGCTCTGGGGGTTGTCAGGGTACACAAGCTGCCATACCGCTACAAGGTATAGGTACCATTGATGGCAGAATTAGGACATATGGTGTACTAATTCAAGAAAATGAAGTCAGATTTCCAATACCCAAATATTGTACCCTATTCCCCATTCCACTCATTCCATATATTTTGGTGTTAAGTTCTTAACAGAATGTGATAAGTTCCTACTTCAGAACAAGGGTGTTGAGGCCTATCAATCAACGCAAAATGTTTGTTTACGCAAGAAGAATCTCTCAGTCACGTGAGACGTAGACTACCTGCAGCGAGAGATACTTTTCAAGGCCTGTCAAAACTGAGCCCTGTGATAATTTTGAACCAGGCTTCAAGCCCCCATTTCCCTACCTTTTATGCACACTGCATAAAACAACACCAGCCCGTTAGAAGAGCAATACAAAAAATAACTTTTGTTGATTAGAATGAAGAACCACAATTTAAGAAAGATGGCCTACACACTGAAAGAGAACAGTTTGGATTGGTGTATTTCAACATAAAGTATTCAAATAGCATTTGCCCTTAAGAGTCTAATAACCCCAGTGAGTAATGCTGTAGTTAGAGGATTTTCTCTTTTGCATTACCGGTTATTGTGACTGTATTGTCTCTCCTATCAATCTGAAAAAGATAGAGGCCATGACACTGAATGGGGTCAATCCTGAGCCAATAACAATAAGGAACCAGAAGCTAAAACAGACAGGCACATTCACATACTTAGGATACATAGTAACACCAGACGGCAGAACAAGCAAGGACATCAACAACGGAATGAATAATGCGAGAACAACCTTCGCTAGTCCCTACAACATCTGGAAGTCAGACCTCAAGGTCTTGTATATTTGGACATGCGCCCTAATATAACCAGCTAGGTTGAGCGGGACGCGCCTCGCCAAAACGAGGCAACATTTTATTTTAAAAAAATAATAAATCTGGAAGTCTTCCCAGTACAGCACAAACACCAAATTAAGATTATATGAGAGATTTGTACTTTCTGTGCTTCTCTATGGTGCAGAATGCTGGAGAGTCACAGAGACGGATATGTCGAAACTGTCCTCTTTCCACTCAAATTGCCTAAGGAAAATTCACCGAATCTTTTAGCCGAATACCATCACCAACCAAGAACTACTTATTCGGAGTAACCAAGAGGACATGCACACGATCATAGCTGGCAGACGCTGGAGTTGGGATGGCCACGTCCTCAGAAGGGACCCTGATGCCATTACAAGAACAGCTTTGCTATGGACCCTCGAAGGAAAGAGAAAGAGAGACAGACCAAAAACAACTTGGCGGAGAACTGTGGAGGCCGAGATGCAAAGAAATAACCAGAGTTGGGGCACTGTACGAAGGATGGCCGCCCACCGAACAAAGTGGAATCAATTTGTTGCTGCCCTACAAGACGCCATCATACGTGATGGCCACTTCTGCTTCTTCTTCGTCCTCGTTCGCCTTCAGACGTTCACATTAATGACTCTTAATAAAGGCAGTAGTCAGCTCAAGGTTCCTGACATCTCCAAACAGTTTTTCGTTGACAGAAGTGGGTTGCTGCCATATGTCTTCTTTTCATTGCTGTAGGTTGGACAGGACTGAAGCAGGTGTTCGGCTGTCATCGGGCTGGTGATATGTTGCACCAATTTTGTACTTGTGGTACAAATTGTATCTCAATCTGTTGTGTCCAGTTCGTAGACGAAAAATGGTGACCTTTTCTCTCCTGGATAGCTGATGCAGGTTTTCGACAAAACAGATCCTGTACAAACCAGATAGCCACTTTGAGAATAATAGTTGAACAAAGTCTGGAATGGAATTCACCACTATACATCGGATTTGTGGACTACGAAAAGGCACTTGACAGTGTGGACAGAGAATCACTTTGGAAATTGATGAGGCATTGTGGAGTTCCCCTGAAGATCATTAATTTAATAAAGAATACATATGAAGACATGACATGCAGAGTTCTTCATGAAGGACAGCTTACAGGACCGTTTGGGATAAGAACAGGAGTGCGACAGGGATGCCTCTTGTCTCCATTTCTTTTCTTACTAGCAATATACTGGGTTATGAGAACATCGACAACACACAACAGAAATGGAATCCAGTGGACTCTGACTAAGCAGTTGGATGATCTGAATTTTGCTGATGACTTGGCTCTTCTATCCCATAATCGTAATCAGATGCAGGACAAATTGAAAACACTCGATGAGAGGTCACAGCAATTGGGTCTGAAAATACACAGGGAAAAGACAAAGATAATGAGAATAAATGCAGGTAATGATAACAGGGTTGAACTTGAAGAAGCACCAATACAAGATGTAGAATCGTACACATATCTTGGCAACAATATAGACAAAGTTGGAGGGACAGACAGTGATATCAAAATAAGAATACAAAAAGCAAGAGGAGCTTTCATTGCATTGGGAAATATATGGAGATCAAGAGAAATCGGATCCAACACGAAAATAAGAATCTTCAACTCAAATGTGAAGTCAGTCCTATTGTATGGCTCTGAGACATGGAGAACAACAAAGACAACAACCAAAAAGCTACAGACTTTCATAAATGGGTGCTTGCGTAGAATAGAGGGATTAAAATGGTATGATAAGGTTACCAACGTGGAACTGATGACAAGAACTAGACAAGTGCCAATGGAACAAGAGATGAGAAGAAGACGATGGCGATGGATAGGACATACGCTGATGAAACCTGTTGATAGCACTACAAGGCAGTCCTTGTTCTGGAATCCCCAAGGCAAGAGAGGCAGAGGTAGACCAGGAAGCACATGGAGAAGGGAGCTGGAAACAGAGGTGAAAATGATGAGGAGAACGTGGAAAGAACTTGAGATGATGGCACGTGACAGGAGGACTTGGCATGTGTTTGTTGAAGGCCTATGCTCCTTTGGGAGTGGAGGGTTATGAATAGCTGATGATATGCATCCTTTTTTTAAATAGCCTGGGTGCTCTCTTTTCCATTTAGACTTGAATGTAGCTTTTATAGTAGTTTTTGCCATTTCGTAAGTTGTCTCTATATCATTTTGTTGTAAGGCTCCTCCTTCCTTAGCAAGTTTGTCTACCTCCTCATTTCTTGGTATGTTGGAATGGTCTAGTATACACTGGATTGTGCACTTGTTGAAGCATTTGGCCAGTCTTTCAAGAGAGTTGATCAGATCATGGTGGCTCTTTAGAGCTGTTATTACTGAGAGGGCATCTGTAAAGATTACTATTCGTTTCTCTGCATGTTACGAGTCCGTTTTCACACAGCTTTGCGTTCATTAGTGAAACATTGCTGTGCTAAAAGGGAGCAGCACTAAAATGCAGCGCTGTTGAAAGCGCACCACTGAATTGATTTATGACGTAAGGTTAAAATATTAGATTACGTAGTTGCGCGTGTACGTAAGGTTAAAATATTAGATTACGTAGTTGCGCATGTATGAGCAGAATTAACGGTCACTTTTGGGACTCTTTCGATTGTGTATTCCAGTGTGTCAAGTCGTGTAATTTTGGAGCTCCTGCATTGAGTGTTTGATGTCCGCTATTTGTGCATGCCTTTGGACGTATGGTTGAGATAATGCATGCCACGATTCCAAGTGTGGATTGGCAGAGAATTATCATGAATTATTATTAATATTTTGACGATCTAGTCAAGTTACATTGTCGCAGACAGTTGGACTTCAACGGACGGCACATTTGCCTACCATTCATGTTTTATGATGGCCTAGTACATTTGACCTATGAAAGACGGCTTGCTTTTGTTATTTCAATATTTAGAGCTTCCATGTTGTATGATGTCAATAAATTAAAAAAAAAAAAAACGGAAACCAGGAGTGATCTACATTCCTTCGTTGATTTAACTGTTGTGCGTTTGTTTGGACATTTGCTAGATAAACACATCTATAGAATGAACCGCAACACTGCATGTGCTTTGCATCCAAGAAGAATTTCAGCTGCCTGTTTCAGGACTTCTGCTTCAGCATTGACGTTATTGCTGAATTTGCCAGTGGCGATTGCCACAGAGTGGATTCTATTCTTTAATTTGGTTAGGATGTCATAACCCCCATTTTCAACTGCGTTTTTTTTTTTGCTGAACCATCAGTTTATGCATGTGTCCAAAGCTTTGCTGGAAATTTCTGGTCAATATACTTGGTTGCTTTACACAATCTTTGTGTTTCTGTCTGTGTTCCCTTACCTTCAATGCCTCGAATATCAAGTTTTACCTCCGGAAAGCATCTTATTTTCTACAGTGGTATTTTCGTTGGTATTTTCTTTGCGACTGAGCTTGCTAGCATGATATTTTTTTTTCTTTTGCCTGGGCCACATAGTTAATTCGCTTGAGCCTGCCTCTTCCTAGCCTTTTCATTCTCTGGAACATGGGGTGTTGTCAGAATGACTGTTTGATGGATGTGGCGTGTGTAGATGATGATCAATACTAGGGGTATGAATTAACACGAACGCCACTGGTTACAGTTCCCTGACATTTAATAGAACGTTCACATACATGTCCTGGATATCACACACCTAGTCAACATACTGAACTACCTACTTGGGTAAACACTGCCTGTAATGCATAACGACCTACAGTCTTCATACACAGTCTCTCCGACTACACAATAACAATGTACAGACTGTCCTTGGTGCGGTATTCACTCTTCGCACAACTTCTTCAAACAACTTTACGTGCGGAAAAACACCCTCGCACTAATACAACACCCTCCAGGTGTATATCACATATCATTTGTGATGGGCGGCTTGAACATCGCCATATAGATTCCAAGAATCCTCTCCAGGTGGGAAAATACACTTCGCCTGTACTTTATAGCTACAAGGCGGGAAATGCGTCGCCTGACTCCTTTGTAGCTCCAAGGTGGAAAATCCTCACCTTATAATGTTCTCCGTGAACATGAAATTCTGGCTCCAACAGGAGCGTCTCCAGGCGAGAAACACATCGCCATTAATAAGTAACTAGATAGAATCTATCACAGCATAAATATCATAGTCACAAAAACGGATCCTCTCAGTCACAAAATACAAGCTTACAGCCCGGCTTCCAAATCACAGAATACCCCTCTCAACTCGGCGGTCAAACACAGAATAATCCAATCACACCAGACTTGTGTTCACTACATGCTTTCTCTCAACGCATGAACAAGTCACACCATGTTGACATAAAGTCAGACATTAACTCATGTAGCTGAGTTACACTTAAACAAGTGTTTACAACAGTTCAGTGACCCTTAACGCCAAACACTATCATCATTCATACTCATGAAACTGTTCTGTGACAGGTGTCCTTCGAGTCTCTTAAATTTTTCAGCTTGTTGTAAGACTCTTATGTCACGTCTGTCCTCCATTGACTGTAGCCCTGTAATGTTTTCCATATGCTTGATTTTTGTGGAGTTTAGGGCCCTGTTATAATGCTTGCTGATTGGTTTTGGGGTCTATTTACTCGACTTTTCTGCCGTCGATCAGGTTTTAGCCCAGGAAAGCATCTTATTTTCCACAATGGAATAGTTGTGCTTGTTGGTATTTTCTTTGCGACTGAGCTTGCTAGCATGGTATTTGACTTTTCTGCCGTCGACAAGGCTGTGATGCCATATTCCATAACAGTTCTCACTCTGCCTATGATAATCTTTTTGAGGATATTCTCATCATCACCCCATGTGGTACCAGCTTTTTCATGATGTCCATGTGATGTTTTGCCCTTAGTTGTGTTTTTGTTATCTGTGATTTCCATGTCATGTGGCGGTCTAGTGTGATTCCTAAGTATGTTGTTGTAGTGAGTGTTGTTTTTTTTGTTCATTGATTTTGAGCAACCACTTTCTGTACCAACTTTCAAGGGCTAGCAGTGAATCCTGCATGCACACTCTTGCGGTAGTGATGTACTTTTCTGAAGTCCACATGGCCAGGTCATCAGCATATATATATATATATATATATATATATATATATATATATATATATATATATATATATATATATATATATATATAGTTAAAGTTTATTTTCTTTAACGTCAACAGGCCACACTGTCCACCATAAATGTTATGGATACGTAAGTGGGGTAGGAGGAAACTGTTAATGTAATAGCCGATGAATGGCAATCAGCATAGGTCGGGCTTACGAATGGCCGACAGGTGTGTGAATATGTAGATGTCAACATACGCGAATGTTAAAGGGTTCTGGCATACCTGGACAAACTGGAACCTCACACCACAGCAAAACATAGGAGTCAGGGAATGTCGGAACGAGTGGTAACGTAATACAGTTTATTACGACAGACTCACGTAGACATCATGGGACGACATTTCATAACAAATCATGGAGCATCAACGGTTCACAGCATAATCATACAGCATCAGGTACAAAATATCCGTCACATCGGTTGCATAAACCACAGGCCTCAGCACAGTACACTGTTACAATAAATATCATTCAGGAACAAACTTCCAACATCTTAAATATCTAGTAAGTAAATCCAATGGGGAAAAAATAGGCTGCGTAACAAAGCAGCTCACAGTATCTCTTATTTCATAATAGACCATGGTAAACATCCATTAGGAACAAAGATTTGTATGAATATCTTCATCAATAATAATACTCGCGGGCGGTATACTCCATGGCCTCGAAAAGATATCTTCAATAATCACAAAATTCTCCCCTTTACAAAAGAGACACCCTGGAATGCACTAGCGAGATGGGACCGCCATCTCGAAGCCCTGCCTGCAACACACTGTCACGAGATTTTCGTCTTTCAGTACAACTCAGTAAAAATTACACAATTCCTGAGACCAACAGCGTGAGACTACAGTTCAGCTCAACCGTCTCTCCCCAAACTAACACTAAGAATATTCGACAACTCGCTTTATCATATTTAAAAAAAAGACTGACACAGACTCAGATTGAGCTATGCTCAAAAATTACAGAGCACAAAGCCCCCAACTGAAAAAAAATCATCTCACCACTAAAAGCGTGCTTACTAGCGTGTGTAACAAAAATCCGACCCGTCCATATGAGTCTTTAACACTTAACTCCCATTAATAAAAATATGACTTAACAGAGTACACCGACCCCCGGGGGAAAAAAATGACAAAACATCGAACATAAATGTGAGGTCGATGACATACTAATATCTACAACAAGTAATTACATTATGTTAAGTCATATATTTAACCTAACAATAAAGGGATGGAAGTGTGAGTAGAGTATGAAGAAAAAGTATGCAAATAGAATGAAATGCAAACGTAGATGAAGTATGGAAGCATAAACAAGATAAGAACCAACAAGTGGATGGTAAAAGAAGAGATGAAATAAAATGAAGAATGACCAGGAAAGAAAGAAAGGAAAGATACGTATGTAATGAAAGAAGGAACAGATACATCATGATAACAATTGAAATTAAACAATACATTGCATGTAAATAAATACAATTATGCCAAAACAGCATAGAACAAAAAGGCAATATATATATATATATATATATATATATATATATATTTATATATATATATATATATATATATATATATATATATATATATATATATATATATATATATATATGTATATAAAACACCAAAGAAAGCTATACTAAATAAAGCATAATAGGCAATCTCAACAAGTTAATAAACT
The DNA here is from genome assembly GCA_024509875.1 of Oreohelix idahoensis. Taxonomy (NCBI): domain Eukaryota; kingdom Metazoa; phylum Mollusca; class Gastropoda; order Stylommatophora; family Oreohelicidae; genus Oreohelix; species Oreohelix idahoensis. The sequence continues at coordinate 151,886 of JAMPIV010016485.1, read as the reverse complement.
TATGAAGTACTAATAATGAATTATTATGGACTTCACCCAAAAAAATAATAACACCGTTATAAATCGTTACCACTGACGCACAACTAAGCGCTGGGTAAAGAAAAAACATTACAATGTCAGGGAAAAAAATATCTGTTCTCTTGTCTTCATTTTTTTTTACAAAAAATGTACAATACCGAAATGTATCGTATGATAAGTTAAGTAACAATAGTATCATCATTACAATCGTCACCCGCTCAACGTCTATCAAAACACAGTAGTAAAAGAATAATATGGGAATGAAATGGTGCATTATCAGAACACAGTGATATAATAATAACATGGCAATGAAATAGTGCATAACGATGAACCAACATACTATGTTAAAGAAGTTATACCATATCCTAATACAATACTATCTAATATACTATACTATAATAATATACAATACTATCTACTATCCTAAAGAAGTTACATAGTAAGGAAAACTCCAGTGGTCTTGAAACATCCTATGAATATGAAGAGGTAAAATCATCCAATACGGAGTCAACATGCCGACTGGCTTCACTTGAACCGCAAAACTTGCGCAAGGCGACAAATACACCAGGTTGTAAAGTAACAGCCTAATCAATCAATATAGCAGCTCTGATTCTCATTGAAAAGCCGTCGCTGTGAAAAAACACAAATGAAAATCATTATTTTAATAACGGTAGGATTTTATGAAAGGCAACAGTTAACTTCAAATTTAACCTACCGCGTGTGGCTGTGTAAACATCTGACCACTGTAAGATGTTAATCAAACCTTCCTCCATTATACGCGAAAAAGTAACAGAGAAAGTAGCTCAGACTAAACCAAGATCCTGAATTAACCAGGGTCATAAAAGTATCTGAGAAAAATAGCAGCATGTAATGATGTAGAGAAAAGTCGCGAATATACAAATGATACTAACGTCATGTTGAGTGTAATGATGACCAAGAGTGTAATTATGGCTGAAAATCTGAGATTTTGTGGAAGACAAAGGAAATGCAGTTGACCAATGCGTACATCTCAAAGGCTGAACTGAAGTCATAGCCTGTGTACCGGGCAAAGAAAAAACCAAGAAGCATACAATAAAGATGCAAAAACAGACAGTAGTAAACTTGGACCTACGTCGAAGTTTAAAAGAAAAGCAGTAAGTACGACAAAAAGTCGTAAAAGACGAAGATACTGAGCTAACCGGCCCAGTAAGAAAAGTAAAGCAGCTCATAAGGTATAGATATGTACTAACAATTAAGTTCGTACATGTAGCAAAGAAAACACTAGTCATTGCGGAAAAGAAGTTGCAATAAATGTGACTGGATGTAGATTCAGTCGTAGCTATAAAGATAGTGTGTGTGTCAGACAAAACCGAAGGATCTTCTTCTATAATGGTACTTAAAGAAGAATCAAAGTTAGAGTAACGACGTACTGAGGTGTGTCGAACTGGGCTAAAAGAAGCACCAAAATTAGCATGATGAACAATCGTATCATCAATACTGCAAGATTTCACCAAATTAGCAGAATGTATCTGTTGCAATAGGTGGTTGTTTAGAAGACCGGACGTTTAGAAGTAGGTACGCAAATGGATAAGTACACAGAAGTCTGGGTCACAGTTCCATTATATAATATTGACAGCTTAGTCCTGGACATCAGTAACAATAGTACAAAATACTTGCGTCATTATAATATGTAGTACAGTCATCTTAACGTACTGGTAACAACTGCATTCAATGTAAGTGCGGCATTCACCCCTCGCACATATATCTATATGGTATGTATTCAATGTAAGTGCGGCATTCACTCCTCGCACATATCTCTATATGGTCTGTATACAATGTAAGTGCGGCATTCACTCCTCGCACATATATCTCTATCTCTAGTCTAATCACCAGGCATCCAAGTTCCTCCTGAACTTTACAGCGCGAGAAAACCACAACGCGCTTATAGTGTCGATACACACGAGCTTTCTATCAAAGCTCCTATTAGGCTTCCAAACACTGGAACAGCCAGGGTCTTATAACGTAGACCTCCTATTGGCGCGGGAAAGTACACAACGTGCATTCAAACAATAACATATAATGGTCTTACCATAGACCTCCTTCTGACACGGGAAAACCGTCGTGTCTTTTAATCCATCCACTTCCAAGCGCGGGACAGAACACAACGCGCTGGTAAATAACAATATATAAAGGCCTTGTAAATACACCTTACGCGGAACATCATCGCGTCATATTCAATATATTATAATCAAAATCACAGACACTATTCACATACTCTAGAAAACACCGACCGTCTCCCACGACGGATGGCCACAGACTCCCCTTAACAGCTCAGTATACTTTGCTGACAAGTGTGCTAACAACATTCACTTCGCACGCTTTTCTCATGTGTCCATAAACCTCGATTCACACATGAACGTCCTGAGTATTCTTCAACCATACTGCGTGCTTCTATACAGTGAACTTTTAAATGTAACATTCCAAGCTTGCATACTTCAATAAAAATATACTAGCAGGTTACACCATTCTCTACCCACACACATGTATACACGTCATGTATCTCATGACATTAACCTACTTACCAACAAACATCAGCCCCGTACACAAAAATCCTTAACACCTAACTCTAACTTAGAATATGACTTAACAGTTCACACCGACCCCCGGGGGAAAAAAATGATAACATCATTTTTTTTAAACATCACATCAAACAAAAATGTGAGGTCGGTGAGATTCTAAAATCTACAACAAGGATTACCCTATGTTATGTTAAGTCATATTACTAAATCAACAATAGAGGGATGGAATAAAAAGGCAATACATCATCAGTGGATTCACCATACAAAAATATATAAGTGAACCAAAAGGTACATCAGCACTGTTCATTAAGTAATATATTTATATTATTAGTTAACACTTGCAACTTATTAACTAACACAAATGTGATTCATAAATATAAAACAATCTATACTAAATGCTAAATTTCATCTGTAAATCATGTCTCAATTGCTCCAAAACCAGAGTAAAGGACTGATGTCTCACTAAGAAGAGGTATCGGTGAGCAAGCCTGCTGATGACCACCCATCAGCTGCTGTAATGATAGACAATTCCACCAACAACCCTGGTATCTCATGGCACAGCATACTTTCCTATGGATAAACAAAATTAGGCAAGAATAAAATCATTTGCCTTGGAAAATTTGTATCACATTATGCCATATCACATGCCATTCTATGTCATCCCCATTCCACTAAACATTCCCAGTGGGGTGACAAAATAATCAATTAAGGAATGATATACCCATTTCACATGAGGGATGGAACAAAAAGGCAATACATAAGTATATTAACCAAATCATAAGTGGATTCACCAAACAAAAATACATTGGTGAACCAAAAGGTACGTCAGCACTGTTCCATTTCAGACTATCCATCACAGTATTCCACACTTCCTTCCTTGAAGCTTCAGTCTCTTCCAGTACTGCTTTCTTGGCAACAGATGTAGCATCCTTTATCTTCGCCCTCCTATACTGCATTTGAGCATCAAAGGGTTCCTTCTCTCAATCTGATGGATCTGTATCAAGTGCAGTCTCTTGTCGCTCCTCCGTAGACTTAGCTTGATCTTTCAATGCCTCGGTTTGCTGCTCTAATCTTTGTTTAGCAGCTTTAAATTGCTCTTTTAGTTCTTTTACTTTATCACAGAAACTCTTGTCTAAAGCATTACCTTTCTCCTTCCAACGAGCTAACAGGACCCTGCAATGTTGCTCTTTAACTTGAGTATTACCCTTACACTCAGTTAATATCCTGTTCCTATCCACCTTGAATTCATCATCTAATCTTTGAACACCATCTTTGTATTCCTTTTCTAATAACTGCTCAACAATCTTAAATTTTTTTTCTAATATTATACACTTTTCCTCGAAGGTTCCCTCTTCCTGAATCAATTTGTCTATCTTTAACTGATCTTTGTCACACCAAAAACCCATTTTTGGTAAAAACACTTCTTGGGATGCATGTTATGTTTCATCATGCATCGGCCTTGTCACTCCCTTTGTTGTCTCATAGGCTTTTGAAGACACTGCATTCTTACTAACACTTCCATAGAATATAAGTTAGCTTTACTCCTAACTGACTCATCACTAATGATAGTCTTTTGTGGTTCATCCACATTCAGTTTGGACATTTTCCCAACTGAGACTGAACAGTCTTCACAACAGTTATCTGTTTGTACAATGACCTCTTTCCTCTCGGTTTGGACAGCAACATTACTGGTTTCAGTTTTAACCATGTCATCTGCTATATTAGCTTTCCTCTTTAGATTCAGTTTTGGTCTCTTGCTTTCATCCAATACTGGTAACGCGATTCCAGTTGTAACTTCTCTTATTTCCTTAATCTCTATCAGATATACCTTTGCTCTATGTGGCTTGTATTTATCATCCACTTTTACCATAGTGTTAAACAATTCGTAAGACTCACAATCTCTGATAGCCAAAATAAAGTCTCTTAAGGCTATTCTTTTCTTTCTGTTTCTAATTGTTCTTGAACAATCTGCCATGACTATAGATTTACAGACTAGATTCCGAAATAAGAAAGTATATTCACTACAATACTAAATTATCAGTATTAATATACCTCCACATAGGTACTACAATAACACAGTAATAAATCACCAATAATTCTAAAGATAATACAAACTAGTAACTCTAGAATTAATTACTTATAATAATCAGATCCACCTATGTCTAGACTAAGACATGTGTAGCTGAACACACTAATCCTCAATATACTTTGACCCTCATACCTACAATGCTCAGTTTCTAACACAGTAATCATACAAACTATTTGTAACTAATAACCAGGACCAAAACACAGTGAATAATGATAATAATGAAGTACACCGATGAAACTAAAATCATAAACAAACGAACAACAATCGACAGGTGGGGGGATAATAAACACCTGCAATACAAAACAACAACCAATAGAACTGTGAAATGAACTTATTTACAAGATAGTAGAAAATTACCGCAAGAAACTACAAGTAAACACGACAAAAGAGACTAAATTATGCAATAATGATTACACAAACCAAACTGAAACAGCTAACACCAATAAATGTTCAAAGAATTCCACGGGGCACTAGACCGAGTCTCTCCAAGACCGGGCCTCCCATACACTGGAATTTATTTTACAAAAAAACTACAGAATAGATTAATACCAATTCTTTCTAATGAAGAACAAAGTATTAATAATGTATAAACAAGTAACACAAATATATAACGCTAATACAACAACCAATACAAATGAATGACCATCAGGAATGTCAGTAGAATGGTATCTGAACAAAGAAGTGCAACAATGGCATAAACTGTGACTTATCTTAAGTGTGTCTTGATTACAGTCTATGTTTCCACCGAGATAATGCAGATCTACAGCTGAAGGATATTTGTGTTGATATGACTGGCACTACAGCAAGCTTGCCTCACTGATGTTCAACCTCGCACAGATTCTGTACAAGATACAAAACAATGTAAATAACTACTCAAAAGTATTGCCATAAACATTAAACTAATAACCACATTTAGAACCACTTAAATATGATGTAGACTAACACTAATCCTAATACAAACTTACAAGAAATAAATACCCATAAAATATCTAAGTCGATACTTAAAAGTAATGTAAGGTTGAAAGGGAAAAAGAATAAATATAAGCTTTTATAGTCTCTACCAGATGACAGAAGAATAGTGCTGATAGTTGTATACTGTGGAATAACTACGAAGACCCAACAAAGCACAGACGAATACAATTTAATAAACCAATAAACTATAGGCTAACAGATGAGGGAAAAGACCTAGCAAATAAGCTTTACGATTAATAAACAAATAAAACTAATACAGTATTTCTATTTATAATAAAACTACTAGACTAATATATTAAACTTAAACAGAAAAACTCTTACGGTTGTAATTAACTAATTAATCTATAATACCTTAATATACTATACACAGTACCGAATACAAAGCAGAAACTAACACGAAGAACTTACACATGCACGAACACACAATATAGTAAGAAGAGGTCAGTTATACGAAAACTACTGATGAGTATTAATAAAACAAAACGAAACAGGACAAATTGCAGCACAATGAAAGGGAAAAAAAATAAGCACAAAAATACACAAATCACACAGTTTAGTTTCTAATACAAATTAAAAACAAGTAATACGTATCTTTAATACAGGTAGGCTAGTCTCGTTGATCTCGACTGTAGACTGATGTTCAAGATGTGTTGTTTATTTCACTTCTCATTTCCGATGGCTTGATGATGAACATGACAGCACCACACAGCACAACACATGTGACGTACAAACAGGTCCTCTGAGAAGTTTGGACGGGCCAGTACACCAGTTGCCTCAGGCAGATTTCACTGCGATGACTTGTCGGGTACACACATAAGCAAAGTTGACCTTGCACACACCGATGTCTGTCGTAAACAGGACTTGCTGAACCATGTAAATTAGGCGATAATTGGGTCACAACATGACCGCTGTACGCTGATTGGCCGAAAATCCACGCACTTCATGTATACTTTTTCGGCTTGACTCGGGACCGTAGAAGACCAGCTTTATGTAGAAATTACCGTCTGTCTTTCATAACTCAATTACGTTGACTCCAAAATAGACATCAGATGTAGGGGTGTTGATATCTGATGTGAGCATATTATGTCAATTGGCTGCGTGCAGACAAATCTTTTAGATGGATTTCATTAGTGTCCAAACACTTCATTTACCGTCCAAAGAAAGTCTGAAATTTTACCGTACTTCAAGGTTCCGGGGTAGGTTGGTTGATTCTCCGCAGTAGTCCTGGGTTCAGAAAATTCCTTATGCGAGCCCCCTAAATCACTGGAAACCACCACTGTTGCAATAGGTGGTTGTTTAGAAGACCGGACGTTTAGAAGTAGGAACGCAAATGGATAAGTACACAGAAGTCTGGGTCACAGTTCCATTATATAATATTGACAGCTTAGTCCTGGACATCAGTAACAATAGTACAAAATACTTGCATTATTATAATATGTAGTACAGTCATCCTAACGTACTGGTAACAACTGCATTCAATGTAAGTGCGGCATTCACCCCTCACACATATATCTATATGGTATGTATTCAATGTAAGTGCGGCATTCACTCCTCGCACATATCTCTAAATGGTCTGTATATAATTTAAGTGCGGCATTCACCCCTCGCACATATATCTCTATCTCTGGTCTAATCACCAGGCATCCAAGTTCCTCCTGAACTTTACAGCGCGGGAAAACCACAACGCGCTTATAGTGTCGATACACACGAGCTTTCTATCAAAGCTCCTATTAGGCTTCCAAACACTGGAACAGCCAGGGTCTTATAACGTAGACCTCCTATTGGCGCGGGAAAGCACACAACGCGCATTCAAACAATAACATATAATGGTCTTACCATAGACCTCCTTCTGACACGGGAAAACCGTTGTGTCTTTTAATCCATCCACTTCCAAGCGCGGGACAGAACACAACGCGCTGGTAAATAACAATATATAAAAGGCCTTGTAAATACACCTTACGCGGAACATCATCGCGTCATATTCAATATATTATAATCAAAATCACAGACACTATTCACATACTCTAGAAAACACCGACCGTCTCCCACGACGGATGGCCACAGACTCCCCTTAACAGCTCAGTATACTTTGCTGACAAGTGTGCTAACAACATTCACTTCGCACGCTTTTCTCATGTGTCCATAAACCTCGATTCACACATGAACGCCCCTGAGTATTCTTCAACCATACTGCGTGCTTCTATACAGTGAACTTTTAAATGTAACATTCCAAGCTTGCATACTTCAATAAAAAATACACTAGCAGGTTACACCATTCTCTACCCACACACATGTATACACGTCATGTATCTCATGACATTAACCTACTTACCAACAAACATCAGCCCCGTACACAAAAATCCTTAACACCTAACTCTAACTTAGAATATGACTTAACAGTATCACGTTAGCAGAATGTACCTGGTGAAAAGATTTTGGCATAGTTGTTAGTGTGGAGGCAGTAAGGTTATGTTGCCGTTCCCAAGTAGCAATTTGTACCGGCGTACACACCTTTATACCGTGTATCTGTCCGACAGTCTGCCATCAATGGTACCTATACCTTGTAATGGTATGGCAGCTTGTGTACCCTGACAATCCCCAGAGCTATGCCAGTGGGAGATTTACTCCTAGTAGGTTCAAACCAAGCTGGACCGGTCTGCGTGGGTAGGGGTCAGACAAAAGCTGGTACTCTGGTCCTCCAGGTTGGGGTTTTAGCACAGGGCCGACACCCCTGTCTATGTAAAAAAATCGCACGTTACGGAAACAATAAATGGAAAAACTTTGCTGGAGGGCGGACATCCGGAGTCTCAGGCTCGTATGACTGACAGTGGTGAAAGCCGAAAGGAGGCCACTGGCATGAAAACGGATGCCCCGACCGCAAAACACGAAATCAGAGTTGGTTTTTGGAACGTCGGAGCTGTGGGTGGGGCAGGGGGGCTGGGACGGATCGCAGCGGAGATGGGGAGCTGCAGGATACGTGTCCTGGGAGTGGGCGAGAGCGGATGGACAGGTAGGGAGAGGGTGAAAACAGCTGCAGGGGAGGCGGTACTTTATTCTGGCAGAGGGGATGGTCGGCGCAGCGAGGGTATGGCCATTGTCCTGGGGAAGGGAGTGGAGTGGTCTTTGCTGGAATGGAGGCCCATCGGCGGCAGACTGATGGGAGCGGGGCTGGGAGGGAGGTTCACCGGCGCCACAATTGTACAATGCTGTGCACCAGCGGGCGACGGCAGTGGAGAGATCGGGGACGAGTTCTATCGGCGGGTACAGGGGTAAATGGAGGCTGCACCCAGGTGCGATCTCATTGTAGTAATGGGAGGCCTGAGTGAGAGAGTGGGAGCACACGGTAATTGTAACGAGGGAGTGGTGGGGAAGTGCGGCGGTGGGGCAGCGGGTGAGAGTGGGGACAATTTGGTAGGCTTCTGCGGTGTTGGCAGCCTGGTCATTGGAGGGGCGCTTTTTCCACACAAGAGGGTGCACAAGTTGGCATGGGAGTCACAGGACGGACGAGACAGAGGCCGGATGGATCACATGGTGATCAGTGGCGGATGGAGACATGCGCTGCGGGACGTGAGGGTAAGAAGAATCGCAGATGTGGGAGGTGGTCATCACCTGGTAGTAGCAAGACTGAAAGTGAAACTCAGAGCTGCTGGACCAGTTGCAGTCGGACAGAAAGGATACAACATCACGAGACTGAAGGATCCCCTCGCCGGAAAGGCTTTCGTGGTCGACGTAGAGAGAAGATGTGAGATTATCAGGTGCCAGGAAAGAACAGAGACCGATGATGTTGACCAGAGATTCAACACCATCTCAACAGTACACAAGGGGAGCGGCAGGTCATGCTTGGGATTCCGGGAGGGGGGGAGCAAGGCTGGATGGCACCGGATGCGCTGGGCACCATAGCGAAGAAAGGGGAAATGAGGGGAGGGAAAGCAGAAGCTGGGTCTCCCAGATTAGGGGCAATATGTGGTGAACAGTGCAGTCAGCTGGACAGGGAAGTTAAACGTCAAACCCGTGCTGACAGGGGGACATTTTTGGATGACCCTGCGGGACGGGCAGAGGAGGCGGCGCTGAGAGGTGAACAAAGCACGGTGTGCAAAATGGCTGAGGTCATCGGTGGAAAACGGGGTGCAAACAATATTACATTGGTGGGAGATGGGCGGGGAGGTCTCGTCACGACAGTGGAGGGACGGGAGACGGGATGGGCGGAGCATTTCGGGGAGACTCTGGGTAAGGAACCACCGGAGACGCGGTTGAATGTTCCTGAGGCTGAAGGTGATCTAGATGTTGATACAGACGTCCCGCGAGGGGAAGAGGTCGTCGCAGCAATCAGGGGATTGGGGTGGAAGGGCTCCTGGTCATGGTGGCTTGGGTGCAGAGCTGTTTGAAGATGATGGAGTGATTCATGCAGCGAAGAAATGGCTACATGATCAAGACAAAAATCTGGTACGCGCTAGGAATACATGCACTTGTTTCGCGCTGGCATAAAGCCGTACAAGTTGATGGGGATTATGTTGAATAATACCGATGTTTACATGACATATCCATGTATATTGTATATAAATTTCATGCTTTTTGAATAGACAGCTCCTGAGAAAAACGATGCGGTACATTACATTCTGATCGCCCCTCGTGTAGATATATATATATATATATATATATATATATATATATATATATATATATATATATATATATATATATATATATATATATATATATATATATATATATATATATATAAGGAAGAGTGTAGGTGAAATGACCCCACCGTGTGGGACTCCCTGCTCCACTGTAGTCTTTTTGCTTAACTGTCCATGCACCTGCACTCTTGCTGCTCTGTCTATTAGTTAGTGACTGATCCAGTTGTACATTCTTCCACAGACTCCATATTTAAGCATTTTAACTCTAAGCCCATCTTTCTAATCCTTATCAAATGCTTTCTCCATGTCTACCCAAACTGCTAATGTGTACTTTGTATAGCTGAGGGTTTTCTTGGCATGAATTTATTCCTTATGTTTTTTCCATGTGAGTTGTTTTGAGCTGTGAGCGATTGTCTCTCGCGGCTAGCCTGCGCATGTGTTATTGACTGAGCTTTTTTGGGGCAGCCGATTCTCGTGACAGTGTGTGCCTGCGCAGTGTACTGGGAAGATGTCTAGCAGTGTTTTTTCGCTGTGTGTACGGGTGGATATTTTGTAACTGCAATGTATGCAGTCCCTTTTGGATATTGATGTTTAAGATATTTTGAGGCCATGAGATGTATAGGCCAGTATTTCCTATGAAGGGATATTTGTGAAGATATTTTGAGGCCATGAGATGTATAGGCCAGTATTTCCTATGAAGGGATATTTGTGATGATATTTTGAGGCCATGAGATGTATAGGCCAGTATTTCCTATGAAGGGATATTTGTGAAGATATTTTGAGGCCATATATTATTAGCACTGCGATGCCTGCAGTCTGCTTGAAGGGATAGCGATGAGATAGAGATATTTTGAGGCCATATATTATTAGCACTGCGATGCCTGCAGTCTGCTGAAGGGATAGCGCTGAGATATATTAAAGATATTTTGAGGCCATGATGTGTACAGGCCATTATTTGATGTGAAGAGATAGTTCTGAGATATCAACGATGTTTTGAGGCCAGGAGTGGTATAGGCCGTTCTGTAATTGAGCTCTATGGAGTAATTGAGCTTTACAGATTCATTTATCTGATATTTCACATGTTTGCTGTAAACTGTGTCTTTGATGTCAACATGATTGTATTGTGGCGTAATAAACTGTTTACTAAACGTCACTAGTCGTTTCAACGCTCCATGACTCCTACGTATGTTACTGTGGAGTGAGTGACTGTACCAACACACACCCACTTCAAACATTCCATTCAGTGACAGAACAGCACACCTATTTGTAATAGCCTGTGTGGCGTGCTCAAGAAATAAAACCATAACAGTGTTTACGGTGACCATTCTATCCCTGCTTGTCTACAGAGGAACCAATATTTAACAGTTTATAACTTTAACTATGATACTCCAATAATAGACTTCTACAGCTGTCTTGTGCTCTTCTGGGACAGTTGTTATACTTTTGTAAAGTTCTTGCTCTTTGATAATTTCTAGTTTTCTGTGAAGTGGAACATCTATCTGGATCTCCTGCCATAATTTTTGGGCAAAGACATTTGCTGCTTCTTTCTTTGTGAGTATTTTCTCATTTTGCTGTAAAGCTATTTCCATATTTTTTTAATTCCGCATTATTTAAAGCTTTGGCAAGCCTCCATAACTTTCTGCCATCTTGGTCGAGGTTATGGCTTTCTGTTGTTTTGATCAAGCTATTTTTGACAACAGTTTAATGTTTACCTGTACTTTGCAGAGATAGCTTTGTAGACGATGTTTGCCTCAACTGTTTTGTCCTTTTCTGCTACATTTCTGGCTTCTGTTACCTGTTCTTCTAGTTCTTTGAGTTTTTCTGTCCAGTACGGCTTATAATCATTTCTTACCCCTCGTGGTATTGATTCTAGGGCAGCTTTCAGAATTGATTTGTTAAATCCGTCAGCTATTTCTCTAATTCTTTTGTTTTGGGTGTTTATCTGACCAAAGTATTCATCTGTCAGTGCTGAGAACTTGTTCCAGTTGGCATTTTTGTAGTTCCAGCGGGGTAATGGCTTATGGAAGTGGAGTGTATGTTCCATATTAATCGTTAGCTTTATCGGTTTGTGATCACTGCCTGCCAATTGATTGAGCACAATGCGTTCGATCTTATGGCTGATGTCGCCTGTTGAGAACGCATTGAGATCTTCTTGAGTAGAAACTGTGTGTGTCATCTGCTCTGTTGATCAGTTGCAGATTTGTGTCAGTCTCCCAGTCCTCTACCTCAATGCCACAAGTATCAGCCTCTGTGTAACCCCACCCTTCTGAATGGCTGTTGAAATCGCCAACAACCAGGCATTTGGTGCGCTTAATCTCTCTGTTGAGCCGGAAAGATTCATTTCCTCTTACAAAGAATCTGTGGTTTGAATTTATGTGCGTTTCTTGAATGCAGGCTATGTCAATTTGCTCATCGTGTAATTTTTTAGCATGCGGTAGTTTCTTCTTTAGGACACCTTCTGCATTCCACTGTAGTACTGCATATTTAGTGTTCTTTTCTGGGTGTTTTGGCCAGTTGCATTTTCCCTAGTAATCTGCGTCCTGGCTGCACGATGCGGAGATGCGGTGACCACTGATAGCTTTAGGTGGACCCCGTCGAGGCAAGGGGTCCGGCACTTTTCACACCTGGTGGGTCTCTCTGGGTCGAGCACCATCTTGTTGAGTCATATTTGTATCTGTCATCTCAAGGCGGTTTGCGTTGCACTATGTTGTGCGCCTTGTGGCCCAGTGCATCCGTCTTCAGCATGCATTTGTTTGGGACTGCTTCTCTAGCCTCTAGTTTTCCGTGACCTTCCCGCAAGGCAGCAGTTGTTTATACTATCAGAGTTGTCTCTCATAGGAATGCTGTCTTTCCGGACTAACGAGTCTTTCCTACCCAGGTTTGTGTAAAGTTTTCCTTCTCTTAGGTGGATTTTCACCAAAACTATCATGCTCCTCCTGCACTAATCTTTTGCAAGGTTTGCTCCCTGACTAGTTTTACCAGGATGAGTTCTCTGGGCACGCCCTAGGTGGGACTTGGGACATGTCCACACGCCGATGGGCCCAATGTTTCCGCACCCAATTGGGGGGGGGGGTGCATGCTCCTCTGAGGGGTTTTTGTAGGGTCCCTGTTGATGTCGCTTTGGTCACCATAAATGTTGAAGGTGTGTGCGTGAGTAGACATCAGAGAGTGTGGATGGGTTCGTAGAGATAGTCATCTACAGTACAAAACACTCTCGTACCACAATGTAGGAAGACATGGAGCGTTGTAACACCTACGACGTTTCAACACTTTATTACGACAACAGGATACGCTGACATCAAATACACGGTCACTTTTTGACAAGACTCAGGAACATCATAAACATGATAGCAGTGTTCAATGCAGCTGGTATTAATAAATCATTAGCAGGCTGTACATATCCTAGTGCTGACATATTAATCTATCTCTCTTTGGTGCAGCTACAGCAAAACTACCCCGCATGGGGAGCGGGTCTTCAAGTACATGAGATTAGTTCAACTCTCTCCTGACACCAGTAATTCAGGTACTTCTCTGGCCAAATTACACCGCAAATTGGCGGGCTTATACACACATAGTGTTAATCTCTATTTTCTCCTGAATATCCTCTGACTTACCCAGTCAGGTACATTCGGGCATACAGCAGGCCGCAAAAAAGTGGCGGGCTCCGAAGATACAATAGCCTCTGTGGTTTTCCTTTAACAAACAAGGTATATCAGTCCTTGTACAAACAATACCGCCTGAATAGCGGGTTCCAACATATGCAAAGTTCTCTGGGCTTTCTCTAACCCAATACCTATAATGTCAGCATGACTAGCGAGCTCCAATTCTAATATTCTCAATAAGCTCTTTCCCGCCCAGGGAAAAGTCACTACAATGTCAATCGACCATTTAAGCTGGTAATAAAGTTATCTACAGTTCTTGGCAACAGAGAAAAATAGTTTAAAGGTTATTTTACCTTGACAGCCCTTCACGAATAACACCAAAACACACACTCGCCATCCTAGGCGCTTAGAATTCAACATGGGGAAAATCATATACATCCTTTTCACACAGAGGGCTTCCTTCCCCGAACACATAGCCAGATCAAAGACGCTAAAACGTCTTAACAGCTCGAAAAACTCCAGGTCAACTCCCTGATATTAAGTCTAACCCTCTTCCCGCAAAAATCCTCGCGCATGCCCAATAAGCACTTCCCTGAGTATAGTTAACACCCGGTCCAGAGCGTTCCCCGAAAGAGAGCTGATACGCTCCTTATATGGACATCTGAATAGCGACTTGGGGAATGACAATCTATTTAAAACATTTCCCCGAAACAGGCAAAATCGATCCTTATAAGGATAACTGTATAAGACAAGGGACTCAACCACTAAATCTAACCTGTAAAAGTAAACAGCCAGTTCTTTATCTTTGACCACAAAAAGTATCAAACAGGCTGACGTCTATAATATAAGCGAAAATGACAGTAACAGTCCCCCACCCATAGTCACTTGTTTTACCCCGTGGACTCGGGGGACCGGTTATTTGGCGCCAGTTATTCACCATTCGCCAGAGCCGTTTATGCAAAAGCAGGGGCACCACGAGCAGGTTTGACTGGCTTGGTTGACAGAGGCTGTGTTTTCTTGCAGGCGTTACCTTCTATTTATGAAGGGCCTGTCTTGTCAACCTTTGCCCTCCCCCTTGTATTCGTCACTGACTTATTTGACAGTCTGCGACTAAGGATCAAAGAAGAAGCAGAAGAATTTGCTATGCAGAATGATGAGCACTATATACCCTAATTATAACCCATTTGGGGCTGAATTAGGTATCCCGTGCACACGACAAACACCAATTTTCAAGTGCATAGACAAATATCAAACCAAAACTAAATAAAAAATTTGTTTCAGTTATTTGTTCCACGTTTCCTATAATTGTTGTTTTAATCCATCACTATCCATGATACAGTGCATTGGGGACCCAAAGATGCAGCAATAGAGAATGCAGTCAGCGACCCATAGCTTGACTGCTTGCATCAGGGTCAGCGAACCAGAGCTGACGAAGACCCTACTCCACCTCCACGTGGTGGTCCTGGAAACAGGCTGCATCACTGCAGTCTGGCTGAGAGAGTAGGGATCGAAGAGGGAAGGCAAACCCGGTCCCAAAAATGCCGTGCTGAAGTCGGATGTGTCGGTCGAAAGGCGCAGATATCGCAGCTACGGCGTAAACAGACACAACGCAACCAACGTCCTTTTCAGGATGAACGAGGAAGAAGAAGAATACAGTGCATTGGTGATTGTCATTTGTTTTGTTTGTTTGTGTGTTGTATGCTCCATAAGCCTTTAGCAGATTATTACAGCAGAAAGAAATTTATGACGTTAAATACGTCAGCATTTTTGAAACGTTCACAGCTAACCATGACTAAAGATGTGTTATCCCCATTTGCATTATGACAGTCAAAGGACCTAGAATTAATCAAATAGAAACTTACATATTTGTTAAGTGGGTTCTTTCATTAGATGTCAACGTTTCAAAGGATATAGGCGGTTATTCAACATTTGAGAGTAGTGGGTGTCATCGGCTTTCTTCCTTCCGAACCCCATCGATCTATTATGAGTATTCATGGTTATCAACAAGCCATCGTGCTTAATAAAATATGAATGATTGAAAGGCTCAACAAGTTAGCCAACTTCGAGGGTCATCAACACAGCAAACTCCTTCCTTTACAGAGTCCATACAGAACATGTTTATTTACGGTACAATTCATATAATAGTTCATGGCATAATAAATATTCACCATATATAGATTCATCTCAAAGTAGTGCAGTCCAGTCCAATTATATAGATCAATTATTATCGTCGTCAAAACATGGTAGGCTATATATACGCGTTGCTGCAGTGCAGTCAACCGATAGTGAGACCTACTAGTTTACGAACTTGGATCATCAAGAATAATCAATTACTCCCATAAATCTGGACTTTCAATAAACAATTGTTGTCCATAACCATTAGTGGTTCATTATTACCTTAAATATAATAAAGGCTGACCCTCTGGCCAAAATCTCAAAGATATACTTCTGCACTATAACACTATAACTGGGAGTAAAGCAAGATACATCCGACTCGCTCGGAGTTTATAATCAAAATGGTAAAAGTAGAACGTAGTCAAGTGGCACTATACCAACCGTGCCACGTCATAAGATTACTGTACAATTCGCGTTCAATAAAATACCGTGAAGCGTGAAAAACATATATTTATAGCATCTCAAGCATCTAATGCGTAACATTAAAAGTGCTCACAACTGTAGCAGACGACATCGTTAAACGTGTCGTAACAGACATAACAAAAATCCTGATTCCCGCCAACCGACCCGCTAACTGAACATACAGACAACATTATAATATGAAACATATATTATTAGAAAAAAAAAACATGCCTGAAGAGCAATGGACAAGACCTGCCTCTGGGCCTAAAAAATATACTTATCTTTACTTGTTGACTTCAATTAACCGCACAGTGCTGGCGTACACCAACATCTAAGCACAAATGTCTGGACTGACTGATGAGGCATTGCCAACTTTTGCTTCCATACATTCTTCGGAGATTTTTAAATAGCTTGAAACCTCTAACGGACAATCTGTCTTGTTGCGCTGATGTTCTGACGTCATTCTTGTTTGCAGTGCGCATGCGTCCTGAACTGTGTACAATTTCACGCAATATAATCTTCAGGACGTTTGCCAGTCACTTCGATTACGGAAACAACAGCAAATCGATTGATTTGCCGTTGCCCTAAAGACGCCAATAGGCGTGATGGGAAACAATGGCAAAGAAAACCTATTTGCCGTTGCCCTAAGACGCCACTAGGCGTAATGGCCACTGACTGCTTTGACGGTCTGTGGCTAAAGACGGAAGAAGAAGAAGAATCTTCAGGAGAATTCGAAAAACAATGATCTTGATAGTAGAATATTCACTTTGAAATGAAGCATGTTATTTATCCAATTCTTCAACAATCACACTGGCCACCATTTGTTAAGTGGGTTCTGTCATTAGATGTCAACGTTTCAAAGGATATAGGCGGTTATTCAACATTTGAGAGTAGTGGGTGTCATCGGCTTTCTTCCTTCCAAACCCCATCGATCTATTATTTATCATATATATATATATATATATATATATATATATATATATATATATATATATATATATATATATATATATATATATATATATATATATATATATATATACTTCCGCGGAAGTAAGAAAGAGAGTTATTTAGTAGTCATATAGAGCCAGTCCTGACATATGGAAGTGAGTCATGGACAATTAGGAAAAGCTTCAGAGATATGGTTTTAAGAACAACATGGACAGCTAAAAAAGTGTAATTATTTTGTCAGCATATATATATATATATATATATATATATATATATATATATATATATATATATATATATATATATATATATATATATATATATATCAATCCTCGTGCCTTGTTTACAGTAATTGCAAATACAAGGCGGAAAAAAATACTGTTATTTCTTATTGTTTCCACCAGAAGAGTTATTTCACTTTTGATTTTCAATTTGCTTCCGAGTTTTTCCAAAATACTCTTATTTCTTATGATGGAATCGCAAAAGCAATTTTATCCTGCTTCCAAGTTTTAGCACGAAGCAAATTAATAAGACACATTTTCCTTTTCTGACCTGGCGCACCAAGAAAGAATAGTACAACTCATCCTTTGTTAACGTTCTTAATACTGTTTTTCATAGCACGTTTTTTTCAAACATATATACATTATTGCTTGTTAAAAAAAACATGATTATTATTTTCTGTCATACATACTTCAAATATGAAAGGCATAGTGATTGTGCTAAGCTGTATTTTTAAAATAAAAGTTTCTCTTTTCGGTGAGACACGACATATTCAACCTAGACATATGGATAACGCCTATTATATACTGCACAAAAAAAGTTAAAGGCCACTTTCAATTTTTAGGTCATTTCAACTATGCTGTTTTTTTAAAAACCTGAACACTCGGTCAAAAAAGTTTTGCTTCATTTTGTTGCATGCTTAAACAATGTTTGTTAATCTGACAATAAATCAAATCTGCGTTACGTATGTCTACCTCCAAGGTCAATCAAATGCACGTAGTGGAAAGGGAAATAATGCATGTTTGAAAATGCTTCCTATGGCAAAGCCTGTTGATAACATTGCTGAAATTTGCTTTTCACGTGCAAGTCGTGACTATAGTGAACACATTTCACCCACTTTTCCGAAGGAACGGGCAATGGGTATGTTTGTAACATTTACCATTTTAGCCATGGCTCAGCTAAGACGCTTGACCAATGTTGACAGATAGAGAGCGATGGCATGGCTGCAGGATGATGTAGGGCTGCGAGAAGTTGCTAGGAGATTAGGAGTTGCCCACTCTGTCATACAAACTCTGCGTGATCGTTATAATGCAACCGGCAGTGTCGCAGAACAACGCAGGTCAGAACGTCCAAGGTCTACCACAAGATGGCAAGACACGCTGAGCCATGGCTAAAATGGTAAATGTTACAAACATACCCATGCCCGTTTAAGAAAAGTGAGTTAAATGTGCAATGTAGAATTACGTGAAAAGAAAAGCCAATGTATCTTTCGTGCTGGTGTATTGTTTAGCTTTGAGCTAGTTTATTTTTTTTAATGACCAAGAATGAAAACAAAATAAAACTTAAATATTGCCTTATTTTGGTGAGGCGCACCTCGTTTAAGATTAGCACATGTCCAATTATAGAATACCCTTCGGTCCCGCAAAGTGTTTTCCTTTTTCTTAATAAACGATGTTGCGGTCTGATTCAGTTATGAAGATTTTAAAAAAAAAAATTTTGCCTCGTTCAATCTAGCTGGTTATATCAGGGCGCATGTCAAAATATAAAAGACCTTTAGGTCTGGAGAATTAGTTACGTGCTTGTTATGAAGATTGTAATCTCTGATAAACTATGTAATATTTGCTAAATAAACAGAAACTGCTTGATAAAATGTAACTAAATTTGATATAAACAGAAATAATAACTTAAATACTACAAAAAAATATTTTTTATTTTTTTGCATAAAGCAATTAGTGTCTGTTTAAGTAATTTAAATTGCAATGTAGAATTAAGAAATGTAACAACGTTTAATAATAATTTTATCATTTGAATTGTTTCCCTTGATTCATAATTTCGATTGTTTCCCTTGATCAGTTAAGCAATTGGTGAGTATGGCCCTGTATTACGCATTTAAAAATAAAGCCCACCACGTGGTGAGTAGTTACTGTTATTCGGATACAGATCCACATTTGTATAGTCATTGCTTTTTTTAAAAATTTTTCTTTAAATTAAAAGTGTATGGTTAATAGTTTTGAACAAATACATAAATTAAAAAATAATATGGTATGAAATCAGTTTTACAAGTAAACGGTACACATGAGACAAGGGACGTTTCGGGTTTTACCCTTCGTCAGCCACAGTTACGAACAGGTGACAAGGACAAGAACTACATCTAGGTACTACAAAGATCTATGATGATGAGGAAAACACCAAATGAGCGATACAAGCAGATGAAACCACAGTGATGAGCAAAACGATAACAGTAATAATGCAAGAAAATTGTGAAACCAGAAAGACATGTCAAAACAAGAAAGTAAATAATCAACGAAACGAAGACAGAAATGAACAACACTATTAAAATGAGTAAAAAATCACTTAGCTGGATCCAAGAAAGAAACATTCAAAATGGCTGAAAAAATAAGGCGTCATGCGGAAGTGACGGCTAAGAACAGATAATTGAGGAAACGAAACGAACCAAAGCAAAAACAAGGATAGATAGGAAAATAATGACAGAAGCCACCAGAATTATGCTAAATGATGCTGGGCATTAATGCCAGCAGGAGCTAAAACGCCCATTTGAAAAATGAGACGATTCTCCAACGAGAAGCGAGTTCGGTCGTCGCCGATACATGAACGGAGGGCAGTGACATGAATATCAGAGTTACCTGAATGGTCAGGGCTGTTGAAGTGAAGGGCCACCGGTAAATGTTTGCCATGATGGATGTCATTTAAGTGCTCCCGAAACCTGTCTGCTTCCCTCCAGGTCTGTGGAACTCTGCCCAAGTTCCAACAGATATTGAAGATCTGCAGCAGCTTTGTTTTTTGCTGCGGTTCCCAAGTTCTTAATAATTTCATTGTGAACTCCATCAACTCCTGGCGACTTTCTCATTTTTAATTTTGATATTGAAAGCTCCAGCTCTCTGAATGTGATTGGCGCCTCCATAACTTTAGGTATGGTTCCATCTTGTCCTGCGTTTTGTCATTTCTCTCAAATCTCCTGTTGCTTCTCTGGGCTAACTTTGATGATGTTGTCTTTAGCAAAGGTATCTGCAAAGTGATCAGCTGCCTGTTTTCTTGTGAGGATATTTCCATCTTTATACAGTGCTTTTAGACTCTATCATCAGTATACGATTTACAGCAAACATTACATTTGTAAGGCTTTTCTCCCTCGAAACCTTCGGGTATGTGAGGCTCTGTCCATTTTGGCTGGAATGGCGTCTCGATGGTTCGATGGTTTTATAGCGAATATGAGTACACATGACGGCAAGTTCGGGCACAATGGGCTAATCACCTGTTTGCCAAGTCACTTCGATGAATGGGCCTTGTGCACAAAAGATGCACCACAATCATTACATTTGTAAGGCTCTTCTCCAGTATGTGTTTTTTTGTGATGACAGATTAATAGAATCAACAAAAGATGCACCACATTAATCACATTTGTAAGGCTTTTCTCTAGTATGTACTCTTTTGTGTCTTGACAGTCTACTAGCATCAGCAAAAGATGCACCACAAGCCTCACATTTGTAAGGCCTCTCTCCAGTATGTATTCTTTTATGTACTTTCAGGTAATCAGCATGAGCAAATGATGCACCACAAAAATTACATTTGTAAGGCTTTTCTCCAGTATGTGTTCTTTTGTGACTTGACAGATTACTAGAATCAACAAAAGATGCACCACAAACCTCACATTTGTAAGGCTTTTCTCCAGTATGTGTACTAATGTGACATGACAGATTTCTAGAATTAACAAAAGATGCACCACAATCATCACATTTGTAAGGCTTTTCTCCAGTATGTACTCGTTTGTGTCTTTTCAATGTTGTAGAATGAGGAAACGATGCACTACAAACATCACACTTGTAAGGCCTCTCCCCAGTATGTAATCTTTTATGTGCTTTCAGGTTGTTAGCACGAGCAAAAGATACACTACAAACATTGCATTTGTGAGGCTTTTCTCCAGTATGTGTTCTTCTGTGACCTAACAGATTTCTAGAATCAACAAAAGATGCACCACAAACATCACATTTGTAAGGCCTCTCTCCAGTATGTATTCTTTTATGTACATTCAGACTATCGGCATGAGCAAAATATATATTACAAACATTACATTTGTAAGGCTTCTCTCCAGTATGTGTTCTTTTGTGTCTTGACAGATTACTAGCATTTGCAAAAGATGCACCACAAGCCTCACATTTGTAAGGCTTTTCTCCAGTATGTACTCTTTTGTGTATTGACAGAGTAACAGCAGCAGCAAAAGATGCACCACAAGCCTCACATTTGTATGGCCGTTCTCCAGTATGTACTCTTTTGTGTATTGACAGAGTAGCAGCAGCAGCAAAAGATGCACCACAAGCCTCACATTTGTGAGGCTTTTCTCCAGCATGTACTCTTTTGTGTCTTTTCAGTTTGTTAGGATGAGGAAAAGATGCACTAATAACATCACACATGTAAGGCCTCTCCCCAGTATGTATTCTTTTATGTGCTTTCATTCTGTCAGCACGAGCAAAAGATGCACCATAAACATCAGATCTGTAAGGCTTCTTTCCTGGATGTACTCTTTTGTGTTTATTCAGACCACAAGCACTATAGTTGTTAAGCTTCTTTCCACTAAGCATTTTCTTGGAATTTTTAATTTGTGTATTACTTTGCACTGCATCATTTGTATCAGTCTTTCTTGGCTGATCATTTTTTTCAGATATGGAATACACTTTATCTAACTCTTCACTATATTTTTCACTGCATAATGTCAGCAGACAATCATTCAGAATCCCACAAACTTCTGCTGTCTTTTCTTGATGGCCTGTGAAATCCATAGATATTTCATTCTCAGTTATTCTTGTCTCAGTGTTATCTTCTTGTGTTTGTTCAGCACCAAAGTTACCATCTTTCTTGACTTCCATTACAATTTTTTTATTACTCTTGTCTCCTAGTAAAGCATCTGAAAGTCCATCTTGTTTCCCAGATTCCAAGTTTTTGTCATCACAAATTATTTTCTTCTCAATTTGGAAATATTCTGGCCTGGAGATGGGAAGTTGACCTTGAAAACTGATATGTATATCTGAAATGTGAAAATGGTGAGTTAAGACAAGTGATAAACATGTGTACTGAAAAACATTTTAAAAGTATTTTGTTATGTCAGTCTAAACCTCCCAGGTTTTCCTTAGAAATGACTGAAAATATGAATTTCATTAAATACACCAACAATCATGACCTACTTTCATTTTATCACAAATTGCTAGTAAGTCATTTGTGTTAACTTCACCAACAAAGACACAATTTATGTAAATCTCTACACATAATGTCCAGATAAAATCAGAAATATTAGAAACATAAAAAACAAAATTAAATCAAATTTCATCAGTGCAATCAACCAATCAAAGTCCTTAACTTGAAATTTACAAATTGCATTGTTCATACACCACTGATAAGGTCTCGTAGAAACGCTATCACTGGACTGATTTATTGATTTATTCAATCTCTCCAGGTGAGTACAGTACGGTATCTCATATTTCTTGCTGACTTTCTTCTCTATATGATTATACATTCTACCTTTTTTCTCACATAAGTCAATGGGGTAAAAATAAATAGGTAATATAATGACAGGACACTCTATACACAGCATTACAAGAGGTGAGAGTTTATAAAGGTTAAAAATCTATCATACTGATACCTTTTGTTAATTCACATAAGCCAGACTGGTCTTCCTTGTCACTTTCTGGCAGTTTTCTATCCATGTTGTTATCCACTTGAGAATGAGTGTTTTGGTCTTTAGTGCACTCATGACCATGATAAGCCTGACAAACAATGTGGACAAGTTAAAAAGTTCATGTCATTTCATAATAAAATAATTTTCTTTGTTGTAGAAACTGGAACAAGATACTAGTTGTTCACTTTAGCAACATATCTGTACGAACAACTTGGGATTAACAGTTAAACAATTAAGACAATATATCTCAGAACAAGCACTGCCTTGTGATACTATCTGATAACATCTTCAAGGAATGTCCTTCTACCTCCACTATCTGTTCCTTGTAACTCCAATATCTGTTCCACACATTTTTATTTCATGAGTTGTTTTTTTCCCTATTAGTCCTTCTATTCCTCTCGTAATGTGTCTTCACCTTGTCATGGTGGGAGAGCTTGTATGCTCTCTTGACCAAGTGACAGAACTGTACTGGCAGTAATAACAGTACCAGTAAGACTTTCCAAGCCAGACAGACAGAATGAATGGACTAGCTTGGGTACCCTCATGACCCCAAGACAGAGCTATGCTGGCAGTAACACTTAACTGCAGTGTCTTTCCAGCCAGACAGGTTAAAGGGAAGGGACTAGTTCGTGTGCCCTCACGATCCTCAGAGACAACTATGATGGCAGTAATACTGCTAGCAGCAGGGTCTTCCTAGCCAAACTGGTTGAAGAGCAGGAGCTAGAACCAGGTCTAATGAAACAGTGCACCCAATAAAGACATGTATCCTTCTATTTTGTTCACTAAACCCATTTATAAAATATGAAGCATCATCACCATTCGCCAAGGAGCATAGGCTTTCAACAAACTTATGCTAAGTCTTCCTGTCATGTGCCATTAGCTCAAGGTCATTCCATGACTTCTTCAAGCCCTTCATGTCAGTCTCCAGTCCTCTTCTCCATGTGTTCCTTCGTCTTTCTCTACCTCTCTTACCCTGAGGATTCCAGAACAATGACTGCCTGATAATGCTATCAACAGGTTTCCTTAATGTGTGTCCTATCCATCTCCAACATCTTCTCATCTCGTTTCACTGGCACTTGTCTGGTTCTTGTCATCAGTTCCACATTAGTGATCTTGTCTTACCACATCAATCCTTCTGTTCTATGCAAGCACCCTGTTAAGTCTTTTTTCGCGTGGGAGTTAAGTGTTTGAGATCCTCACATGCGGGTCTAGTCTCACACATGTGAGCGCATCTAAAGTAATTATATGTTTAACTATTTGCGTGCCTTCGTGCACTATATTTGAACAAAATAGCACAACGTGGTGCGATCGATTTGTTGCCAAACAGCAATGATGTCTGAGCAGATCCATAGAGTCTTTCGTTAAGGGCAGACGTCTTTGACAAATATTGATATAAGTCTTAGCCCCTAAGTCATGGGAAGACTCAATGAATTATATATTATAGTATCTCCCTGTGTGGAGCATTTGCATTAGCCAAACCTGGCTCATTGATGTATCATGATTGATACTCTATTTATCCTTGGCAAGATTTGGTAGAGCTTCGGCATGTCTTGTCATGGTGTGCCGCTAGTGTGTCCAGATTCTTGCTGAGCTTTGTCTGGATCGTAATGCATTGTATCTTCATGGAAGACATCCTACATATTATTCAAATCTTCGTAATGAAAACTAAGAATATAAGAACTCGTCACCGCAGAGCTTCCACCGTCCATGAGATGACGGCGGTTAGCGAGTCCGGTCGAATTCGATATTGATTACTTGTATCAACATACATATGCCTGCCATTATAACCTTTGATGATCTACTGTCTATGATGTCGATGTTCCTGTCTTCAATAAACCGTGATTGATGTGCTACATGGGTCCAGCTTACTTGTCTTACCAGTTGGTCCATCTTATGACCCTGAAATTACTGTTGTGTTGGTATCATCATGCTAAACAAATCTAACGGACCCTAGACATTTGCTCAATTATAAAACTGTTGGCCACTACCAGTAAGCCCGACATTTCTGACATCATCATTGTCAGCAGTGCCAGTCAGCAGCACCAACACACAGCACCCCAAACACGTCAGTAACACACCCATTTATAAAAGTCGCATCCCAAAAGATATCTTCTACGGACAATTAGCAGATGGCAAGAGAACAGTTGGGCGACCACAGCTGAGGTTCAAAGATGTGTGCAAGAGAGATATGAGGGCACTGGACATGGATCCAGCAACATGGGAGGATGAAGCTGCCGATCGCACAAAGTGGCGATGCTATTTACGGCACCACCTCAGATTGGGCGAAGAGAGGCTCACACAAGAAGCAGAGGTGAGGAGAAAACGTCGAAAGGAGCACCAGGAAAATAAGCAGTTGAGGGCTGTCACCTCAGGGGCGCATTCCCATAGTCAGTTATGACTGAAGGGGCTATTATTACTATTATTATTATAAAAGTCTAGCTTATTGGTAACTGTTTTTGTTGTTCTCCATGTTTCAGAGCCATACAATAGAATTGACTTTATGTTTGAATTGAAAGTTCTGATTTTTGTGCTTTCTTTTGACCTCAATATATTTCCCAATGCAGTCGTTTTATTTTTATTTTGATATCCCTGTCTGTCCTTCCAAAAGTGTCTATACTGCTGAAGGCTCATTTTTTTTTTTTTCTATAACCAGCGGCACTCGAGCTTTCTAGCTCTTTCGGCCCAATGACATGTCATTGCGAGGCTGGGGGGTCAGTGGACTTTCCTTCCAACCCGGTCAGGAGCTTCTCTCCTTCCCATCCACACAGGATTTATGTGTAGGAGCCGTTCAGATTATTCAGTCAAATTTCCGGTCGTAAACATTTCTTCAAACGCCGACGGCCGGGTTTGAACCATGAACACCTGGTCGCCAGTACAACGTTGTAGCCATTACACCAGCGCGGCTCCCGCTGAAGGCTCATTAGTATTAACTACACTGTAGATCTAGACTTTCTGCAGCATTCTCGTTGTCATATTAGAATGACTCCAGATATGCCTTCATGCATTCTTATTACAGGTCATTGGCAAAATCAAGATAATCAAGCTGTTTAGTAGACTGGTTTCCATTTCTGTTGACTTAAGTTGATGTTCCAATAATCCAATATATAGCCAATATGAGAAATGGTGACAACAAGTATCTCTGTTGCACTCAAGTTCTTATCCCGAATGGCTCTTGGTTCTGTAAGTTCTCCTTCACAAAGAACTCTGCATGTCTTCATAAGTTTTCTTTATTAAGTTAATGATCCTCGGAGGGACTTCTTAATGCATCAACCATATGCAGATTCTGACCAAAACCCTACTCCTTGTGTCAGGGTCACAAACTCCAAGTGGCTGTCCTGGAAACAGGCTGCATCGCTGCAGTCTGGCCGAGAGAGTAGGGATCAAAGAGGGAAGGCAAACCCAGTCCCAAAAATTCCATGCTGAAAATGGATGTGTCAGGCTGAAAGGTGCAAATATTGCAGCTTTGCATAACAAATGTCCTTTTCAAGACAAACGCAGAAGAAGAAATGCCTTTTCATTGTCCACAAATACAATTTGAAGATGTGAGTTCCATTCCAGACTTTGTTTTACTATTATTCTCAATGTGGCTAACTGATCTGTACAGATCTGTGTTGCATGAAACCTGCATGTTCATCTCTCAGATGTCTCTCTATGGACTCTTTTAATCTCACCAGGATGATCTTGTTTAATATTTATCCTTGCAGATGACCCTGTTTAATATTTTTCCTGGCACTGATAGTAACATTCAGTATTATCTCCGCAATGAAGGTTGGTTGTAATGGATCTCCAACGTCTTCTGTCTCTTGCCTTGATGGTGCACTCTATCAGACTCTTTCCTGTCCATCTCTTGATTTTCTTCCCACTTATAGCACTATCTGCCCTTGCACGACTGTCTTCAACTCTCCCTTCTATTATGGTCTTCTGCAAGGTGTTATGCCTTTCTATTGGCCAAAATATTTTAGCTCACTAATTTTGATCTCCTTCATTAGTTCTCTTTTCATACCTAGATTTTCTAGGACCTCCTTATTTGTTTTTTCTTTCCATGAGATGCGCCCCATTCTTCGACATATTCACATCTTAAGAGTCTCAATTCCTTTTTTCCAATTGCTTAGTCATTGTCCATGTTTCTACACCATACAGGAGTGAAGAATATATATAACATTTTATGATTCTCAGTTTTAATGTGTGAGTTAACTGTTTAGATACCAGTACATGTTTCATGTAGTTGAATGTAGCTTTGGCCATTCCTTTTCTCTTTATGATTTCTGTTTCACATCTGCCATCTTCTGTTATTATATGACCTAGATATGAGAAGCTCTTGACTTGTTCCAGTAACATTATTCCTCTGTAATTTGTACACTCTGGTAAATCTCTCTTTTAGGAAACTTGATTAAATATCCTATCTTCCATTCTGCTGGTATTATTTCTCTCTTTCAGACTGTACCAAATGTCGCGATCATAGTTTGCACACTGATAGGGAATTTGTACTTTGAGAACATATGGTACTTGCTATTTTTTTTTGCTATGCGTGAGCGGATATGACGCCTTGGATGGGGCCAAGCAAAAAGGGTCTTTCCATTGTGTATTGTGGAAGTGTTAAGACGTGGTTATTCATTGACCCGTCTCTGATATGTTTTTAATATAAACCAGCGCTGTGGACGAATGTGTAAGTAAAAAAAGTAACTCAACTTTTAATACATCACTTGGTTGCAGTACTTCTGAGCTACCATTATCTGAGCAGCCAGGACCAACCCCTCCACGGTTAATTCTCACATTAATCCAATGACAACTATACATCTCATATCCAGCATATCTACTCCAGTCATGTGCTCTATTGGACCTCTCATGGTGACATCTAATTCAATCATATCCTCCATCACACCTCTCACTCCATGTCACGGTTTGCCTCCCCTTAGCTCTACAGTAGTGGTCCACCAGTGGTCAAAACACAAGAGTATCTAAAATGTGTCGTCAAAGGTGTCTCCCTTCACACAAGATTACTCTTGGCAGAGTTGTAGATAACTCCGCCTAGGCCGGTCCCAAGCCCAGCTGAAAAAGGAGGAGGGCGGCCTGCATGGAGGCCATAAGGAGGCAGCCCCTCCACCATGCAAAGGCACAACAGGCCAATCACCTGTTTGCTTTAAACTTTTGATTATGAGAACTACAAGAGAGAAAACCGAACTGATTCTATAGGCGACGAACTGGAACGGACTACGGACTATGACTTATGGAACTTGGAACACAAGAAGTATAAATGGGAAGGAAGAGGAGCTGGTGGAAGAGATGAGGAAAACAAAACTAGAAATCCTGGCTATAACGGAAACAAAGAAAAAAGGACAAGGAGTCATGGATCTCGATGGCAACACGCTGCTCTACAAAAAAAGCTAAAGCGGGCGTGGGTTGCATTGTGGCCAAAAACCAAAAAGATAGTATCAAGGGATATAACTTTGTCTCAGAGCGCATTATGGTTGTAAAACTAAAAGAAGGAGAAACCATAGTCAACCTGGTCATAGTGTATGGGCCAAATGAGGATGATAGAGCAGAGGTCAAGGAGGAATTCTTCGAGCTGCTTCAAAGGACAGTGGATGACTGCCTAGATGAAATTATCATGCTCGGAGATTTCAATGCCAGAGTTGGAAATGACCATGCTAGATGGGGTGGAGTTATCGGAAGATATAGAGAAGATACTCTCAATGACAATGGAAAGCGACTAATCTGATCATTACAAACACAAAGTTCCCCCATAAGTGCATACATGCATACACTAGATGTGAACCAACAAAGAATGAGAATGCAGTAATTGACTATGCCATTGTTAGGAGGAGCTCATTCAAATATGTTCAGGATGCTAGAGTTTGGAGGGGCCAGAGATTGGTAGTGATCACTACCTGCTTACAATCAAAAGAACAACTGAAAGAGTTGCTCAGCCTAGGAACTGCCCAACATCACGCAAGAAACTAAGTAAACGAACAGGAGAAATGAGCATTAAGACCTACAAGCTGAGAGAGCCAGAAATTAAGACCAGATATCAGGGGCTTATTGCTACAGCGGTGAGCAACACAGAAGAACAACCTGATGACTTGGAAACCCTCTGGATTAAATTCAAGGACATCATAAAGACAGCTGCTGCAGAAGCATGTGGTGAAGTCTGACTTGGGAACAAGAGAAGGAGGACACCTTGGTGGACAGAGGAAGTCAAAGAGAAAATAAGAGAGAAGAAAATGGAATGGAAACAATACTTTGGAGCTAAATACACAACAGGACAAATGGAAAAATATAGAGAATATGTGACACTCAGAACAGAAGCAAAGAACAAAGTGCTAGCAGCAAAACAGAAGTCCTGGGAAGAATTTGGAGAAAAGCTAGAAAAAGATGCACAAGAAAACCAGAAATTGTTCTATAAGACCCTAAAGAACATGAGGAAGGAAAAACAATTCCCTCTCAAATTTATAAAGGACAAGCAATCCAAATTGCTTACTGCCCCGAAGGAAGTAATGGAAAGAATATTTCTCAGAACTCCTGGATGGTGAGCATGGTGAAGCATCAGAAATGATAACCACTAGCACAGAAGAGAAAACCAATGATGGTGAAGATGACATAAAGATGGAAGAATTGAAGGCAGCACTGGAGAAAATCAAGATGGGCAAAGCAGCAGGGCATGATGGTATAACACCAGAAATGGTTAAGTACATGGGAGCATCAGGCGACCTATTACTCTTAAGGGTCCTACAGGCAGCGTGGTGCAACAAGACCATACCAAAGGATTGGGAGATT
This sequence comes from Oreohelix idahoensis, assembly GCA_024509875.1. NCBI lineage: Eukaryota > Metazoa > Mollusca > Gastropoda > Stylommatophora > Oreohelicidae > Oreohelix > Oreohelix idahoensis. The sequence continues at coordinate 121,800 of JAMPIV010016485.1, read as the reverse complement.
GCCATCATAACACCAATTTTCAAAAAGGGTGACAATTGACAATGTGGAAACCATAGAGGCATATCCCTTCTCAGTGTCCCTGGTAAAATCTACTCTAGAATCCTTGAGCAGAGACTCTGACGCCTAGCTGAGCCACAGTTGGATGAGGTCCTGTGTGGTTTCCGAGCAAACCAAAGTACTCAAGACCTAATCTTCACACTCAGACAGCTGAGTGAAAAGGCCCTTGAGTATAAGAGTGAGATCCATCTTTGTTTCATAGATCTGGAAAAGGTGTTTGACAGGGTCACCTGGAGCAAACTTTGGGACTGTTTGGCAAGGAAGAACATTCCAGCACCTCTGATTCATGATATACAGAGCTTCTACAAGTCTTGCAGAAATTATGTGAGGACAGCAAACTATAAGTCAGAAGAGTTCAGGACCACCACTGGTGTGAGACAAGGTGATATCCTGTCACCTTATCTTTTCATACTCCTTATGGACGATGTCATCAAGGCATGTAAGGAGAGAACAAGAAAGTATTCAGTGGGGTACTGGAAGATGAGACAGGTCTGTATTTCAGAGCTGGCATTTGCTGATGATGTTGCCCTGATCAGAGGCACATCTCCAATCCAACCTGCAAGCCTGGAAGGAAGAGCTGGAGAAGAGAGGGATGGTCATAAGCAGCTCTAAAACAAAATCCATGGTGATATCACAAGAAGAAAGAAGACATCAGATTAAGCTGGGAGAACAGGTCCCGGAGCAGGTCGACCACTTTAAATACCTTGGAGCTATTTTAGACTGAAAGGGAGGCATCAAAGAAGAGTTGGCCACTCGAAAAGCAGCAGCTGTGAGACTTCTTCAGGCCATAAATTGAGGATTCCTCAGCAAGAGAGAGGTTGGTAAGAAAACAAAAATGGCTGTATACCGCTCCACCTATGTCCCAGTCTTGACATATGAATGCGAGTCATGGGCAATGATTACAACCCACAAAAGCCAGATCCAAACCTCAGAAATGAAGTATCTGAGGAAGGTGGTTGAAGTAACAAGAAGAGACATGGTCCGCAACCAGACGATATGTCAAGGCCTAAAATCCCACCCCCCGCAGACCCAAGTAGAACAGTCCCAACTAAGATGGTTTGGCCATGTCTGCAGAATGGGAGGAGATCGGCTACCATGACAAGCATGGGAAACAAAGAGCCAGGGATCCAGACCCCCAGGACAACCCAGAGGCCGCTGGGAGGACAACATTAGACAATCTTTGAAGGACCGAGGACTAGAATGGAACCAGGCCAGGAGGAAGACAGCTGATAGGATAGTCTGGCGCTCTCTCTTCCAAACCTCTTCACCTCACGGTAGAAGGGGAATGACTAAGTAAGTAAGTAAGAGTTGTAGATAGAAGGGTAATGATGCTTCTATCTCAAGGCAGTTTTCACAAGATAATTCAGAAGTCAAGAACAATGCAGCATAGGGACAAGCAATTGTTAACTTATATCTTTACATCGCCTTTTGTGAAGAATTAAGCAATGGTTATAGCTCGTTCAAGCCCCCAGCTGGTGTAAATCCAGCACAATTCCTTTTTATAAGAATTAGCTCTATAGATGTGAACATATGTCTAGATGTATATACAGTAGACATTCAAAAATCCGGCAACCTCCGGACCTGAGGAGTGCTGGATTTTTGAAAATGCGGATTTTTTATGGTATATATTCTGTATATATTTAACAGAAAATGACTACCTGTACACTTTATCTGCGATCGACAATGCACGATGTTTACGTTTTACACCACTTCTTTTATTTGCTGAATCCATAATGGGGCTAAACAGCAGCAAATAAATGATAAAATGAGAAGGAATGAGCAGGAATGCCTGTTAACACGTGCAAGCAAGACCCAACAGCTGCATCAAAACATAAACTGCTCCAGAAAACAGTGGCGCGCCAACGCGGTAAATTTAAAAATGCGCTCCGAAATCCATGCCGGAAATCTGAAGGAACCGGATTATCGATGTCCGGATTTTTGAATGTCAACTGTATATACAGAGACTTAGGTGAGGATTTAAATTTAAAATTAATCTTTAATGTTCGTTTGCTGGTGCCTTTTACAAGCACTTAACTGGCATAAGTGAGTCCTGCAGCCTTGGTTTCGTCAATTCTTTTGTGATGATGACACTTCACAGACTGATAGCTTCGTTTCTCAAATGGTCTGATAGCTTAGTACCATGATCTTTTAGATAAAATAAAAACAAATGCCTCTGCTCAGTACATTTGTGGGCTGCAAAATAAGAGGCGCATTGTCTCGCTGTGCACCCACCAATGTTATTCTCTTGGAATAATTAATCTTAAGTATACACAGCATAACTCAGGAATAGAAATCACTAATATTCTTCTGGGTATGAAACTGGGAAAATATGTGCTTGGACAGTGCGAACAATGATTTGTGCCTAAACTAACCTTAACACATTAACTACCGAATTGAAAAACACACTGTGGCCGAATTAAATTTTTTTCCCATTTTCATCCTGTAGGTGTTTGCATAAAGTAAGCTGTAGTTTTCGTAATTGTTTACAGATTTTTATGAATTACATGTCATTTTAAAGATAAATGAATGTACTATTACAATAAGTACTGGTTGTAACTCCAATAGAGGTTGTTGCTATTTGACGGCCCTCCGATGGCCGAGGACTTGCAATATTTTCACAATTATAACTGCTTGCGCCCTATCTCTATCAAAATCACAATTTCAATCAATGTGCACACCGTTTTCACTCTTGTCATCGTCGCTAGATCTATCAGTCAATTGTTGAAACATGTTTCTATCCTATTCAGCCGTTAGACGAGATGTACACGCATTTTTTGTAGTCCTATCACTAGTTGCCACGATAAACAGTTTTACACGATTTGATAACTAACCCAAAACGCTGAAAAATATGAACATAATATCAATTTTTCAGTGTTCTACAACAACCATGCTTTGGGAATTTGTTTTCCGGTGGCAACTTAAAATCTCGAACCAGATCAGAAAGTGCTTCAGTACATTTTTCATTCGTTTTATTACTAAAATTAGATTGGCGCTCTGAGATGCTTGCGGTCCAAATGTGATTATTTTGTGAGCCGCTGACAGCGGCTTGTGGTAGTTAATGTGTTAACAAGTTACATATATCTCACAAAATGATATGATACATGTGAGGCACATGTGATATAATCATCACTCATCACTGCTCCAGTCAGAGAGTGGGGTCACCTCTGCTGTCGGTTTTCTGTAAGACTAGCAAGAAACAATCACCAGCACTTGCTGTAGTGGTTTATGAATATACCGGTACTATTTTCATATGTTGAGGTTGCCAGCCTCATATATATAATCACTAAGCAAGAAAACATGTCAAATTTACATTTGTAAAATAAATGTTTACACTTACCCCAAAATTTAGGAGCACAATCTCCTTGCACAGTTTAGAAAGGACGTAGCACTTTATTAGTGCTTTGAATCACTTGGTCTGGGAAATTATAGTAATTCTCTTATGGCGGGTGTTCTGCAAATAACTTGGTCTGGGAAATGTTAGTAATCCTTTTATGATGGGTGTTCTGCGAATCACTTGGTCTGGGAAATGTTAGTAATCCTCTTATGACAGGTGCTCTGTGAATCACATGGTCTGGGAAATGTTAGTAATCCTCTTATGACAGGTATTCTGCGAATCACATGGCCTGGGAAACTTTAGTAATCCTCTTATGACGGGTGATCTGACTCCTTAGGTATCCAGACTTTATATTTAACATGCGGGTTTACTTTTAAGTTTCAGAATTGCCCAAATACTGCCCTGGTCCCTTAAGTTTCCAGTCTTTGTATTTATAAATGAGGGTTTATTTTTAAGTTTTAAAGTTGCCCAATTACTTCTGCTCTGTCACTTATAATTTAGGAATCCTTAGTTCGATCCTTCTCTTTCTGGCTTCTGGGAGCTGCTGGTTTGACATTGCGATGCAGTCTGATTTTTGTCTCAGATTTCGCTATATTATATTCCCATTTCTCAGTTCAAATCCCAGATTGTGCTTCCGACAAATTTTCCAATGAAAGTCAATGTATATTCCTGCTCTCAAATCAAACCAATCAAAAGCTTTGAACTATATGGGTAGGGGTGTTTAAATTCATTATCTCCCCCGTGTGTTTTAAAATATTAAATTTTAAAATTCCATTATGTGACTTCTTTCTATTAATGCTGTAATACTTCTGCTTCCATGTTTATGAAAAACTCATAACTACCAACTGTGAACCCATCCCTATATAATTGCCTGACTCATAATCTCTCCTCAGACATGTTTTATCTGTATTAATTACACAGAGAATGTCTGGGCTAAAGAGATAAGCCGATATCAAAAACGTACTCGAATTGTTCAAGAGACAGATAATTGCTGATACAGCCCGGTGCACAAACATTATTCGACAACACACCTGGCTGTCTATTGTTCTGTGGAGTGTCGGGACCATCTTGGATCACCTGTGGCTGTCTCTAACAAAGGTGGCTAGACCGACTTACGTGATAAGAGTATTATCACTGACCTGTGTAATTAACCTCGATAATACTACAGGTCACCTGGTGAAACGTAAATACATATGGGAACATATGGGAGTGGTCACAGCAAAAAAGAATGAATGAAGGTGCATGAAATATGCCAAATAAAAAGCAGAGTAAAGGGAGAGAGAGGGGTACAAACGAACATGCACAAAACCGTTTTGTCACATTCCAGCACAACTACTTCAATCATGTCTTCCACCACACCTCTCCCCACTAGCACATCTACTCCAATCATGTCCTCCATTGTACCTCTCATCTCCAGCATATCTACTCCAATCATGTCCTTCATTATACTTAAACTCCCAGGACTTCTACTCCAATCATGTCCTCTCTTATACTTCTCACTCCAAGCAAACCTATTCCAACCATTTCACCTCCAGCACATCTAATTCAATCATGTCCTCAACCATACCTTTTACCTCTAGCACATCTATTCCTATCGTTTCCTCCACTGTACCTCCTTTAGTTTGGCTAGTTTGAGGGAGATCAAGAGTATGCAGTTCCCCCTCTTCCATAGAAATAACCTTTTCTTCTATGGCAATTAAAGCATATTTTAAATTACATCACAGTAACATTTTCCATTTCAGGGTATATTAACCGAGTATGATGTTTAAAATCTTCTGTAAGATCATCTCTGTATTTCATCCTTAGTGCTTGTGGGTCACCAACTCTACAGGTTCTAAGTAGAATATCTTCTGATGTTTCTTGCTGTGTGCAATAATGAAGACTCTAAAATAGACAAACCAAAAAGAATTGCGACACCTGATCTTGTCCATTTTTTTAACATGGAAAATCCATTGATGTATTGACCCAAAATTAATGTTAAGGGAAGCAATACAATTAATGTCTAACTTTCATTACAAAAATAAACATTACATCCCCTGTTTCTGTAGGGACAAACCAACAGACGTTCAAAGACACAGATTAGATTTTTTTTTTTTTTTTTTCGTACGCCCGCTAATACTCGAGGCGAAATCTCAGGTTATTATTTATGTCTAACCTGACATTGATTTTACGTGAGTATCCCTTTATTTCTTGTACAGAGACAGGTGTCCCTCGCCATTCAGGCAAATACTCGCCGATTTTGGAGGTACCCATTGCAGCTGGGTCGGCTCAGGAGCCGCCAGTCCCTGGTCGACGACATTCCTTCAAATGTCCTCGCCAGGTCTCGAGTTAATCCAGTCCAAATCCCGGTCGACGAAAAATCCTCAAATGCCGTCGCCCGGGTTTGATCCTGTATCACCCGGTCGCCAGAGCGGTGTTATAACCACTACGCTAGCGCGTAGATTAGATATTTTGTTGTCTGATGTAAAATTCTTCTTTCACCGATTTTTCTTTGCCATTGGTCAATGCATAGCACTGGATGATGTTTACCTTTATCTTCTTTTTTTGACTATTCTGAATGTTGTTGCTATAATTCTGGGCCTCACTGCTTCCCATTTTACGAGTGCTTTCTGTGCTTCCTTAGATAGCATTAGATTGAGCCTTTCACTGTGGTGGGCTTTCTTCCTCATGTCCAAAGGACAGCACCATTTCTCCTGTGATCAACTTCTTCATCTATGTCTTGTGGAGTCATGGATATCTATCATGTAATTCTACATTTCTGCTGCCACCTGTGCAGTTTTTACTAGCTTGTTTAAAGTATGAACATTCCAGTTGCCAATTCTGGAGATTTTCCTAGCAGAAAAAAAAGTGAGTCAACAACCCAGATTTCTTTCAGTTTTCAATGGATTGCATCATTAATCTCTTTATCAGAGAAGTTTTTCCGTCTTGTGTGATCGAAATGACTTATTCTTTGTTGGAGTTTTCATGGTTTTAAGAATTTTCTTCAGGATTGAGTAACTGATCATAAGTCCAACCCTTTTAAGTTGTCTGTTATGACCTGCATGGTAGCAACTACTACTCTTTGCTCCCCTTTCAGACTCCGGAAACACACAGTCGATATGTAGCATATTATATTATTTTTGTTGTTACACATCTTTCCAAGTCAAGATTTATGACTGACATGACATTTCCCTTGAAAATGTGAATATTGGACATTTCAACTTATCTCACTGTAGTAAAACCAGCCCCAACTCTCTAAATATTTTCAAAGTGGAGAGAAATCATTGTAGAAACCCGGCATAGCAATTGCTTCACAGCGACTGGAAGAAAATGAATTTTGTTTCTCAGACAATCGGATGAGGTGAAAATTGTGCGCATTTCTGAGAAACAAGTATGTGTACATAAAAAAAAAAAACAAGGACATACAGGCCACAGAATAGAGGAGAGTACATAAATAACAAAAACCAATCAATTCACAAGCCTAGTAGAGCTTAGATTATATAAAATCTAGCTCAGACTAGACTCAAAACACCTTCCTGAACTCATGTCGAAGCACAATGAAGTTAATCAGGCAATGAGTGACTTGAAATACTGCAGAACTAATAGCTATACAGCCCCCAAAAGTAGAGTTTGGGGGGTGAATGTTTAAAAATTAGTGTACATCGCTTTGCATATTTTTCGCTAATATATTGTAAATTTGTCTTTAAAATGATGTCGATATTTCTAAAACATGATTGTGATATGAAACATTTATACATGTTTCTGTTTCACCACATGGTACCTTAACCAAACTAAGATACTTGTTTTGAAACCTGATAAATAATGTACAGGCAGCATTGGCACAGCTGGCAAGTCCTTTTCAAGAATGTTATCTTTCTAGCATATAGAAAATGTTAGTCCTTTTCAGGACTTGGTATCTAAATGCTGCATAGGCTAGCAGTCCATTTCCTTTTCAGGGCTACTTCATGCTAGCTGATAGAAGCTATGATGCAGTTAACTAAATTGCTTCCTGATATAACCAATTACACTAGTACTGTAACCAAGATAGATCACATGGTTGAAAATAAATCCAGGTAGGAATTACTATAATTTAAAAGGGCATTTCCTTATAGAACTTAATGCATTTCTAGACTTGAAATATGAATGTAATTACATTTATGTGTAAATATAAGACGTATTCTCACAACAGACCTCATGACAGTGTTGCCAGAATTAGGACTTGATTATAAATGGTGAAGTCAGCCATCAAAAGAAATCTTAGACGTTAGTTAAGCAAAATTATATAGGCGGCTTGGTTTGGTCTATTCAGTTCCATATATAGAAATTCACAGCCAAAGATATTTGCACACGCTGAAAAGGATGGCACTCACAAGCAGATTCTACATAAGCACTGCCTTGTGAAGTGATTTTATAAGAAACTGCCTCAGTCACAAAAGCATGGACATGTCTTAATCTTGGAAGTTACCAACAAGAAGAAAGATTCATCTATGTGAATGAACTTTATTATAAGTTAAGTAATTCAATAAGTGGAGAAGAGCATCATCAAGCAATCAGTGCCATTTCAAGCAACCATAATCACCACATACATGAGGAATAGATACTGACAGATAAATAATATTTCTTGGTATATATACATGCACCTTGGAGAAATTGGAACAGTGGCCAAAACTCAAGAGTATCTAATATGGGTCTTCAAAGGTGTCTACCTTCGCATACAAGATTAATCTTGGCAGAGTTGTAGATAGAAGGATAATGATGCTTCTATCTCAAGGGAGTATTCATAAGATATTTCAGAAGTCAAGAACAATGCTGCATTGGGTAGGGCAATTGTTAACTTATATCTGATCCGCTGCCTTTTATGAAGATTTATGCAATGATTAACTTCAGCTCGTTCAAAACCCCCACCCTGAATTACTTAGTGGAATTCTTCTTATTATGGTATAGCTCTGTTTGAGTGCATTTATGAAATTGGCTGAAACAAAGATAGTACATTCAGAAATGATTTAAATCAGCATTAAATTTGTATATATATATATATATAAAAAATGTAATAATCAATTAGAATTAACAGTTAAAAAAAAATTAATAATTCTTTAACACACACAAAAAATGCTCATCATCACAGATATGATGGCAGACTGGGTAAGTGTTCACTTGGCAGCTTTTATGGGTACTTAGCTGTCAAGGAAGTTCTGCTCCTTTCTGATGTTTTGGTTCTTGGTAGACTGGATCACTGATCATGCTCGTCATTGGTCAAAGTTGTAGGGCGCAGCACATACCTAGAAGTGTCAGGAAGTGTCTACAAAGTTGCTCCCGCGTCTTTATGACCTGCCTGATGATGGTGTCTAGTGTCAACTTCAGGCTGCTTGTACCCTCCTTGTTCCAGAGATAGTACCCTCAACTGGTACCACCAACTAGTATTGCAAAAGAAGAGAACCAAATACCCACCTAAATATTGAGTTTCCCGACACATACTTATGTGTCCCTTTCTTCCTATTCCACCATCCCATCTACCTTCAGAACTTTTACCCTCTCTGAGACTTAATCTTAATCTCACTGAGCGAAAACTATCTTTACATTTAAAATGAACAGTTTTATATTTGCCTTTAGTTGAAAATGTTAACAATATAGTTTGAATATGTTTACATTTACATCAGTTGAAAAGGTTGAAATCTTTCATTACAGATAGCATGAATAAGTTTTTCATTTCCACTGGTTGAAAAGGTAAATACTTTCATTATATTTAGAGTGAATATGTTTTACATTTACACTGGTTGAAAAGGTTAACACTTTAGATTATGTACATCATTTCCTTTCATCTTTCCCTCCTCGCTCCATATGGAACTTGGGACTACCTATGCTTTAAATTCTCTATAAGAAACTCGCAATAAAGCAGTCACCAGCCCTGGCGGCGGTGGTTCATGAAATCATCATTCTATACAATGAGGTTTCCAGCTTCAAATGACGGATATCCACTAGCAATTTTCACATATTAATATTCACATGTCAATATATGTACATATTAGCTGACGTGTTAATAATGCAAAATATAGAATATAAAAATGTTCAACTTACGCCAATCTTTAGGCTCACAGACTGTTGGCTCAGAGAAGTAAAGGCACTTGCAGATGCCTCTTACAAGTGTCTGGGGGTTGTTGCTTTAGCAATAAGTTCCCACTTTGACTGATTCTGATCTGATTCCTCAGATTCCGGTTTTCCTTGACAAAATGAGTTTTTTTTGGGGGGTTCTTAAGTCCTCAAAAATGTCTCAAACAATGGTCCAGTCTGATTTATGAATCTTGGTTCTAGTCTTAACTCTGGCAGTCTGGTTGTCGTCTTGGCGAGAGGTAAATTTTCTCAGTGTTCTAAACTGGCAAAAGTGTCAGATTATATTGCACTTTGCTTCACTCGCAGTACTTGGTTATGATTTAGGCAGGGTCCAATCAGGAATTTGGTTCTTCCTATATTTTGAATGCCCTTCAATTGTTTCAAAAGCTGCATGTTTTTGTGGGCTAATTTGAAATATTCCACCTGGAATTTATGTGCGTGATGCAAAAGGTCACATCTCCCATATATGGTAATAAAACATTCAATTGCCTTCTCTGCAATGTTTACAAATACAACATCTTACTTTTATCCAAAGTAATCTGTTCGTAATAAGTCAGACAGGAAGCAATTATGTCATTCGTTTCTGCCGAGTGCATAAATGGCTCCACCCGCGGGCGAGTAATTTTATTGCCTGGCATGGCTTGGGCAAACACAAACTATGCGAAAACTGACCGGCCCAAATGGGTTTACCTGCGCCAAATCTTAGCAAAGCTGTGAAGCGCTAAGCCCAAATGTGATGAATTGTCACCAAAAGAAGTGTAGGGTGATTAAAAATAAGCAAATATCTGCTTGAGAAGAGCAGAAAGAAAGTGCTGACCACAGAAATCTGCACCTAATAAGTCACTACGACAACTGTGACAGAATACTGCTGTAGTGGAGAAGAGATTGACCAAAAATCCATTCTGTGACAACATTACCTCAGCATTATCAATATAGATGAGTGGTCCATGCTCAAGACAGCCTCCTTCATATTTCATCTTGCATTTCTCACAATCTGAATAGAAATATTGACTACCTCAGTCAATCATACCATTAATCATAAAGTACAATTAGTTACTTGAAAATTAATGTTACATACAATAAACTCCCAGCAATTTTTCTTTTTTATTGGACGTGTAAATATATTGTAGCCAACAGTGCACAATTATATCTTTCAGACAGTAAAAAACATGATTAGATAAACACAGAAATGCACTAATGTATTTTGAATACTAATTACTAATAAAAATTTCAACACACTAAAATAAATAAATAAAAAAACCTCCTACAGACATCATACAAAATCTGAAAAGTGCAAGAAAATTGTATTTGAGTGAAATAGCTCTAACAAAGCAAGCCACTGAGAGTTCCATATTTTAATAAATGTATACAAAGAAGAGGATGGAGTCTAATTATTAAATGACATACAGAAAACTGCTAATGAAAACAATAACAAGTAGCATAAACTTACACAGAAAATTTACTTCAACTGGAAACATCAAGGATGTGGAACAGGTCATTTGATCCAGCTTGACAGGGGACACACATTTTTCTTGCTCACATTTCACTTCTGTCTTGATTGTGTGTATCTGGAAATATTGTTTTTTAACATGTTCAATGACAAGTTTTAAATAAATCCATATTAATTTAACCACAAAATAGAGGAGATCAGGATGGTCTAAGACAAAATACCTCATTATCATGTTATTACTTGTTAGTACCGTATGGAGCAATGGCCTTCAAAAAACAATCTCCAAGCCTTTCTGTCCTACATCATTAACTCAAGGTTTTTCCATGTCTGCTTTATCTCTTTCATGTCTGTCACCAGCTCCATTTTTTTTGGTCCCTCTACATACCTGTCAACCATCTGAGACAAAAACCTGTACACCACACCAGTAAATACCCATAAAAACCAGTATAAACACCCATCTCCCTTGTAAAATAATATATTATATATCATGTGGTTTTAAAACGACAAATGACATAAACAAATTAATTAACATTTTAAAGAGTGCAATATAAAACACACTAATTAAAGTCTAATGCTGTTCTTTATGTGTATTATATCCTTCAAAGTTATCACAGCATTCATATATAATTAAAAATATATATATATTCTTCTTCCTTGTTCGTCCTGAAAAGGACGTTGGTTGCGTTGTGTCTGTTTACACCGGAGCTGTGATATCTGCGCCTTTCGGCCGACACATCCGACTTCAGCACGGCATTTTTTGGGACCGTGTTTGCATTCCCTCTTCGATCCCTACTCTCTCAGCCAGACTGCAGTGATGCAGCCTGCTTCCAGGACCACCATGTGGAGGTGGAGTAGGGTCTTGGTCAGCTCTGGTTCGCTGACCCTGGCACAAGCAGTCAAGCTTTGGGTCGCTGACTGCATTCTCTATTGCTGCATCTTTGGGTCCCATATATATATATAAATATGTAAAAATATATATATATATATTTACATATTTATATATATATATATATATATATATATATATATATATATATATATATATATATATATATATATATATATATATGTAAAAATATATATATATATCTGGAGGATGAAGGAAGAATGAAACTATCGATCACACTAAATGGCAATGCTCTCTACTGCGCCATCTCAGATTTGGTGAAAAGAAGTTCTCACAAAAAAGCAGAAGAGAGAAGAAAACGTCAAAAGGAACACCAGGAAAATAAGCAGCTGAGGGCTGTCACCTCAGGTGCATATTCCCAGAGTCAGTTATCCCTGAAGGGGCTATAATAATAATAATAATAATAGTTGCCCATCACAAGCGAAGATGGCGACAGCTTCAGACTTGAATTGTGACACATCTGTGCCGTGATCTCATGTGGCTAATTAGTCCTATTTTGGCCCTACAGGCCCTGCCACATACGGGGCACACATGGTTAGAGTCGATAGTAGTGTTGCTGTGCATTCTGGCCTTTCTTGCAGCACGCTTGCCTTCTGCCTTATCAGCTAAATTCTGTTCTGCAATGCGAGCGCCTTGAGTAATGTTTGTCTGCAAGGCACAGCGATCCTGTGCGATAGTCTCCCACGAGGAGACATCAATTTTGAAGCTGCTCAACGATGCTTTCAGTGTGTCTTTGAAGCGTTTCTTTTGTCCCCCTACTGTTCGCTTACCCATGGAGAGTTCGCTGTACATCAACTGCTTTGGGATGCGTTTTTCGGGCATGCGAATAACATGTCCGGCTCATCTAATTTGGGCCCTCTGCAGCAACGTGTAGATGCTTGAGATATGTGCTCTGTTGAGGACCTCAGAATTAGATACTCTATCATGCCACTTGATCCTGAGAATACTGCGAAGACAGCTCATGTGGAAATGATTAAGCTTCTTGGCATGTCTGCTATACACTGTCCATGTTTCACAGGCATACAGGAGGGTAGTGAGCACTATTGCATGATATACTTTTATCTTGGTGGCAGCACTAATTCCTTGTTGATCCCAGACATGTTCTCTTAGTCTTCCGAAAGCTGCACTTGCCTTTGCAATTCTGTTGTTGACCTCGGAGTCGATATTCGCATCTTTGGTAAGGGTACTGCCTAGATAAGTGAAGCTGTCCACCACTTGGAGACGTTGGTTCTTTACTGTGATATTTGGTTCACAGTAAGGTTTCCCAGGAGCAGGTTGCAACATTACTTCAGATTTCTTCGTATTGATGGTAAGACCAAAGTCATCACATGCTACAGAAAGCCACCTCATATTGTTCTGCATGTCCAGTTCTGTGCAGATGTTGAGGGCACAGTCGTCCGCAAAGATGAGGTCAGAGATCATTGTTTCATTCACCTTCGTAAAGGACTGTAATCATCTCAAATTTAACAGCTTCCCATCTGTCCTGTATCTGATGTGTACGCCGTCACTACTGCCATGCGTAATGTTACATGGCAGCAAATATCATACTGAATAGTGTCGGGGCGAGCACACAACCCTGTTTGACACCGTTTGTGATGGGAAAGGGTTCAGAAGGTTCTCCATCATTCAATACGCGAGCCATCATACCTTCATGAAACTGGCGGACAATTGAGATGAACTTATTGGGACAGCCGAATTTCACCATAATTTTCCATAGTCCGTCCCTATTGACAGTGTCAAAGGCCTTGGTCAAGTCAATAAATGTTGTGTATAGGTCATTGTACTTTCCTGGCATTTCTCCTGAAGTTGGCGAGCAGCAAATATCATATCAACGGTCCCGCGGCCTGCTCGGAAACCACACTGACTCTCTGGAAGTAAGTCCTGCGATTCTAGATGAACAGTCAAGCAATTGAGCAGGACTCGAGTCAGGATTGTGCCCGCAATAGATAATAGGGAGATTCCCCTATGGTTATCACATGATTGATGATTTCCCTTTCGCTTGTATATGTGAACGATGGTGGCATCTTTTAATTCCTGTGGTATCTGTTCTTCATCCCAAACTGAGTGGAAGAGTTCTGTTAGTCTCTGCAGCAGTATGCTGCCTTCAGCTTTATAAATCTCAGCAGAAATAGCATCTGATCCAGGGGCTTTGCCGCTGGACAGTAGACTGGCTGCTTTCTTGACCTCTTCCACGCTGGGTGGAAGGTCAAGTCTGACATTGACTGTAACTTGCAGTATGCTTGCAATGGCCTGGTCGTTGACGGTTTGGTTGATGGATAATTTAAGATGGCGTTGAAGTGTTGTGCCCAGCGTTCCAAAATCTGTGTTTTATCAGTGAGCAATGCCATGCCATCAGCATTTATGACCGGTGATGATTGATTCGACTGAGGGCCATAAATTGCTTTCAGGGCATCATAAAAGCGCTTTGAGTCATTTCTGTCTGCATATCTCTGTATCTCGTCTGCTTTATTGCTGAGCCATGCATCATGCATCTTCCTGAGCTTATTCTGGACAACTCTGCGTATATTGGTAAAGGCTGCCTTTTTGGATGTTGAGGAAGGGTTGCTTTGATAGTCTCTGTGCAAGCGATATTTTTCAGCCAGCAGTGTTTTAATATTTTCATCATTCTCATCAAACCAGTCAGGGTTCTTGCGTGTTGTATATCCCAAGCTCTCAGAGGCTACAGAGTACAAAATGTTCTTTAAAGTGGCCCATTTTTCCTCTATAGTGGTTTGAACAAGCTCAACGTCCTTCAGACGACTGTCCAAGTCCCTTGAGAAGCTCTCTGCGGTTGCTTTGCTTGTAAGTTTTGTGACGTTGAGCCTCTTCATGGGTTTCTGACTCTGGTGTCTTCGCTTGGGCTGTATGTTAAGGTTGAGTTTTGATACAATCAGCCTGTGGTCAGTCCAGCATTCGGCACCACACCTTGGTCACTCTCACGTCACGCTTGTCGCTCCTTCTCGTGATGACATAATCAATGAAATGCCATTGTTTGGAGCGGGGGTGCATCCATGTTGTTTTATTTCAAGTGGGTAGGCGAAACCTGGTGTTTGTGATGGACAAATCATGTGTGGCACACAGGCTGAGTAATAGGAGCCCATTACTATTACATTTGCCTATGCCATGTTTTCCAAGTATTCCTTCCCAGGTGTTGTCGTCAGTGTCTACTCTGGCATTGAAGTCGCCGAGAATAATAAGTTTCTCAGATTTAGGAACTGATGAGATAATAGAGTTAAGTTCGTCATAGAACTTTTCTTTTGTTTCCTCTGGGTTTGTCATTGTTGGGGCATATGCACTGATCAGTGTGGCACTTCTGTTGCTTCCTAGTGGGACATGAAGGGTCATTAGGCGATCATTAATGCCCTTAGGAGATTTGACAAGTTTACGTACGATATGAGATTTAATGGCGAATCCAACACCAGCCTCATGCCATTCCTTGCTGTCCCGGCCACTCCAATAAAATGTGTAGCCACCTCCAATTTCAGTAATCTGACCTTCTTCTGGTAGTCGCGTCTCACTTAGGGCTGCTATATCAACATTGTAGCACACCAGTTCTTTGGCCACAAGTGCAGTCCATCTTTCAGATCTGTCGGCCAGGGTATTGACGAGTAGTGTTCGCACGTTCCACATGCCGAAGGTAAGCATCTTCATTTTTTTATTATTTTCTGTTCGAACGCATGATTGGGATACGCTCCAGCCGCGTCAAGCTGGTCAGAGTAGGTTGAAGCAGGCTATGTTCAGGGCACCTTTTCTAGCCCCTTCCTCATGCCATGGAGGTGAGCAGAGTGATCCTAAAGAGGGCTGCTCAGTCACTCAGGGGGCTGCCGGATCTCGCCGCTGCTTCAAAGTTCCAGCGAGAAACAACCCTATGGCCTGAGCCGCCTGTGTGCAGGATTGTGGCTGCAGCTTGAGTGTATCCACACTTTCTGGTTTGCCACTCCCCCATCGCCACAGGTCTTTGAGTGTAGTGTCTGTATGTTTCTGTCTGAGGCTGTGACTTGTGCTGCAATTGGATTTAAGTGAGGAAGAGTTCCGCTAATCGTCATCCTCACTCTCTCATCCTGAGTTATCTGGTCCAGTGGCAAGATATTATCGAGACGACTGGAGACAACACAGGATGCAGTGGATGACCAGGGAGTTCTAAGTGTCTCGCCGTGCTCTTTGCGTTCCACTCCGTGCTGCTGGTAGTTGCCTTCATATCCGTTGAGCCAGGGTGGCTTCGTCCGCATAGTCTGCCAATCCAGTCTTCACATGCTAGGTAGACAAGCCCTGTTTTTCACCGAGGGTTTTAATGCCCCTCGGCTACCCTCACCTGGTTTAGCCCGCCAGTCGAGGCGGTGTGCCGGGATGTGGCCGCTGTGCATGCACCAGCTACTTGGAGCAAAAGGGGAGAGCTGAGAGGTAGGTGCGGACCAATTGTGGAAGAGCCACTTCCAAAGGCAGTGCGACTGCCCCTTCACCAGAGTTACTACCTCTCCCTGACCTCTCTATACACCCCTGACCTCTTCATACAGGGGCTATTATATATATAATAGAGGGAAGGTCAAAAAGTAATGCCTCCTATTTTTTATGTATGTAAATACTGCATCGGTGTGCAATTTGTAAATTTAGCAGGATTCCTCAAACACTCTTCTGCACTGTATAGCATTACCAACCTGTTTCAGTAACAGGTGGCACCACTGTAACAGTTTAAAAATGGCTGCCAAAGACGTTCGGTTAAAACAACGTTATGTCATAGAATTCCTCAATGCTGAAGGCGAGACCCCAATTCGCATCCACGAACGTTTGAAGAATGTTTATGGAGATTCAACAGTGGATGCCCATGACTCGCATCCATATGTCAAGACTGGGACATAGGTGGAGCGGTATACAGCCATCTTCGTTTTCTTACCAACCTCTCTCTTGCTGAGGAATCCTCAATTTATGGCCTGAAAAAGTCTCCCAGCTGCTGCTTTTCGAGTGGCCAACTCTTCTTTGATGCCTCCCTTTTGCTTTCGTATATGTCTATCTAACTATCTAACTATCTACCTAGTCTGATTCTGGTCTTGAGTTTGGGACGCAAAGGAAATGGAAAGGAAAATGGAAAGTAACTGTCTACCCACCTCATCTTGATGAACCTTAAAAAAAAAAAAAAAAAAAAGGCCCTGAGTCATTCAGTTGAACACCGTATGAACATTTTACAAGTTCTCATAACATACCTCTAAATATGTCTCAAATCACTAATTTACAGTACGAAGAATTCAATTCTTTTTTTTTTTTTTTATTTATTTAATTTTTTTTAATTTATTTATTTTTTATTTATTTATTTATTTTTCAAATTCATTATTACTATTATTTTTTTTTAATTATTATTTTATTTTATTTTAAAAACACTTTAATTATGATGATTATTGCAAATGTAATATTACTTTTATAATGATAAATGCCTTAATAATGCTTAAAGTAAATGTGAGGATGAAAGGATATTAGTATACATGATGAGAGAGAGGGGAAGGGCAGAATGTCAGACGGGCCTGCGTGCCCAATTCTTAACCCTTTGAAAATAAAGTTCGTTCGTTCATTCTATAATAGCTCCGAGGTATTTAAAGTGGTTGACCTGCTCCAGGACCTGTTCTCCCAGCTTAATCTGATGTCTTCTTTCTTCTTGTGATATCACCATGGATTTTGTTTTAGAGCTGCTTATGACCATCCCTCTCTTCTCCAGCTCTTCCTTCCAGACTTGCAGGTTGGATTGGAGATGTGCCTCTGATTTAGCAATCAGGGCAACATCATCAGCAAATGCCAGCATCCGAAATATAGACCTGTCTCATCTTCCAGTACCCCACTGAATACTTTCTTGTTCTCTCCTTACATGCCTTGATGACATCGTCCATAAGGAGTATGAAGAGGTAAGGTGATAGGATATCACCTTGTCTTACACCAGTGGTGGTCCTGAACTCTTCCGACTTATGGTTTGCTGTCCTCACATAATTTCTGCAAGACTTGTAGAAGCTCTGTATAGCATGAATCAGAGGTGCTGGAATATTCTTCCTTGCCAAACAGTCCCAAAGTTTGCTCCAGGGGACCCTGTCAAATGCCTTTTCCAGATCTATGAAACAAAGATGCATCTCACTCTTATACTCAAGGGCCTTTTCACTCAGCTGTCTGAGTGTGAAGATTAGGTCTTGAGTACTTCGGTTTGCTCGGAATCCGCACTGGACCTCATCCAATTGTGGCTCAGCTAGGCGTCGGAGTCTCTGCTCTAGGATTCTAGACTAGATTTTACCAGGGACACTAGAAGGGATATGCCTCTATGGTTTCCACACTGTCGATTGTCACCCTTTTTGAAAATTGGTGTTATGATGGCAATCTCCCAATCCTTTGGTATGGTCTTGTACCACGCTGCCTGTAAAACCCTTAAGAGTAATAGGTCACCTGATGCTCCCATGAACTTAACCATTTCTGGTGTTATACCATCATGCCCTGCTGCTTTGCCCATCTTGATTTTCTCCAGTGCTGCCTTCAGTTCTTCCATCTTTATGTCATCTTCACCATCATTGGTTTTCTCTTCTGTGCTAGTGTTTATCATTTCTGATGCTTCACCATGCTCACCATCCAGGAGTTCTGAGAAATATTCTTTCCATTACTTCCTTCAGGGCAGTAAGCAATTTGGATTGCTTGTCCTTTATAAATTTGAGAGGGCATTGTTTTTCCTTCCTCATGTTCTTTAGGGTCTTATAGAACAATTTCTGGTTTTCTTGTGCATCTTTTTCTAGCTTTTCTCCAAATTCTTCCCAGGACTTCTGTTTTGCTGCTAGCACTTTGTTCTTTGCTTCTGTTCTGAGTGTCACATATTCTCTATATTTTTCCATTTGTCCTGTTGTGTATTTAGCTCCTAAGTATTGTTTCCATGACATTTTCTTCTCTCTTATTTTCTCTTTGACTTCCTCTGTCCACCAAGGTGTCCTCTTTCTCTTGTTCCCAAGTCGGACTTCACCGCATGCTTCTGCAGCAGCTATCTTTATGATATCCTTGAATTTAATCCAGAGGGTTTCCAAGTCATCAGGTCGTTCTTCTGTGTTGCTCACCGCTGCAGCAATAAGCCCCTGATATCTGGTCTTAATTTCTGGCTCTCTCAACTTGTAGGTCCTAATGCTCATTTCTCCTGCTCGTTTACTTGGTTTCTTGCGTGATGTTGGGCAGTTCCTAGGCTGAGCAACTCTTTCAGTTGTTCTTTTGATTGTTAGCAGGTAGTGATCACTTCCAATCTCTGGCCCCCTCCAGACTCTAGCATCTCGGACATATTTGAATGAGCTTCACCGAACAATGGCATAGTCGATCACTGACTTCTCATTCTTTGTTGGTTCACATCTAGTGTATGCATGTATGTGCTTATGGGGGAACTTTGTGTTTGTAATGATCAGATTCTGCTCACAGCAATATCTAAGGAGTCGCTCTCCATTGTCACATCTCCGTCCCGTAGATTGCGTGTTCCCCTCCGTTATCCTCATACCAGTCCGCAGCCTCCACCCCGAGACGAATTTTGGATGACGACGTCTAAAGAGAAAACGAGCTGAGGGAAGAGGAACATCAGGTCCAATATCAAAAGAAGAATAATCGGGGGAAGAGTCAAGATCAGAGGAAGGGGGAGAAAAATAACCAGAGGGAGGTGGAGGAAAATAACCATAAGGAGGAAGAGAAGGTTCAACATCTGAAGAGTCAGACTCATGTTCTGTATCAAGGTCGGAGGGAGGCGGAGGAAAATAACCATAAGGAGAAAGAGAAGGTTCAACATCTGAAGAGTCAGTCTCATGTTCTGTATCAAGGTCGGAGGGAGGCGGAGGAAAATAACCATAAGGAGAAAGAGAAGGTTCAACATCTGAAGAGTCAGTCTCATGTTCTGTATCAAGGTCGGAGGGAGGTGGAGGAAAATAACCATAAGGAGGAAGAGAAGATTCAAAATCTGAAAAGTTAGACTCAGGTTCTGTATCAAGGTCGGAGGGAGGCGGAGGAAAATAACCAAGGGGAGGAAAAGCGGGGTCAGAAGAGAGATAAACAGAGGGAGGAAAAGCGGGGTCTGAAGAGAGGTGAACAGGGGGAGGAAAAGTGGAATCAGAAGAGAGGTGAACAGGGGGAGGAAGGGAGGTATGGACAGGAGTTGCGGCAGTAATAGGAGGTACAATAATATCATGCTGAGGCGAAGCATGAGAGGGGCCTGGAGTAACGGAGGGTAACTCAGCCAATCGAGCGTCACGGGAGTGGATACGTGAGTACAGCTCAGGTGGAGGGATATGAACCTCAGCGGTGGAACAGGAATGATAACGTCTGTTAAAGGTTTTTCTCCACTGTGTTACTGGCTTTATATATGCTCTTAGTCCATTTTCTGTCGTTATCAAACATCTTTGTTGGTCACTGGTAACATTATTTATTTCAAATATCTTTCCTTGTTTGATTACATTGATAACGTTTCTCACTGTAATGCGACAGTGTCTTTTATTGAGACTGTTCCAGTGTGCCCTTCCAGCAGCTGTTTGTTGCTGTGACAATTGTTGTTGAAGCAGATGGTTTTTCTTTTGCAACAAAAATACTTGATGCTCTAGCTGTTGAATGGGTGAATCCATCATAAGAAAACAGTTACGAGCTGGTCACGGGCACCAAATCAAGTTATGTGGCCGGGGGAGTGGATGGGAACGGCACCGAATCAAGTTAGATGTGACCGGGCTTGGTCACAGTGACAAATCAAGTCTAGTGTGACAGGGTGAGAATGGGGTGGAATCTTTTATCAATGTTCATCTGTTGTTTTACTGGCGACTGCCAGAGATGGTGATTACAGAATAGGAACATAACCCAGGTGATTCTTTTGGAGACTCGTAACTGTGTTTATGTTTTAGGCTGCATGATCGTCGAAAATATGGTAATATTCTTTTCTCTATTACCTGATGTAAACAAACGACACTTCCTACTGACATTCAGGAAATAAGTTCAAGCTGGATTAAATATGAATGAACACCTTTATTAAGTGTCTGCACGCTCTGACAACTTCATAATAGTTCATAAATACATGTGCTTCTGTGGTATACAAACCAGTCATCCCAAGAAATAACACACAGCCATCGAACTTACAAGATGGTCCCAAACCCCAAAATCACTGCCTCGCTCATCTCGTGCCTAAAACCAACTCACTTAACCCCCTTCTCTCAAACCATCACTTCCGTCCTAACTACTGGGCAATTCTACCCCAAGTTCGATGACGTCATTTCTTAACCTTTAATTAAATCACTCATAGGATTTGTGACTAGTGTTATTACGCTAACTAGACACGTTCAAATACTTAGTGTTAAAATCTTGCTTAAATATTTTTACTCTAACTCTAATAAGTGGCAGCACCTTAGTGCTAATCCGACGTAGTAGTCCGTACTGTCACACTGCATAAAAAAAAAAAGTCGGGACAAATTATCAAAAATGGTCGAAAACCGGGACTGTCCCAGAAAAACCAGGACGTCTGGTCACCTTACTACTTGAGATCAACATATGCCTGCCTTACATTTGTTACACAACCATATTCAATTTTTTTTTTTTCATGATGAGAGATAACCTGTAAACCGCTGATGAGTGATAATTAGGATATATATTGTTTTCAATTCCATACAATATGAATAACTGCCGATACGTGAAAGTAGCATCACATCTGTCAATTAACTGTAAATAGGGCAAATCAAAATTACCAATTTTGCGTGTATGTAAAAAAATTTCAAACAAAAATAATATTCAGCGGGAGATGTAAAGGCCTTGTGAACACAGTTAGATATTTTATTGACTTTCACTTGCCATAAGCCATATGTATTGTAAGAACATCATCAAGCCTTCACCTTCGCAATTTGTATTAACTTTTGTTCTTGTTAAATACTGTCTGACTATTTTAAGCAGTTCCCTAGATCTGTCTATTCTTAATACCTCTTCTATATTTATAGGTAAATTTGAAACCTACAAATAATCTAATATTGGGATTCTCATTTGTTCATATCTCTTACATTTTAACAAGAAATGTTCTATATTATTATCCTGCAAAGTAAGTTCTTCTATTCTGAAATAGCCTTTTCCCAGCTGTAGTCTGAGAAGTTTCTTTTTACTGGGAATTTTCAATTCCCTAGATATGACATTTTCTGGTTGGAGCCTTGGACATCTTATATGCATGTCTTCCTTTCAGATTTTATCCCACTCTGCTTTCCATTCATGTTATTATTTCTTTAACTAAGCTTTTAATCCTGGCAATTAAATCATCCCTACATTTATTAGATTTTGATCAGATCTACCGTTCTTTATCTGCCTTTTCATTTCCCTCTATGCCAACATGTGAAGGTATTCAATGTATTAAGACTGAATATCCTCTAGAATATAAGTATGTAGTAGCCAGAAATATCTCCTCTGCTATATCAGGTCTTCTGCATTATTGTAAGTGCTTGAATTGTTGAAAGAGAGTGTTAAAATTGTTAGTTTTTTTGGGAGGGTTATTGGAGAATAATTCTAGTGCTTTTAGTATTGCAATATTCTGTGATACTAGATTCTTTTGTCATTTTTCCATATTGGAATATGTATTCCTATCCCTAATTTGTCATCTTCTCCCTTGTTATTAGATGAATTCACAAACTCAAAGAACTAGGCAACACTTTCTGACATCATGCAACAATCTTGTTCCATAGTGAGTTACCAGCTGTCCAAAGTCACAGCTCAAATTTCCTTCACTCTCTCAAAACATTTTATTCTAATTTCGCAGGTTTATGGAGAATGCTTTTATTCTGTGTACACGTTTATAAAAACAACATATAAGCTTCATAATTTTGATCCAGTTAATGTGATACTGGGATCTGAGACGTTATTAAGAATATTTCTTGCAGGCAAATTTTAAAAATGTGTTTACATCATCATCATTCTGAGTAAATCTTTATTTTAACATTTAACTTTTAAAGTTAACACGAAACAAACCTGAAAAACTGGCTCCTGTTTTACTCCCACAGCTAGATCACAGACGTTAGTAATATTTCTTGCAGCCTCCTGGTTAAAATTTAGTGCAATATAATAATCAAATTATAGTTATGGTAACAGAATGATGCAAATTTACGACAATGCATGTAAGGTTTTAGTACATCAACACAGTCACTATTTATCAATAACAATAACAAGCAAACTTACTTCACCATCTGGTTCCATTTTTATATTCTCATTTGATAAAAGGCTCTGTGTTTCCATGATTCTCACAGTCTGGCAAAAGATATAAAACAAGTGAGTGATGAATCATGCTTTAACATGATAGATGATATTCAATTAAAGCTAGCAATAGAAACAGATCATTCAGTTGAACACTAAATTGTTAGGTTTCCAGTCAAGAATCTAGCACTAGTGGGACTTGTACAATTCACCTCTTGTTCTCGTAGTGGTAGATTTGTAGAAGGTGTGCTACTTTTTGTAGATCTTATGTTCTATTCTAAACAAAATTTAACTTATTCACGTAGTGGTAGATTTGTGGAAGGCATGCTGATCAGTGCAGATCTTTTGTTAAACCATCAACAAAGACGTACATCCTAATTATAACTCATCAAAGGTTGAGGATATCTTTATAAATTCAAAATGAAAAAAAAGATAGACAAACAATAAACTACTTTAAGTTCCTGTAATGTTTGTTATAAACAAAGATGTGATTTTACAGAAGGATGTTAACAATATATTAGACAACTAAAAAGTCATGTTAGAGGAAAGCAACTGATATTCTTCAGACATGTTATGAGAAGAAGATAGACTTAATATATTGTGACAGAATGAAGGACAAAGAGACAGAGGACAACAAAGAAGAAATTGGATGGTTTTTACATCATTGCATGAAAGAGGCCAATAACAGAATTGATTAATAGTACTGGAGACATTACCTACAATGTAACTTTTTTTGTCATAGAAGACAAGGTTATTTCTATGGCAGTGGAAGAACTGTGTACTCTTGGTCTCCCTCAAAGTAACTGAACTGAAGTAAATAACCTAACCACTGAGTCATGAAAGGTGACCTCCTATGACATTGATGTTCTGACCAGATATATGTATGAAAATGAACCAAAGCTGTTGCCAACCAATGGGGTACTTATTCCATCATCATTGATTGAGTTTGCTTCCATACATGAGGAATACTTTTTCCAGATGTTCCTGGTGCAACAAACAAAAAACATTTGTCACAAACCATTTAGTTGCCAAAGTGCATAGACAGAGAAGAGTAGCTCTACCTGTTGCTTCCCCAGGCATTCTTTCTTCTTTGATCCTTAGCTGCAGACTGTCAAAGCAGTCAAAGGCCATCACACCTGGTGGTGTCTTGTAGGGCAGAAATAAACTGCTTCCACTTTGTTTGGTCAGCAGCCATCCTTCATGCAGTACCCCAGCTCTGGTTCATTCTTTGCATCTCAGACTTCCCAGTTATTTTTGGTCGGCCTATCTTTTGTTTTCCTTCAGGGGTTCAAAGCATAGCTGTTGTTGTGATGGCATTGGGGTCTCTTCTGAGGACGTGGCCAACCCAACTACAGCATCTGCCAGCTATGATGGTGTGCAATGTCCTCTTGGTTACTCCGAGTAAGTAGTTCTTGGTTGGTGAAGGTATTTGGTCAAAAAATTATGAGAATTTTCCTTAGGCAGACTGTGTGGAAGGAGGACAATTTCAACATTTTCTTCTCTGTTACTCTCTGCATTCTGCACAGTAGAGAAGCACAGAAAGTACACAGTTCTCACATAATCTTAATTTGGTGTTTGTGCTGTACTGAGAGGACTTCCAGATGTTGTTTCAACTAATAAAGGCTGTTCTTGCTTTATTCATTCTGTTGTTGATGTCTTTATTGGTTCCACCATCTGGTGTTAGTATGCATCCTAGTTATGTAAATGTGTCTGTCTGTTCCAGTTTCTGGTTCCTTATTGTTATGGGCTGAGGACTGCCCACATTGAGTGTCATGACCTGTCTTCTTTAGACTGCTGTTTAGACCCATCTTTTGGCTATACTTATTCGGTCTTTTTTTTTTCCCCCTTGGAAATGTTGATGTGAATTCAATAGGAATTACTGCAACATTATTTCCTGAGTTCAAGCAGCTCATACTGCATTTAAACTTCTTTTGGACTTGGCAACCAATGACAACCCTGTTTGCAACATTATTAAGACTTCTGTAGCTGCTCAAGTTCTAAAGAAGTGTCAACCGATTGTTTGGGATGAGTGCACAGTGGCCCATAATAGAGCTTTAGAGGTGATTGACAAAACGTTGCAAGACACATGGAACTGTAAAGCTCCAATGAGAGGAGTAACTGTTGTGCTGCCTGGAGACTTTTGGGAAACGCTGCCAATCATTCCAAAGGGAACCAAATAAGATGAAATCCAAGCTTGCCTTAAGTCTTCTTTTTTGTAGTGCCATGTCAAGATAATAAACTTTTCTACAAACATTAGAGCATATATTTTTGGAGATTTGCTGCCTGGCCAGTTTACACAAAAATTATTTCAGATTGGAGAAGGAAAAGTATCTCTTAATAGTGATGGTACTTTGAACCCTGCTCCAGTAAACACAGTGATCAAGTCAGTTGATGAATTGGTAACAAAGGTATTTTCAAACTTACAACATAATTTCCAAAATCATACGTGGCTATGTGAAAGAGTTACTCTTGCACCAAACAAAATGTCACATTAACAAATCAACTTTTGGATTCAAAACCTGGAAACTCCCATACCTACAAATCAGTTGACTCTGTTATGGATACATCAGAGGTTCTCAAATATCCTACATAATTCTTAAATTCATCACATCCACTAGGACTATCTCCTCATTAACTTCAGCTAAAAGTAGGAGCACCAATCATGCTTCTTCACAACTTTGACCAACCTCAGCTTTGCAATGCCACAAGACTTGCGGTTAAAAAACTAATGCCTATGTCATCAAAGCTACTATTCTTAGTGGCTGCAACAAGGGAGATACTTCTATACTACTTTTAGACTGAGCAAAGTGGAGAAACATTGTTGCTGCTCTATAAGACGCCGCCAGACATGATGGTCTCTGATTACTTTGTCAGTCAGCGGTCAAGGACCAAAGACGAAGAACTAATCTAATATTTTTTTTCACTGTTTTTAGTAGAAAATGCTCTATATTATCTTCTTGCAGACACTGTACACAGTAAGGTTCTTCTATTCTAAAATAGCCCATTCCAAGTTGTAGTCTAAGTAGTTTCTTATTGCAATGAATTGTTAGTTCTCTAGATATTGACATGTTCGCTAATCTTATGTCATCATCAATATGCATTACGATAACCACCCCATCAAATCCCCACTTTCCCGTGACATCATCACTATTCCGTATATATTAATTATTGTTCTTGTTATATAATGTTTACTTAAAATGTAATTCTCTAGCTGTTCTACCTAGTAGAGATAAGACATAATTTTCAGTCTAGCTGGCCACTGCAAAACCGTCTGTACAACAAATTAAATAGTATCTATATGGTAAAGTCACACATCACATCTGCTTTAAGAATGTCGGCTCCATGACAGGATCAGATTGACAGCATTATCATCAATATAATGATGAGAGACGTCCCAAATAGTGCGCCAACTTTATGAGAGAAGTTCGATCACTACATGAAAGCGAACGAAGAAGACGACGAATATTGGTGTCCGAAAGCAGGGTTGCCAATTTTCTTTTTCAAGCCAAAGTACATAAATTTTTGTTTCTTTAAAAATTGGTTTGCGTAAAAAAAAATTGGTTTGGCTTTTTCCCACCATGATTAAATTGAATGGATTGAAAGCAGTAGGCGTGTATTTAATTATATAAAAGAAATACATACCATAAGGTAAAAAAAAGGTAAAGATATTGGGAATATGGTGTTATGCCCATACAGTATTTTCTAGACCATCAACACACTAGGGGTGATGTGGTCAGCATCACACCAGCCACCTTAACCTTCCCAGAGTGGCTGTGGTACCCAATTCACGAGGCTGGGTCGACCCCGGAGCCGTTTGCGGTCTAAAAATTTCCTCCTCAAACGGGGTTTGGACCATGGACCACTGAGCCAGAAGCCAGCGCATTAACCACTGTGCTACCGCGGCTTCTTAACATACGGATTGAAGCTAATATAAATTGCAAGCCATTACCCATAGTCATTTGGACATCTAGGCCACCATTTCATTCACCTTAAACAAAACGACCTACTGATTATTAGCATTTTAAAATATCTGGTTGTGGACTCAGAAAGTATATGTTTGATGAAGGATAACCTCGAAATCGACCTGAGTCTGACAAGTTGCATCGAATGTTGCATAAACCATGGTTGGTTGTAATAACTCAGTGTGGTCTGGATTGAAAGACGTACCTCCTCACTGTATGCAACTGATATGCGCTAAATGCTTATTTCGCTTCTGCTGAGCTCGCACAGGAAAGGTTAGATACAAAATTCAAAACTTGACTTTTAAAGGAAATTTTATCAGACACAAAAAATACATGTGCTTTGTGTTTGCTACGCCTGTTGTACAAGAATTTGAATAACTGAATGGTCTTTTTCAGTGAAACAACGCTGATTCTCATATAATCTGTACCAAGAACTATTATTGCATCATCACAGTCTTCAGAACAGAATGTGCAATGTCAGTGGGCAGGGGGGAAAAAAGCATTCATCAAGTTGATTTTGGTGTTAAGTTCTTAACAGAATGTGATGATGATAGGAAACTATACAGAGCGATGTAACAGGAGACAATCTGATCATCAGAAGCTTCCCCTCAAGTTTTCGGCCCCTTACTCTCCTTTACACTCTAAGGGGGGCGGGCCTACCTGGGTTATGACTCCCAAGTGTCAGCCTCCTGTTGCCTTGTGTACAAAATTAAACCCACTCCACCTTGGTTGCAGCTTTAAACTCCACAATTTTCCGCCAGCTGGAGGCAATTTTGAAAGTAACCCCTAAGTTGAATGTGACAGATTATGAAAATAGGTTTCATCTATCTATTTCATTATCTTCACTTTTCTTTTACCAAACTCTCACCTACGTCTGTTTCGATAACATAAACCTCCTATACACTCTGAGATTCTGTCTTTTCTCTTTTCTAATTAAGCACGCTTAATTTATTGCTGTGCGCTATTCCCTTTGATGAGAGTTTGCCAGCAGACATTATTAGCTAATGTGAGCCGGTTTCATTTAATTTTGAACGCCAGAGATCGAGAATCGTTGTAATATGTCTCAACAGAGGAAGGTGGCGTTAAGTTTAAACGTATTTTTCATTAGACATTGAGTATAGGATCAGATAATTTTGAAACAAAGGGAGACTATTTTTATTATTCCCCATTGTACACTGTTCGCTAGGAAAAGTAATTAAACACGGTGAGCATAGCCAGATCAAAGTCATTGCTCGCTAGAAATGGCCATACAAGCGTAGACGTGAAGAAATTTGCACTGTTTAGCAAATTACGTTATGCCGATCTAAAGCGAGAGAGATCATGAGTCTGATTTTCGGCTTTAGGTGAGAAAAATTTTTGATTTGCATTCAAAACGTAGAATTCAACGTAGGTGCTAACATCTGGCAGAGAGTCTGGTTTCAGTCAATTTTGTAATAGTCTCTTTGATTTCAGATTGTATGTATGTATGTATGTATGTATGTATGTATGTATGTATGTATGTATGTATGTATGTATGTATGTATGTATGTATGTATGTATGTATGTATGTATGTATGTATGTATGTATGTATGTATGTATGTATGTATGTATGTATGTATGTAAGTGTGTATGTATGTATGTATGTATGTATGTATGTATGTATGTATGTATGTATGTATGTATGTATGTATGTATGTATGTATGTATGTATGTATGTATGTATGTATGTATGTATGTATGTATGTATGTATGTATGTATGTATGTATGTATGTATGTATGTATGTATGTATGTATGTATGTATGTATGTATGTATGTATGTATGTATGTATGTATGTATGTATGTATGTATGTATGTATGTATGTATGTATGTATGTATGTATGTATGTATGTATGTATGTATGTATGTATGTATGTATGTATGTATGTATGTATGTATGTATGTATGTATGTATGTATGTATGTATGTATGTATGTATGTATGTATGTATGTATGTATGTATGTATGTATGTATGTATGTATGTATGTATGTATGTATGTATGTATGTATGTATGTATGTATGTATGTATGTATGTATGTATGTATGTATGTATGTATGTATGTATGTATGTATGTATGTATGTATGTATGTATGTATGTATGTATGTATGTAATGTATGTATGTATGTATGTATGTATGTATGTATGTATGTATGTATGTATGTATGTATGTATGTATGTATGTATGTATGTATGTATGTATGTATGTATGTATGTATGTATGTATGTATGTATGTATGTAAGTATGTATGTATGTATGTATGTATGTATGTATGTATGTATGTATGTATGTATGTATGTATGTATGTATGTATGTATGTATGTATGTATGTATGTATGTATGTATGTATGTATGTATGTATGTATGTATGTATGTATGTATGTATGTATGTATGTATGTATGTATGTATGTATGTATGTATGTATGTGAGTGTGTGTGTGTGTATGTATGTATGTATGTATGTATGTATGTATGTATGTATATATATATATACTAGAGCATTCTAACTCTAGTTATCCAGTACTACATAGATTCAGAAGACATCTAGCTGCAATTCTAGAATCACTCGTATTGAGTAGAGTTTCTTAGTTTTTGTTGGAGAATAGTCTTAGAAGTTTGTGTGAAGGTAATATATCTACTAGTAGTTTGAGTGATTTAACTAGTTAAATCGTCAATTATATTTTACTAGTTATTTTCTGTGCAGAGTGATTTACTAGTTAGGTCCGACATTTATATTTCTCTAGGTTTTACTGTGTTAAAGTGGCTAGCAGAACAGATATTAATTTCTAGCTAAACTCTTCCAGCTATAATATAAATTTTATTAACTGCCAGTAACCAGTCAGAGAATATTCTAACCAACTAAGTAAATGCACGGATTCATCACGAGTATTGACGAAATATGTATTTATTTCTAATTCACGATGACTGATTTGTTAAATGTCTATAATTTATTTCACGGAAGTTTTTAAACGATAAGACAAGCTCTAAGCTGTAGTTTATAATTTAAAGTTAAATAACCGAAGTGGATAAATATATTATATTTTACGCGGGGTAAGGATAGAATGTGAATACTATATATTGGTTAAGTATTTTGTATGTTTTTCTCTTTACACAGTATTTGGGTCAAACCCTAAACCTTACCAGCGGCTTCCATGTGAATCTGAGAATAACTTTACAAAAGAACATTATGATATAAATATCAGGGTTTTTCAAGATGACCTGTCTGGTCTCGTGTTTTACACCCAGAAAGAGACATAGTACCAACCCAAAGTATATTAAGAATAAATTGTAACTGCACTTATAGAATATCCAGATTTCTCATTCCAAAGTTCATGTACCTTCAGCCAGTTGTGGCGATGCACTCAAACATTGACATTACCTGAATAACAACCACTGTGTTGTGAAGAAGATTTATCCTGAACAGATTTATTTATCTGACACTCGATTTAACGATTGAAGATTACAAGCTACTGTACACTGTGAACATTAGACCTCTTAAATTATTTTACTACCTGGACAAAAATTGAAGTGACATAATCAGCATCCTACAACCAGCCGCGAATCCAGCGTTTCCCATCATTTGAATTAATTATTCTTTGGAAAAAACTGGAGCTTGATTCGCCAATAACCAAACCTTGGATGGGCTGCATGTACCTTACGATTGTTCCAGATGTAGTGAAAGAACCTATTAGGTAAGAGTGAATGGTTGTGATCACAGGTCTGTCAGAGCGAGAGAAAGCCGGGATAAATAATTCTTTCATTGTATAACCCATGTACTAACTTTGTATTTTTTAATGCAAATTTTGCTAATGCTGTCCCTTTCAGAGTAGATTAACGTATAAACTCTGTTCTTTATTGTAGAGGGAAATCCCAGACCATAGCGTAAACACCTTTGACTCTTTGGGGGTTAATAACTTCTCTGCGAACGGGATCTTGTCTCAACAGAGGGAGGGAGGATTACACCTATGAGTCTAACTCTTTAATTAATTCATTAACTTATGTTTATTGTATTTGATTTGATATTCAAAATAATGTTGTTGTAAAGTTCTTTATGATAAATAAAATTTACATAAACTTTTTTCACGTGTGTTGGTCAGCTTGTTCCAAAAAGATCCCTATCCCATAGATATAGTGTTCACGTCTGTGCGTCTAATTATCGTCACTTATATGGGTGTATATGTGAGTGGTGATAAATATATATATATATATATATATATATATATATATATATATATATATATATATATATATATATATATATATATATATATATATATATATATATATATATATATATATATATATATATATATATATTTATTTATTTATTTATTTATTTATTTATTTATTTATTTATATTTATTTATATTTATTTATATTTATTTATATATAGTATGGTAGAATGTCTGACTAACAAAGTCTTGTTGTAGAGATAGGCTGAATGAGAGAAGTTTTCTACCTATTTTTCCACCATCTCACTCGTGAAAATCTATTTCTTTGCCTTATCTCCCACTGAGCTATCACCAGTTCTAGTCCTATTCAGAAGGGACCAATCTATGTCTTAATTTCCCTATAAAAAATCTACGACAAATGTGGGCTCGTTTTCCGGGAATTGAACTCTAATCCTGAGCAAGAGCGACAGAAATTTTCTCGTTTACCGGGATTTTGATCTGCTAATCTTTATAGACTAGTTAGAGAAAGAGTACGCCCACGGTGACCGTTGACTTAATTGGCTGTGTGTGGTGTACCCGGAAACGGGGCCTCCCAGTACTG
This sequence comes from Oreohelix idahoensis, assembly GCA_024509875.1. Taxonomy (NCBI): domain Eukaryota; kingdom Metazoa; phylum Mollusca; class Gastropoda; order Stylommatophora; family Oreohelicidae; genus Oreohelix; species Oreohelix idahoensis. The sequence goes on along the minus strand of JAMPIV010016485.1, from coordinate 90,024 downwards.
AGGCACAGTTAAGTCCCCGATGTCACTTATTGGTGCAGAGTTGAAAGAGATGGCTGAGCATCACAATCCCCCCTGTGTTGCAGCATGATGAGAACCCAGCATTGCACACTGAGCTTGGGGGGATCACTTGGGCACCAGACTTAATACTGGCTCTTGACTGGATGGCCGCATGCAGGAGACTTCTACAATGGAGGGTTGGCAGGTGGTGGGTATCTGGAAGTGGCTCTGTGCAGGACGTGAGGATTCCTTGGGAGAGCCCAGAACCAGAGCACAGCATTGTGCAAGCTCTGCATAGTTGGAGAGCCCCCTGGATGACCGGGAATGCACAGTGTGCTACCCCACCTATCCCCAACTGCTAACTTAGAACCAGAAGTTGGGTCCTCTGTATGCGTGCCAGGCCAGGATAAAATGCCTGGGAAAGAGACTGGAGCTCAGAACTCCCTAACTCAAAGTTGCAGGATGGCAGAAAAGCCATGGGAAAGACAGGGCTATTTTGAAGATAACGCAACCATATTTTCACCATACGAGCTCGGACGCCGCCTCGGTAAACAAGGTCCGCGCAGAGAAGTGACACCCCCAGGCTGCTTGCGAATAGTCTACTACTGGGAACATAAACAGATTAGGGATGAGCCCACTCTCCCGTTGAACAGGTGCTGAAGTCATAGATACTGGGCCAGAAGGCGCACCGGAAACCACAGTATCACGCAACTCGCTTTTTTTTCTATGGAGAGTACACCGTCAAATAAATCTCGTACTGGTGCTCGCCCTGTGGAGCTCCACCAGGCAGGTGCAGTGCCGGGCTCTGAGCCTCGACAGAGCCCACCCTCAGCTACTGGAGGACCCTCTAGACCGTCTTGTGGAGTCAGCAGACGGCGGAGGAGAACTACTGACCAAAACAAAACAGAAAAAGAGAAACCCAGAGTGCCACTTGTCATGATGCACTGGAATGCAGAGGGAGTGAACAGCAAGCAGGCTGGATACAGCAAAAAGACAGAGCTGGAAAACATCTTGTATGAGAAGCAAGTCAGTGTTTGATGTATCCAAGAGACTCACTTGAAAGCAGATCAAACCTTTAAAATAAGGGGATATCAATGCTTCAGATCCGACAGAAAAGATAGACGAAAAGGAGGAGTACTTACTCTTGTAAGGAATAACATTCCTGCACACGAAAGGAAAACCTACATGGATGGAGCAGAATATCAGCTGTTGCAGATAAAGGTAGACAAGATGGAAATAGAACTCCTGAACTATTACTGTCCGAACAACAAACCCCTGAGTCTCAGCTCTATACAGGTACCAGCCACCAATTTTATAGCAGTTGGAGACTTTAATAGCCACTCCCAGAGCTGGGGCTATAACCATCTGGATCACAGAGGTGAAGAGGTTGAAACTTGGCAAGATGATCACTCCCTAATCCTAGTCAATAATGCTTTAGATACTCCTACCTTCTACTCCAGAGGATGGTACACAACTTCAACACCAGATCTTGCCTTCTCCACACCAGATATAGCTGGATCTATTAGTAGAGAAGTAGGAGACCAACTAGGGGGAAGCGACCATCGCGCAATCTTTCTTACTGTCCAGAGTGCAACTCTAAGTACAGGCCCAGCCATTACAAGATGGAACTACAAAAAAGCCAACTGGGGTTTATTCAGGCATCAGGTGAACACACTGCTGTCTACCCTCAAGGCACAGAACAGAGACATTAATGAAGTGGTAAAAGACTTCAACAGATGCATACTACAAGCTGCAAAAGAAACCATTCCCAAAGGATGCCGGCGTAACTACATACCATACTGGTCCAGCACACTCCAAGAACGTCAGGAAGCTATGGACAGGGCTAGAAAGGACGCAGAGTCTCAGCCTTCACTTGAAACTCACAACAAATGGAAAAAGGCTGTAGCAGAGTTTCAGAGAACAAAGCTAGAAGAAAAACGGAAAAGCTGGAGAACTAAAACGGCATCGCTGAACCTTGAGAAAGACGGCAGGAAACTTTGGAGATTAGTCAAGTCTCTAAATGAAGAGCGTTCCTCACCTAGGCAGACTATCACATTGGATGAAGGTGGCAAACTTTTCAGAGGAAAACAAACTGCAGACTTGTTTGCTAGAAGATACAGTTCAGAAAGCAACTTACCCATTAACATAGATCATCAGAGAGAGATAAGAAAAGAAATACTGGCAACCATGGGACAGACAGATACTCATGCCCCAATGAGGGAACCCATCACACTAGGAGAACTACAGAAGGCTATTTCCAAGCTTAAGTTTCAAAAGTCACCCGGCCCAGACAAAATCAGCAACGAAATGCTAGTAAATCTGAGCTCAGCAGCAAAGACAAAACTGCTTGAGATATTCAACCACAGCTGGTTGAAAGGAACGGTACCCCAAGTATGGAGAGAAGCCATCACAATACCCATACTAAAGAAAGGGAAATGTAAGACCGAGGCTGCAAGTTACCGGCCAATCAGTCTCACAAGCTGTATTGGGAAGACTATGGAGCGAATAGTCAACCACAGATTGAAATGGTATTTAGAGTCTGAGCAGATCCTGGTGCCGGAACAAGCTGGATTTAGAGAATGCTACAGTATAGAAGACCAAGTTACTTACTTGTCTCAAGCAATAGAAGATGCCTTCCAGGAGAAGAAAAAGGTCCTAACGATCTGGGTCGACTTCAAGCAGGCCTTTGACAAGGTGTGGAAAGATGGCCTCATTGCAAAACTTAGGAGAAGTGGAATTCAAGGCAACATGATGAAATGGATCCAGTCATACTTGCATAACAGGAGAACTAGAGTCACTCTTGACGGTCTGCAGAGCAGAAAAGTGTTGCTCCATCAGGGGGTACCTCAAGGAGGAGTAATTTCCCCAACACTCTTCCTTGTTTACATCAATGACCTGGTGAAAGATCTCCCTGCAGGAGTTAAAGCTGCCTTATATGCAGATGACCTAGTACTCTGGTGCGCTGATGAAAATGTCACCACAGCAAATTATAGAATGCAGCGGGCAGCAGACATGCTAGTGTCATGGGCAGAGAAATGGCTTATCACAATAAACACAGACAAAACCTCCACAACACTGTTCTCCCTCGCCCCCAAGGACAAATCAGCTAACATACACCTAGGGACAACCGTGATCAAGGAAGAAAGCTACCCCACCTATCTTGGGGTGACATTTGACCAAAGGCTTACATGGAATAAGCATATTGAAAATGCAGAAGGAAAGGCCCGAAGACGACTAGGCATACTCAGAAAATTAGCAGGTACCAACTGGGGAGCAAATGAACGAAATCTAAAGAAGATTTATAATGGAGTAATAAGACCACACTTAGAGTTTAGCTCAGCAGCATGGTCATCGGCTGCTAACTCACATCTGCAGTCTTTGGACAAGGTGCAAAATCAAGCTCTCAGGCTCATTACAGGAGCCATGAAAACTACACCAATAACAGATATGCAGAAGGTTGCTGGATTACAGACATTGTCCCATAGAAGAGACACAAAAACCATGATCCAGATGGAAAAGTACAACAGTATGCCAATGCACCCAATGAAGGCAAGACTAGATGATCTGGCATTGGGACGTCTAAAGCGTAGCAGCTTTGTGCATCGGGGGAAAAGACTTATAAGACAGCATCAAGAAGACCTATCCATGAAGACAACACCACTGAAGCCCACCCTATACCCTGTACCATGGGAGCAGGCCAGCAGTGCCCTCCAAATTAATACATCAGTCAGTGGTCTCACAAGTGGATGTGAGTATAATGATCTGCAAAAACGAACTGCTACATTGAGTATGATCCAAGAAAGCTATCCCGATCAATCATGGATACATGCCTATACAGATGGATCAGCAACTAATGCTGTTAGGAATGGAGGTGCCGGTATCTTTATCTCATATCCTGACAACCACTATGAGACTAGGCACATTCCCACTGGTAAATTCTGTTCCAACTATACAGCTGAGGTTCAAGCTCTAGAGCAAGCTGCAAATATGATTTATAACACCAACTCTGACTGCCACCAGGTAGTCATCCTCACAGATGCACTGTCTGTCCTGCAAGCTCTCAAGGGTGGTAAACTCCCGCATCTGAGAAATGAACTAAACAAGGTAGCTGCCAAAAAGAGAACCATACTTCAGTGGGTACCATCTCATTGAGAAATGAAAAGGCAGATAAACTTGCAAAAAAGGGAGGAGAATGTGAACAAGAAGATAATGAAGTCACATACTTTGAGAAAAAGAGAGCTATCCAGACTATCAGAAGAGAACAGAACCAACCCAAAGACGACTATCACACTCTCGACCGGCTGGGACAGACAACTATTTTTCGACTCAGGACAGGGCATAACAAACTGAATAAACACATGCACAAGCTACGATTGTCTGCTTCACCACTGTGCACATGTGGATTAAACGAACAAACTGCTGAGCATGTTCTACAGGACTGTCCTCTGTATGACCAGTTAAGAAAGATATACTGGCCCAATGACTCAACATTAATTTCAAAGCTATATGGAGTTAAAGAGGAACTTCAAACAACAGTCGAATTCATCATGAGAACTCGTCTGACGGTGTAATCATCAAAGATGCGATCGCAAGAAGAAGAAGAAGAGAAAGAGTGTGATTGTCTCGTGAGATTAAGTATCATTAAAAATAATTATTACCTAGACTAACGATCTGTTTATTGGTTTGCTGACCACACAATTATATCTATTGTTTTTCCACAGCATTGTTAGAGTATACATATACAATTGATATACAGGGTGATCTTTGTCAGAGTATGTTATGTATTGATTTTGTAATACAAAGCCGCTGGTATTTGTGTGATTGTGTAACAATCACAGGGTTTAGTGAAGCAGAAAGGTGTTTGAGCTAAGCGAAGAAGTGCGTTCGGACTATCTCGTCCAGTAAATTGCCCCTCTTACCCTAACTGACTTCAAGGGTGACTTGATAGTGGAATTAAAAAAATTAAGGGGTTTTTTCTCCTTAAAATTTTGCCAGGAAATTTTTTTTTTTTTGGTTTCCACTTTAGTAATTTTAGTTTTTTTTTTTCAGTGATTAATCTGACTACCATTTATTTGGCGTAGTTAATAGCAGCGAGAGTTAGATAATTAGAAGGAGGAGGTATCCCAGTTGAATAACATATCATTTTTGTTTGTAATTTCTCGTAAGTGGTAGGGAACCAGTGTATTATTTTTCTTACTTCCTTCTCGGGTAAGTCTCAGTCACTTATTTGCAATGGCAGAGTGGGCAAAGCTTAGGCAGATGCTCAGAGAGGAAGCAAGGGAAGAGGGATTGGAAGGAGAAGAAGTGAAAGCTTTTGTCAGGGACGAACTTGACAGATATGATGGGGAGAAAAAGAAGAAGCTAGGAGGAAAGAAGCAGAAGCTAGAGAGAAGGAGAAGGCAGCTCAAGATAGAGCAGAGAGGAAAGAGCGAGAAGAGCGTCAATCAGAACAGAAGAAAATTGATGCAGAAATGGAAGTTCGCAGGGCACAGCATGAGGAAAGAGAAGGAGAGACAGCATGAGAAGGAGAGGGAGGAAAAAGAGAAGGAGAGGGAGGAAAGAGAGAAGGAGAGGCAGCATGAGGAAAGAGAAAATGAGCAGCGAAGACAGCACGAGTTGGCACTTAAAGCTCTTGAAGTCCAAAGTCGAGGGGCTGCCTCTACCTCCAGCAATGGAGAGTCTTCTCCTCATTCTTTTTTAACTGATCCTTCTAACACTCAATCTCCTCAACTCACCACTAGGTCTTTTGCTCTAGAATCTTTCCCCTGCCCTAATGAGAAGATTGACACGTATCTAGAGAAATTTGAAAAAATGGCCAATCTGTACGGTTTAGAGAGGTCGCGTTGGTGTATGAAACTTTCCCAGGCTTTGAAATGGTCTGCTTATGATGTGTACGCAAAACTGGAAAGCAGCCAACAAGACAATTACGACATGTTGAAGAAGGCTTTGCTTGAGCGCTTTGAAATGAACGTTCGAAAATTTGTGCAACTGTTCCGTAACAGCAGAAAGGAGAGCTCTGAAACTTTTCAGCAGTTCTCCTCTCATCTAAAGGGATACTTGACAAAGTGTCTGGAGCTTTCGCAGCTTGCTTCTACCTAAGAAGGACTTGAGGAGTTCGTTATAACCAAACAGATAAAGAATACTTTGTCAAGTGACACCCGTAGATTTCTAACTGAGCAGGGCGCAGAAAAGCTGGAAGACATTTTGGAAAAGTCTGAGCAATATCATAATGCGCTGGCCGAACTGCTGGCCACAAAACGTAAACCGACAGAAGACCTTTCTCGGAAGAATAATCTAGACCAATCTTCCCATTCTTCTCAGCAGCATAACCACAGAGAAACTGGACCCCAGAATCCCCCTCAGGAAAAATCTAAGTTCTACAAAAACAAGTACCCCACCAACAACAAACAATCTGATCAACCTAACCGTCCTACATGGCAGCGTGGTCAGAAAGAACAAGGTGACAAAGGGAAAACCACTGCGCATGGGATATATGATCAGCACGAGCACACCGAGCCTAAATGCATTGGATGCTTGCAAACAGTCTCGCAAGACAGAATTGATGTCAGTGATTCTCAACCTGAAAGAGAGAGGCCCTCAACACGAGGAACTGTTATTTTGAACGGGTCTTCAACTTATTGTCTTTTTGACACAGGGCTTTCTTTGATTGCAATGTTGCCAGACACCTGGTCAAACGCAGTCAAGAGACAGAAGAAACCGTCAAACTTTGTGGAGTTTTTAAGAGTGATGCACCAACAACGCTTCCCATCGCATTGGTGGAGATCCAATCTGAGTTTGTCAGAAGTGTGATCAAAGCGGCTGTTATGGATGACCCGATCTACCCAGTCATACTTGGTGGTAGATATGTGTTTATTGGGAAACCGGAAGAGAAGATTGTGGCAGCAATCTCCACAAGAGGGCAAACCAAGAAGGAACGGGAGCCTGCGCCAAATTTGTTACCTAAGGAACTTAAAGAGGAGCAATAAAAGGACCCTACCTTGGCACCCTGCTTTAGAAAACTGCCCATGGCTAAGGACCCTAGATAACACGGGGACATTTTCTCTGAGGATGGCGTACTTTATCGTAGAACGAGCAAGCCTGAACAAGGTTATAATCAGCTCCTAGTACCGAAACAGTACAGAAGACAAATCTTAGAAATGGGGCACTCTCTTCCCTTTAGCGGACATATGGGACAGAACGCCACAAATCAGCAAATACAGACTCACTATTGGTGGCCAGGAATGAACTCTGATATTAACAGGTACGTGAAATCCTGTGCCAAGTGCCAACGGGTGGCACCCAAGCATTTGACACCCGCAGTTTCCATGGGTGAAATGCCAGTAGTGGGGACAACATTTGACCGGGTAGTGATCGACATTTTAGGACCCTTAGAAAGGATTAAAAGAAGGGACAGGTTCATCCTGACCTTAGTTGACACATGCACTATGTGGGCAGAAGCTATACCGCTAACATGCACAGATTCCAAGCATGTCGCAGAAGCCCTAGTGCAGATTTTTACTCAGTTGGGATTCCCTCAACAAGTTTTAACGTATAACAGATCCCCATACCGTAACCTGTTAATGGATGAGATCATTAAGATCTTGAGGAACCAGCACATCTATACAAGTCCTTATAATCCTGCCGGAAGTGGGTTAGTAGAACGTGTCAGTGGAAGCCTTACAATGATGTTATATAAACTGCGACAAGAGAAACCTGACGATTGGGACCTTTGTATACCTGCAGCTTTATTCACCTATAGGGAAGCCCCGCATACTTCCACAGGATTTTCCCCAGCTACACTTTTATTCGGCAGACCTATAAAGGGGCCGCTTGAAGCCTTACTTCGGTCCCTGACAGACCAGAAGGCTGGTGAGACAGTCGTCTCAGCCAGTTAATAAATAAAGTTAAAACTAGGATCCTAGGAAATAAGCAAGCACGCGCAAAGCACGTAACCGATAAAAAGCTAAGCAGGAGACAAAGGACTCTACGTATCGGAACGAAAGATAAGAAGAATAAAGGCTAACTACCAGATCGCTATTAAAGGAAAGGAGAAGGTCTACCAAGTAAATCTGTTAAAGAAATACTTGGAAAGACCAGTGTCGTCCTCCGAACATCTCCTGGCGATCGCCAAAACTGACGAAGATGACGATAGTTGCAGGGAATTGCCACTGCAAACACACAGAATCTTTCAGCAATGTCAAACTCGGCGACACTCTTTCAAGCGCAAACGGAATACATTCCAGAGAAAGAGAAAACGATGGAGCAGACGTCATGAGTAGGAATTGGACAGAGACGGAGGGGAAGATGAGAGGGAAGATAACAGTCACCCAGAAGCTACTGATATAGGAAATCTATTTCCATAAAGTGGACATGACATGGTTTCATATCTTTAAGCGGGGACGTCTGTGACAGATTATGAAAATAGGTTTCATTTATCTATTTTGTTATCTTCACTTTTCTTTTACCAAACTTTCACCTACGCCTGTTTCGATAACATAAACCTCCTATACACTCTGAGATTCTGTCTTTTCTCTTTTCTAATTAAGCACACTGTTGCGTGGCGGTTTGCTCTGAACAATGTTCCATGTGATATGAATAAAACAATTATACATTTCTGGCCATTGTTTTTTCATTGATGTGTTAGTTTTTTTTGTTCAGTGATAGTGCATCGTGCCTTCGATGGAAGATTAAGCGAATGCGGGGGTGGAAGATTCCGAACAATAATTGAACCTTGGAATACGATTGATTTGATAAGTCATTTCATTGAGTCCGTACATTTAATCCACAGTTGTACACACAGGATGATCATTTCAATAGGGGTAGAGCATAAGTCCATATAAGTCATGCATAAATTAATCAATAACGTAGACTGCTGGTTTATGTGTCAATGTCCGTTTAAGGATACAATGCAGTATTGTCGTCAGAACATCACAGCTATATGCACGCGCAGCTAGACATGGCTACCTGCCGACAGTGAGACTGCGAGTCTGAATATTTCATATGAATTTGACGATTATTCTTCTCCTTCTGAGAATTCTAGTTAAATACTAACCTCCATAAATTTCCCTCTCATATAGAGTTCTAGGACTGACCCTGGTCCATCAAAAAAAATGCATATATAAATGGCTATATCATGCCATTGAATTGGAAGGTTAGAAAAACGCAGCTATTCAGCTTGGCGGTCAAGTAACAAAGGGTAGCGTTTCTTAGTTACCGACTGTGTCCTAAACAACGCTATACACGTCATGATCGATCGTGTATGGAGCGTTCAGTAATTGAAACATCTATCGCAATATATTAAATGCCTTAACCTTTTACAATTGCACGTCTGATAACCTTTAGCAGACGGCGTTAATATCATATACCGTAACAATTCCCTGTACACCCGGGAAAAAAAAAATCGATAGATTTTTTTTCAAGATCTATCCGACTTAACAATTTTTCAAAAAAAATTTAACACAATTGTGACATATGGCCGACGATGTTCTGAGTAGAACCGTGTCGCGGTCATGTCAACCAACTATTTGTCATAGTCATCTAACATTAATCACATGATATATCAATTATACATATTATTATATCAACTAAATAAAATGTCCAATGTTAATAGTGAATGATAGAATTAAATGAAAGTAAGGTCTGTCGTATTAGTATGTCATATAGGAATTAATTTGACTAATTAAAATTAAATTAATGAATTAAACTAAGAGATAAATTATTAAGATTCTAATGTAACGCGATGTTATGAGAGAAGAAAAAAAAAAAAAAAAAAATAAGTGAGAAGAAATAGAAAGAAATTCGAATATAAGTTTAACTTAATTGTGTGTGTTAAGTGTTAGTGAATAATAACTATCTAATTTAACTAACTAAATAATGTATAGGTACATTAAAAAAAAATATTAATCTAATACTTGTGTGAGATTTATTTTCTCTTTTCATAATTTCTTCTTTTTATATTTCGTTCTTTTTTTTTTTTTTTTTTTTGTTCTCGTCATTTCATTTTTTTTTTCACATTTCATTTTATTGATAATAATTCAATTAAGAAGTTAAGTTAACTAATTAATTAGTATAGGATATGATGATCCATCCGTAGTCTTGATCCTGATGAATTCTTTTAGGCAAAAATGTTCAAACGTTTACGTTGGAAAGAAATGTCATTTATCACAGCATCCAAGAATTAAGTGCACATAGGACAATAAGTTCGACTTGTCGTCAGATATTGTTCCATGATTGTTCAACGAATATTCATATATCGTGTATGGACGTTAGACGAAGTTTGAATGTCAATCTGTATACCTTGATTGTCTTTAGTTCCATTCTGTGATGCATATAGTGTTTATAAAGTTTAAATTGAAGGCAAGGTTAGTTCCTTTATAGTTGATATGTTTTAGGAATGTTAATGTTGATTATTCGTCGTCAATAGGATTACGTGACAACGCATCAGCCACAATGTTTTCAGTGCCAGGAATATGTTCAATGGAGAATTCAAATGGCTGTAGGATGATTGAATATCTGGCGAGTTTCTGGCTTTTATGATTAGATCGACGCAAGGATGCTACAGCACGTTGGTCCGTCTGTATGGTGAAGGGAGCACCAAGCAGGAACTTTTCGAGTTTAGTTATTGCCCATATCACAGATAAAAGTTCCTTGTCGACTGTTGAATACTTTGTTTCTGCAGGCTTTAGCTTTCTTGAAATGTATAAGGTAGGATGTAGAATGCCATCATGGTTCTGGAGCAGGCATGCACCAATGCCGTAGTTACTAGCATCTGTTCGTAAGAAAAATCTTTTGGAAGCATCGGGAAGTCTTAAAATTGGTTCATGCGAGAACAAATTTATAATTTTGTTGAAAGTTTCATTGCATGTACCAGTCCATGTCACCTTCACCGGCATGTCTTTTTTTAACAATGAAGACAATACAGCCGTGATGGATGACAAGTTTGGTATGAATCTACTGTAATATTGAACAAGTCCTAACAAACTCCTGACCTGTTTCTTCGTCTGAGGAACTGCTATGTTTAGAATTTTGGAGACTGTACTAGGTAACGTTCGGATATATCCCGATCCAATGATATGTCCCAAAAAGGTTATCTCATTACACGCAATTTGCACCTTTGTAGGTTTAGCAGTTAGATGATAATTCCTTAGAGTGTCGAAAACATATCTAAGTCCCGAAACATGTTCCTCAAACGACGAACTAAACAAGCATATGTCGTCAATATATGTAATAACGTCTGGTCTACCTGATAAAATTTGTCGCATCAGGCGAATGAAGGTAGCTGGCGCATTAACAAGCCCAAAAGGCATCACATTCCACTGGTATAGACCTTGTGGAGTGGAAAATGCGGTGTAGTACTTAGCCTTTTCGGTCAGTGGTATCTGCCAATAACCTTTAGTTAAGTCTATCTTACTAAATATAGTTGCGTTGGATAGCCGTGGCAGTAAGTCGTCGATAAGTGGATGTGGTTCGCTGTCAACTATAGTCTTAGCATTTAATTTTCTATAATCAACACATAGTCTGATGTTATTGTCCTTCTTCCGGACAATCACTAATGGAGAAGAGAGAATGGCGAATTACTAGTCTCAATGATTCCCAGAGACAACATCTGTTCAAGTTCCTTAGTAGTTTTAGCAAGGAAATGTAAAGGAACAGAATAGGGATGTACACGAATAGGTGTATCATCATTGAGAGTAATGTCATGACTGATAGCCGATGTGCGACCCGGGACGTCGGTCAATACATCTGGATAAGATTGTAATAGATTAGCAATCTGTAGACGCTGTTGCGGTGTAACCGTTGAAGAGATGGTTACATCCCGCCAAGATTCAGTAGGTTGAACTACTGGTACCGGTAACGGTAACTGTACCTCAGGAAAAGAAGATTCTTCTTCCTGGATGACAGATAAGTTAGCATAATAACAAGTAGATACTGTGTTGTCATCTAGTTCATGAAAAATTGACTGTAAGTGTTCAGGACGTGTATGAAATTGCTTGAGCATGTTAATATGAAATATCTTTTTGTGTCCCTTGATATCTAAGACGTAATCAACGTCGGAAATTTTATCAATGACTTTGTAAGGACCATTCCAAGATATCAATAATTTATTGTTATTGTGAGGAAGTAACACATAAGCCTCGTCGCCTGGGAATAATTGGCGTAATCGTCGAGACCTATTTTGTAGAGATCGAGCCTTAGCTTTTGCAGCCTCAGAAGAAGCTGTTGCCAACTGGCAAGACTCAATAATGTTCTTCCGAAGATTAATCACGTACTCGTAAGATGACTGAGTGTCCTGAGTCATCTCCGCGTCAATTAATAAGTCTTTTATTAGTCCCATAGGACCTCTTGGGGGAGCACCAAAAACTAATTCAAAGGGAGAGAAGCCAGTTTGTTCATGCGGTACCTCCCGATAAGCAAATAGAACAGCTGGGAGTGCTCTGTCCCAGTCATGAGGGTGCTTAGCAGTAACCTTATGTAGTAGTTGTTTAAGTGTACGGTTAAGTCTTTCAACCGCACCATTACTCATCGGATGATAAATACTACTTAAATTCCTATCAATGTTCCAAGTTTTCATGACTTCCTTCATGGTGTCAGATATAAACTGTGACCCATGGTCTGATAAAAGTTTTCTAGGAAACCCTATTCTAGAAAAGATGAGATGTAGTGCATCAGCTACATCTGTGGTAGTGGTGGTCTTTAATGGGATGGCTTCTGGCCATCGTGTGCACAAATCAATGCACGTAAGGACGAATCTATGTCCTCTGGCCGATGGTAGCAATGGACCAATAATATCTATTGCCATCTTGTCAAACGGTCTTACTGAGATATCGCAAGCCTGAATAGGCGCCGTGTGAAAAGCTCCACGTGCTTTCACTTCTTGGCATGTAGTACAGGAACGTACATACTGCGAGATATCTCTTGACACTCCTGGCCAAAAGAATGAAGACAGTACTCGAGATCGTGTTCGAGTATATCCCATATGTCCAGCACAATGTGAGTCATGTGCATGTTGAAGAATGTACCGTCTAAAAGTATATGGGACCATAACTTGTTGTTTCATTTGTGATTTGTCATTAAAACATCTAATCAATATGTCATTTTTAATAACAAAACAATGTTTGTTATTATTACCTGAGGATAGATTGTCAACTTTATCATCCAGCTTAAAAAATTTTTTTAAAGATTTATCCTCTTTTTGTTTGGTTGCAAATGTTTCCCTGTCAATAGGTGAATTGACTACAAATTCCTCTTGGTTGTCTGCATCCATTTTATTATCATCAACTTTCTCCATGAGTTGAGTCTGCGCTCTAGTCGTCACGGCGTTTCCAGTGCATAGGTTATGTTTCTCCCATTCTATAATCTCATCTGGAGTACAATCTTTACTGCCGTGTATACGACCAACCATCAGATCAGCTATAGGCTTTTTTAGCATACATACTTTTACGTTCCCTGTGAAAAAAGGTGTGTTAACATGAATAATAGCTGTGGGGTAAAACTCAATAGTTCCCCCAAAAGTCATGCAACGGACATATTCCCCCGTTGCACAGCTAGGATGTACCAGCGACTGTCGTACACCAATCGTTGTGGATCCTGAATCCCTCAGCACTGAGACGACGGATCCATTAACTAATCCCCTGTTAAAAATTAGTAGGCCTGTTCCATCGTTGACTGCAAGACCTACCTCTGGTGTAATATGTCCGCAGTTAAGCACTGTTTCTTTCGCCTTCTGAAAAATAAGATTGCATTGTTGGCAACTATTTGCCACATTATAATTAATAGCAAAACATGCAGCAGAAGACTGTGTTGTATTATTGTCAAGTGGGACCTGAGCTATAGGGGTAGTATTATTTGTAACTGCTGCCCCTGTATTATGGTTGTAATGAGATGATCCCCGAGAATGAGATCGATTCCGAGTATAATTGTTAGAATTATCTCGTCGTCCTCTATAGTAACTATTATCTCGATGTCTCGAGCCATGATTATTACCATTCCAGTTACTATTATTATTGGGAGTATGTGATCGATTATAATGAGTGTTATGTTGACCATTGTGGTAGTTTGTTTGAGGTGAATAATTTCTATCTCGTGATCTACCTCTGTTGAACTCATTTTTATTGTTGAAATCATTATTATATCCCTTCTGAAAGTGAACATTGTGATTTCTTTGGAACCTGCTTCTGTCTACACTGTGATGTCTTTGTTTGTTATTATGATTGTAGGCCATATTAGACGCCACAGGTAGAGGTTCTCTTAATGAGGAGTTAGAAATGGTTGCATTCGGATGTGCCGAACAGTAGTTTAAAGAAATTTTTTCTAAATCGTCCATAGTACCTGGTTTACGCTCCTGCAAATATGCAAAAAATGGCTGGCTAACCGAAGATAATACCTTATCCCGTAGTAGTAAATCAACTAATTTGTCGTATGATTTGTTGACTTCTGCCAGTTCAACCCATCTATTAAATGTATTGCGTATATTCGCAATGAATCCTGCAAAATCTTTTGGAGATTCAGGTAAAATTCCCTTAAATTTCAACCTACAGTGTTCCTCGTCCAGGTGAAACCTTCGTAAAAGCAAGGACTTAATAGCACCGTAGTTATTTGCTATTGATGGGTCAGCATTTTGAGAAGCCGTCAATGGTTCTCCAACCAAGAATTCATTTAACTTGAGTACCCATGACTCTTCAGGCAAATGGTTTTGTTTTGCAAGTCTGTTCAAAACGTGACAGGAACGATGAAAGGTCGTCCACGTTCAAGTTGAGAGTGGGTAATTTAAAGTTGTAGAAATGTTTAGTTTGGCTGGATGATGATCCATTTTGTGCGTTATTATTCTGGTTTGCATCAGCACTTTGTGCTTGTAATTTTGCTGTCTCCAATTTAATACGCGCCAATTCCATTTCTTGTTGTAAAATAATTTCCTCTCGTTTCAATTTATTCTCTTCTTCCTGTTGAGCAATTTCTCTTAATCTATTTTCCTTGGCAATTTGCTTCATCTCACGTTCCTCTTCCTCTTTCTTTAATGCAGCCTTTTGTTCTGCTTCTTTTCTTTCATATTTTTCCAGTTCTGCCTCAGCAAACTGACGAAGTTCTTGAGATTTATAACCATATTCCCGACCAATTTTAACGAAATGGTCTATAGTAAGCATTTTGACTTTTATCTGTAAGTAATTATTGATAATTACTGATTAAAATAGTCAATAGTAGCTTCAGAGTAATTATTATACTTACTCAACTTAGAAATATTCAATATAAATAATCACAATAGTACTGAACTCTAATGTCTAAGTTCAACTAATAGACAATATTTTGTAACAATATTGTATCTAAATAATACTATATCATAAATAGTTATGATATCTGTTAACTATTATGTAATTACTTCACACAATTAATCTCAATATCCAATAATGTTGGGTATGATTCCTAGTAATTATATTGTTCAATGTACTAAGTCACTCTCTTAGTACCAGAAAAGTATATTAAATAATATACAATGGGTCTATTACCTCAAAGGTAGCTATAAGATTATTTTATTTTGTCAATATATATATTATATTATTATGCCCTAGGCATCTATTATAAATTGTAGTGCTACTTTCTTGGACTATCACTGCATAATTATGCAATGTCCCATATTAACCTTAAATATCAGAAAAAATTAATTAAATTAAATTACAAGGGTATTATTGCATATAATATCATATTATTAATGTAGTATTAATATATATCATGAGGACAAACAAAACAATGATGCAACTAAAGGGTACAAACAATGTTAAGACGCAAACAAGACATTTTCACAATTAAAAATGAATTTATGAACTAAATAAAACAAGCGGAAATGTCACAAGCCAAATGAAGGGTCAAGGTCTGACCCGAGGTCAACTTAATATTCAAAGTACACAAAAAAAAATGACTGCAAAAAATGATGACATCACAGGACTCATAACGGACGAAAATTTAACAATCATCAAATAAATGATAGTAAGAGGAGACTGGACGAAATAGTTAACAAACATGATACAAAACTAAAAAAAATTGTTAACTGAGTACGAATAAAATACGCCAGTTATCTACGGAACGGTACAGCTAACACAAATCGTCAAATGGTAGCAGATTTGGACAGACAGTCCAATGGCAAACCTCAATGGGGCTTCCAAAAGTGCAATCGTTTAACTGCCCTAAGAAACGACCGAAATCAATTCAGGCATCGTGAGAGCCACAGAATCTTATTTCGGTTCATCCTCCCTACCTCCCACGAATTAACAACACATTAAGACAACAAAAAGTACATTAAACATAGGTAAAAACATGCCGATGTAGGCAGAGGGCATGGACTTAGTAGCACTGTTTGCAATAACAACAGTTAAACACCTAGATTTATCTTTTCCGTTGCTTAGATCAGTGCTAAAGGTCGTCAACAGCTAGGCCTGTGCCTTTGACTGTCTGCTCCTGATGGGCAGGCAACGGTAGTCCATCTTGTGCATCTTGATCAATTTGAAACGAACTAGAGAGGCGTTGAAAATATGTCTTCTTCACTGCGACAATGCAACAGTGATGTCATGTTGCTATTCATGATCACGTGCGTCACGTCAGCTTCGTAATGATCATGTGAACGAAACTTGATCGTAAATATTTCATTAGAAAGTCATGAAAAAATTTTTGGTTTTTGGTTGTTTTTCGTCCCCACACACCGGGCACCACTGTTGCGTGGCGGTTTGCTCTGAACAATGTTCCATGTGATATGAATAAAACAATTATAAATTTCTGGCCATTGTTTTTTCATTGATGTGTTAGTTTTTTTTTGTTCAGTGATAGTGCATCGTGCCTTCGATGGAAGATTAAGCGAATGCGGGGGTGGAAGATTCCGAACAATAATTGAACCTTGGAATACGATTGATTTGATAAGTCATTTCATTGAGTCCGTACATTTAATCCACAGTTGTACACACAGGATGATCATTTCAATAGGGGTAGAGCATAAGTCCATATAAGTCATGCATAAATTAATCAATAACGTAGACTGCTGGTTTATGTGTCAATGTCCGTTTAAGGATACAATGCAGTATTGTCGTCAGAACATCACAGCTATATGCACGCGCAGCTAGACATGGCTACCTGCCGACAGTGAGACTGCGAGTCTGAATATTTCATATGAATTTGACGATTATTCTTCTCCTTCTGAGAATTCTAGTTAAATACTAACCTCCATAAATTTCCCTCTCATATAGAGTTCTAGGACTGACCCTGGTCCATCAAAAAAATGCATATATAAATGGCTATATCATGCCATTGAATTGGAAGGTTAGAAAAACACAGCTATTCAGCTTGGCGGTCAAGTAACAAAGGGTAGCGTTTCTTAGTTACCGACTGTGTCCTAAACAACGCTATACACGTCATGATCGATCGTGTATGGAGCGTTCAGTAATTGAAACATCTATCGCAATATATTAAATGCCTTAACCTTTTACAATTGCACGTCTGATAACCTTTAGCAGACGGCGTTAATATCATATACCGTAACACACACCTAATTTATTGCTGTGCGCTATTCCCTTTGATGAGAGTTTGCCAGCAGACATGATTAGCTAATGTGAGCCGGTTTCATTTAATTTTGAACGCCAGAGATCGAAAATCGTTGTAATATATCTCAACAGAGGAAGGTGGCGTTAAGTTTAAATGTATTTTTTGTTAGACATTGAGTATAGGATCAGATAATTTTGGAACAAAGGGAGGCGATTTTTATTAGTCCCCTTGTAAACTGTTCGCTAGGAAAAGTAATTAAACACGGTGAGCATAGCCAGATCAAAGTCATTGCTCGCTAGAAATGGCCATACAAGCGTAGACGTGAAGAAATTTGCACTGTTTAGCAAATTACGTTATGCTGATCTAAATCAAGAGAGATCATGAGTCTGGTTTTTGGCTTTAGGTGAGAAAGATCTTTGATTTGCATTCGAAACGTAGAATTCAACGTAGGTGCTAACATCTGGCAGAGAGTCTGGTTTTGGTCAATAGTGTAATAGTCTCTTTGATTTCAGAGATATATATATATACTAGAGCATTCTAACTCTAGTTATCCAGTACTCCATAGATTCAGAAGACATCTAGCTGCAATTCTAGAATCACTCGTATTGAGTAGTTTTTCTTAGTTTTTGTTGGAGAAGTCTTAGAAGTTTGTGTGAAGGTAATATATCTACTAGTAGTTTGAGTGATTTAACTAGTTAAATCGTCAATTATATTTTACTAGTTATTTTCTGTGCAGAGTGATTTACTAGTTAGGTCCGACATTTATATTTCTCTAGGTTTTACTGTGTTAAAATGGCTAGCAGAACAGATATTAATTTCTAGCTAAACTCTTCCAGCTATAATATAAATTTTATTAACTGCTAGTAACCAGTCAGAGAATATTCCAACCAACTACGTAAATGCACAGATTCATCATGAGTATTGACGAAATATGTATTTATTTCTAATTCACGATGACTGATTTGTTAAATGTCTATAATTTATTTCACGGAAGTTTTTAAACAATAAGACAAGCTCTAAGCTGTAGTTTATAATTTAAAGTTAAATAACCGAAGTGGATAAATATATTATATTTTACGCGGGGTAAGGATAGAATGTGAATACTATATATTGGTTAAGTATTTTGTATGTTTTTCTCTTTACACAGTATTTGGGTCAAACCCTAAACCTTACCAGCAGCTTCCATATGAACCTGAGAATAACTTTACAAAAGAACATTCTGATATAAATATCAGGGTTTTTCAAGGTGACCTGTCTGGTCTCGTGTTTTACACCCAGAAAGAGACAGAGTACCAACCCAAAGTATATTAAGAATAAATTGTAACTGGACTTATATAATATCCAGATTTCTCATTCCAAAGTTCATATACCTTCAGCCAGTTGTGGCGATACACTCAAACATTGACATTACCTGAATAACAACCAATGTGTTGTGAAGAAGATTTATCCTGAACAGATTTATTTACCTGACACTCAATTTAACGATTGAAGATTACAAGCTACTGTACACTGTGAACATTAGACCTCTTAAATTATTTTACTACCTGGACAAAAATTGAAGTGACATAATCAGCATCCTACAACCAGCCACGAATCCAGCGTTTCCCATCATTTGAATTAATTATTCTTTGGAGAAACTGGGGCTTGATTCGCCACTAACCAAACCTTGGATGGGCTGCATGTACCTTACGATTGTTCCAGATGTAGTGAAAGCACCTATTAGGTAAGAGTGAATGGTTGTGATCACAGGTCTGTCAGAGCGAGAGAAAGCCGGGATAAATAATTCTTTCATTGTATAACCCATGTACTAACTTTGTATTTTTTTATGCAAATTTTGCTAATGCTGTCCCTTTCAGAGTAGATTAACGTATAAACTCTGTTCTTTATTGTAAAGGGAAATCCCAGACCATAGCGTAAACACCTTTGACTCTTTGGGGGTTAATAACTTCTCTGCGAACGGGATCTTGTCTCAACAGAGGGAGGGAGGATTACACCTATGAGTCTAACTCTTTAATTAATTCATTAACTTATGTTTATTGTATTTGATTTGATATTCAAAATAATGTTGTTGTGAAGTTCTTTGTGATAAATAAAATTTACATAAACTTTATTCACGTGTGTCGGTCAGCTTGTTCCAAAAAGATCCCTATCCCATAGATATAGTTTTCATGTCTGTGCGTCTAATTGTCGTCACTTATATGGGTGTATATGTGAGTGGTGATATATATATATATATATATATATATATATATATATATATATATATATATATATATATAAATATATATATATATATATATATATATATATATATATATATATATATATATATATATATATAGTGTGGTAGAATGTCTGACTAACAAAGTCTTGTTGTAGAGATAGGCTGAATGAATGAGAGAAGTTTTCTAGATTTCAGGGACAGACTCTACCTATTTTTCCACCATCTCACTCGTGAAAATCTATTTCTTTGCCTTATCTCCCACTGAGCTATCACCTGTTCTAGTCCTATTTAGAGGGACCAATCTATGTCTTAATTCCCCTATCAAAAATCTACGACACTGAAGACAAATTACTGCCCCAAGTTCCATAGCCCATTGCGGTTGCTCCACAGTGCAACACGACCAGGGACGGATATTGATATGCCTGCAAGGAGCCGACAAGGCGTGAAGCCACTGCGAGCTAGCAAATGAAATCTACCTGCTTCCGACACCCCCCCTCCCCCCATATAATACACCGCCAGTTACCTGTAAGCTACCGTTCGTTCACTAAAGTAACGATAAACTCAATGAATTGCGAATTTAGAAAAAAAAATTTCCAATTTGCTGGATGTTTCCTGTACAGCGGGAGGGGGATGGGGGGGGGGGGGGGGGCTAGAGTTTACTGTCCCGAGTTTCATAGCCCATTGTGGTTGTTCCACAGCCAGCATGATGCCTTTTCCGCAGTTTCACTGAGCTTCTTCAGTGCCCTTGTTCTTGACTGTCCTCTTAACCACAACAGTTTCAATAGATCATACACCGAGGCAGCCACGAGCAGTCTTGCACCCACCTCTACAGCCATGACCCTTGCAGTGAACCCATCGTGTCTCAGGTCCACGGCCAGATCATTATACTTGGCCAGTTTGAACCAATGTTGCTCGTCCAATCTGGATTCAAATGGCTTGGTCAGTTCAATCATTACAACCTGATGCGATGAAGACGAATGCAGCACTATATCTGGCCGTCTTTGAGATTTTCTGATAAGTTCCTACATTAGAACAAGGACGTTGAGGCCTATCAATCAAGGCAAGATGTTTGTTTATGCAAGAAGAATCTCTCAGTCAAGTGAGATGTAGACTTCCCTCAGCGAGAGATACTTTTCAAGTTCTGTCAATCCTATTCTTTTGATCACTTGTTTTACACACAGACAACACAAGTGATTTATTATCACTTTCTTTTTACTACTGCTTCCAAATGTGACAAAGACCTAGTGGTCAAAACATTGGCCATTATTTTGAACCTATCTTCATTTGCCTTACTATAGAAATAACTATTACAATATGAGAAAGACAAATAACAATGGATAAAAAATAATGTGTATAAAGTGTGTGTAGTGATATAATGTTGTATGGAGAGCCCTTTAACTTCACAGAGAAACAGACAGACAGACAGACAAAGAGAATATCTCTAGACTTGTTATAATGCCTAGACACACAATAATCCATTTCTAACACTTCCATCAATAAAGAACACAAGCCAGCTTCACAATGTCTGTCATGTATAATCTCACTTCTGCAAGTACAATACCATGAATGGAGTAACAAGTCATATAAAGTGTAAATCTTCCACAAAAGACACGGAGTCTTCAACTTGATTTTGGCTGCAAAAGGGCTAGAGGCTCAGCAGCCCTAGTTAAACAACAACAACAGAGGCAAACAGACCTCTATCAAAATGACCAAAAAAAAATAACATAACATAACTTGCCATGAAGGACAAAACTTACTGATTATAAGTGAATATACTCAGCATCAAGTTGAACAATCGACAGCCATGGGTTGGGTGAAACAGCAATCATCTCTCTCTGACCTCCAAAAATGCCAGTCTCATCTCTCAGTATACCTCAAATCCTAATACACAAGACTCTTCATTCATGCTATCAATCCTCAAGCAGCTTTTATCATCACATGAGTTTCTTCATATCATGAGTTCTTACTTTTCCTCATAACAATTAACATTGCTTCATGCCAAAACAACCCATCCCACATATCAACATGTCTGTCATCCTTACAATACATATGTACTCCACAGCTAATAACTGTAACAAGCAACATTTTAGATGTTAACATTTGTTAAAATTTTTCAAAACATGAAGTGTATAATCCTTCTTAAAGAATAACTGAGAAAACCAGATGAAAACATTACAAGACTGTCCTTGTACTGGAACCACCATGGTAAGGGGAGAACATAATAAACATAGAAAAGAGAACTGGAGACAGACAAAAGGGATAAAGAAGACATGGAAAGTGCTGGAACAGAAGCACGTGACAGGAAGTGGCTAAGTTATTTATTGAAGGCATGTGCTCATTCACCAAAGATGTACTACAAATATCACATTTGTAAGGCTTCTCTCTGATATGTTTTCTTTTGTGTGTTTTCCAGCTGTTACAATAAGCAAATGATGTACTACAAACATCACATTTGTAAGGCTTCTTTCCTGTACGTATTCTTTTGTGTTTTGACAGATTACTATCACTAATAAAAGATGCCCCACAAGCATTACATTTTTAAGGTTTTTCTCCAATATGTACACTTTTGTGTGTTTTCAATTTGCTAGCCATTGTAAGTCTTCTCTCGCATATGCATTCTGTTGTGTCTTAACAGATTACTAGCATTAGTAAAAGATGCACCACATTTCTAAGCCTTTTCCCCATTGTGTACTCTTTTGTGTATTGACAGAGTCCTTGCAGCAGTAAAAGATGCACCACAAGCCTCACATTTGTAAGGCTCTTCTGCAGTATGTACACTGTTGTGTCTTTTCAATTTGTTAGAACGAGTAAAAGATGCACTACAAACATCATATTTGTAAGGCCTCTCTCCAGTATGTGTACTTTTGTGACTTGACAGATGACTAGGATTAACAAAAGATGCATTACAAACATCACATTTGTAAGGCCTCTCTCCAGTATGTATTCTTTTATGTACTTTCAGGTTATCAGCATGGGCAAAAGATGTACTACAAACATTACATTTGTAAGGCTTTTCTCCAGTATGTGTTCTTTTGTGACTTAACTCTTAGTATTTAGTTACGTGCATGATATAGGGGTTTCATTTCTTCACATTTTGATATATAACACTTTATGTTATCTTTATAAATAAATTATTTATTGCAAAATCTGTAATGGCAGTCATAAAAGGCCGCTCGTATACTAAGAGTTAATATATTATTAGAATCAACAAAAAATGCACCGCAATCATCACATTTGTAAAGCTCTTCTTAATTATGTACTCTTTTGTGTCTTATAAATTGGTTACGAAACGTAAAAGATACACTACAAACATCACATTTGTAAGGTTTTTCTCCAGTATGTGTTCTTTTGTGACTTGACAGATGACTAGAATTAACAAAAGATGCACTACAAACATCACATTTGTAAGGCCTCTCTCCAGTATGTATTCTTTTATGTACTTTCAGGTTATCAGCATCGGCAAAAGATGCACCACAATCATCACATTTGTAAAGCTCTTCTTCATTATGTACTCTTTTGTGTCTTATAAATTGGTTATGAAAAGTAAAAGATACACCACAAACATCACATTTGTAAGGTTTTTCTCCAGTATGTGTTCTTTTGTGACTTGACAGATGACTAGAATTAACAAAAGATGCACTACAAACATCACATTTGTAAGGCCTCTCTCCAGTATGTATTCTTTTATGTACTATCAGGTTATCAGCATGGGCAAAAGATGTACCACAAACATTACATCTGTAAGGCTTTTCTCCAGTATGTGTTCTTTTGTGACGTGACAGATGACTAGAATTAACAAAAGATGCATTACAAATATCACATTTGTAAGGCTTTTCTCCAGTATGTACTATTTTGTGTCTTTTCAATCTGCTAGGATAAATAAAAGATGCACCACAATCATCACATTTGTAAGGCCTCTCCCCAGTATGTATTCTTTTATGTGCTTTCAGGTTATCAGCATGGGCAAAAGATGTACCACAAACATTACATTTGTAAGGCTTTTCTCCAGTATGTGTTCTTTTGTGACTTAACAGATTATTAGAATCAACAAAAGATGCACCGCAATCATCACATTTGTAAAGCTCTTCTTCATTATGTACTCTTTTGTGTCTTATAAATTGGTTACGAAAAGTAAAAGATACACCACAAGCTTCACATTTGTAAGGTTTTTCTCCAGTATGTGTTCTTTTGTGACTTGACAGATGACTAGAATTAACAAAAGATGCACTACAAACATCACAATTGTAAGGCCTCTCTCCAGTATGTATTCTTTTATGTACTTTCAGGTTATCAGCATGGGCAAAAGATGTACCACAAACATTACATTTGTAAGGCTTTTCTCCAGTATGTGTTCTTTTGTGACTTGACAGATGACTAGAATTAACAAAAGATGCATTACAAATATCGCATTTGTAAGGCTTTTCTCCAGTATGTACTCTTTTGTGACTTATAAAGTGGTTACAAAAAGTAAAAGATGCACCACAAGCTTCACATTTGTACAGTTTTTCTCCAGTATGTGTTCTTTTGTGACTTGACAGATGACTAGAAACAACAAAAGACGCACTACAAACATCACATTTGTAAGGCCTCTCTCCAGTATGTATTCTTTTATGTACTTTCAGGTAATAAGCTTGAGCAAAAGATGCACTACAAACATTGCATTTGTAAGGCTTCTCTCCAGTATATATTTTTTTATGTGCTTTCAGGCTGTTATAATGAGCAAAAGATACACCATAAACATTACATTTGTATGGCTTCTTTCCTGGATGTTCTCTTTTGTGTTTATTCAGACAAGCACTATGGCTGTTAAGCTTCTTTCCACAAAGCATTTTCTTTGAATTTTTAATTTGTGTATTACTTTGTAATGCATCATTTATATCAGTCTTACCTGGCTGATCATTATTTTCAGACAAGGAAAACACTTTATCTGACTCTTCACTATAATTTTTACTGCATAATGTCAGCCGACAAACATTCATAGTCCCACAAACTTCTGCTGTCTTTTCTTGATGGCCTTTAAAATTCACAGATATTTCATATTCAGTTATTCTTGCCTCAGTGTTGTCTTCTTGTGTTTGTGCAGCACCAAAGTTACAATTTTTCTTGACTTCCATTGCAATTATTTTATTACTTTTGTCTCCCAGTAAAGCATCTGACAGTCCATCTTGTTTCCCAGTTTTCGGGTATTTGTCATCACAAATTATTTTCTTCTCAATTTGGAAATATTCTTGTCTGGAGAAGGGAAGTTGACAATGAAAGCTTGTAGTTGTATGTAAATCTGAAAATGGTGAGTTAAAACAAGTGATAAACATGTGTACTGAAAAACATTTTAAAAGTATTTTGTATTGTCAGTCTAAACTTCCCAGGTTTTCCTGAGAAATGACCTGATCAGTGGAAATATAAATTCCATTACATTCACTAACAATCATGACCTACTTTAATCTTATCACAAATTGCTAGCAAGTCATTTGTGTTAACTCCACTAACAAGAGAGACAATTCATGTAAATCTCTACACATAATGTCCAGATAAAAAATAGAAATGTTAAAAACATATAAAAAATTTAAATCAAATTTCATCAGTGCAAACATCCAATCAATGTCCTTAACTAAAATTTACAAACTGCATTGTTCATACACAACTGACAAGGTCTGTTAGATATGCTATCACTGGACTGATTTATTTAGTCTCTTTAGGTTAGTACAGAATCTCAAGTTTCCTGCCGACTTTCTTCTCTATATGGGTACGCATCATACCTCTTTTCTCATATAAATCAATGGGGTAAACATAAATAGGTACTTTATACATAGCATTACAAGGTGAGAGTTTATAAGGGTTAACAATCTATCTAACCGTTACCTTTCTTTATTTCACATAAGCTAAATTGGTCTTCCTTGTCACTTTCTGGCAGTTTTCTATCCACGTTGTCAACCACGTGGTGATGAATGTTTGGATCTTTAGTGCACTCATGACCATGATCAGCCTGACAAATAATGTGGGCAAGTAAAATAGTTAAAGCCATTTCATGATAAAATAAATTTCTTTGGTGTAGAAACTGGAACAAGATACCAGTTGTTCACTTTAGCAACATATCTGTACAAACAACCTGAGATAAATGGTTAAACAGTTAAGACCAGATATCTCAGAACAAGCACTGCTTTATGATACTACCTGATAACATCTTCAATGAATGTCCTGCTACCTCCAGTATCTGTTTCACACATTTTTATTTCCAGTTTATTGAGTTTTTTCCTATTAGCCCTTCTATTCCTTTCATAATGTGTCTTCACCTTGTCATGGTGGGAGAGCTTGTACACATTCATGGCCAAATGACAGAGCAGTACTGGCAGTAATAACAGTACCAGTAAGATCTTCCAAGCCAGACAGAATGAATAGACTAGCTTGTGTGCCCTATGACCTCAAAGCAGAGATATGCAGGCAGTAACACTGGTGAGTGTGGGGTCTCCAAAGCCAGACAGGTTAAAGGGATGGGACATCCTCATGTGTGCCCTCATGACACTGAGAGACAACTATGCCGGCAGCAATACTGCTAGCAGCCGGGTCTTCCAAGCCAAAGTGGTGGAAGAGCAGGAGCTAGACCAGGTGATACATAAACTGCAACCTTGCAGGCAGACTGCTCACAGCCAAGAATGGACTTGACAAAAGTTCCTGTTGAAACCACAAGCATTGGACCACAGATCTAATGAAACAGTGCACCCAATAAAGACATATATCTTTTTGTTCACTGCACCCATTTATAAAATATGTAGCATCATCACCACCCTTTCCTCCCCAAGTAGCACTGGCCTTTAACAAACTTATGCCAAGTCTTTCTGTCACGTGCCACTAGCTCAAGGTCTGTTCCTCCAACAGTATCTATACTGCTGCCAAAGTATATGAATGATTCTACATCATGTGGTGGTGTTTCTTCAAGTGCAATACTGTTATTGTTTTCTACATTTATTCTCATTATCTTTGTTTTCTCCGTTTATTTTTAGACCCACTTGCTATGATTGCTCATCAAGTATTTGCATTTTGTATTGCATCTGAGGCCGTAAGGAGGCAGCCCCTCCACCATGCAAAGGCACAACAGGCCAATCACCTGTTTGCTTTAAATCATGATTATGCAAACTACAAGAGAGAAAACCGGACTGATTCTAAAGGCGACGAACTGGAACGGACTACGGACTACGACTTATGGAACTTGGAACACAAGAAGTATAAATGGGAAGGAAGAGGAGCTGGTGGAAGAGATGAGGAAAGCAAAACTAGAAATCCTGGCTATAACAAAAACGAAGAAAAAAGGACAAGGAGTCATGGATCTCGATGGCAACACGTTGCTCTACAGTGGTGTACCCATATCTGAAAGAGCTAAAGGGGGCGTGGGTTGCATTGTGGCCCAAAATCAAAAAGATAGTATCAAGGGATGGAACTTTGTCTCGGAGCGCATTATGGTTGTAAAACTAAAAGGAGAAACCATAGTCAACCTGGTCATAGTGTATGGGCCAAATGAGGATGAGAGAGCAGAGGTCAAGGAGGAATTCTTTGAGCTGCTTCAAAGGACAGTGGATGACTGCCTAGATGAAGTTATTATGCTCGGAGATTTTAATGCCAGAGTTGGAAATGACCATGCTAGATGGGGTGGAGTTATCGGAAGATATGGAGAAGATACTCTCAATGACAATGGAAAGCGACTCCTTAGATTCTGCAGTGAGCAGAATCTGATCATTACAAACACAAAGTTCCCCCATAAGCGCACACATGCATACACTAGATGTGAACCAACCAAGAATGAGAAGTCAGTGATCGACTATGCCATTGTTCGGAGAAGCTCATTCAGATATGTCCGAGATGCAAGAGTCTGGAGGGGGCCAGAGATTGGAAGTGATCACTACCTGCTAACAATCAAACGAACAACTGAAAGAGTTGCTCAGCCTAGGAACTGCCCAACATCACGCAAGAAACCAAGTAAACGAGCAGGAGAAATGAGCATTAGGACCTACAAGCTGAGAGAGCCAGAAATTAAGACCAGATATCAGGGGCTTATTGCTACAGCAGTGAGCAACACAGAAGAACGACCTGATGACTTGGAAACCCTCTGAATAAATTCAAGGATATCATAAAGACAGCTGCTGCAGAAGCATGCGGTGAAGTCCGACTTGGGAACCAGAGAAAGAGGACACCTTGGTGGACAGAGGAAGTCAAAGAGAAAATAAGAGAGAAGAAAATGGCATGGAAACAATACTTAGGAGCTAAAAACACAACAGGACAAATGGAAAAATATAGAGAATATGTGACACTCAGAACAGAAGCAAAGAACAAAGTGCTAGCAGCAAAACAGAAGTCCTGGGAAGAATTTGGAGAAAAGCTAGAAAAAGATGCACAAGAAAACCAGAAATTGTTCTATAAGACCCTAAAGAACATGAGGAAAGAAAAACAATGCCCTCTCAAATTTATAAAGGACAAGCAAGGCAAATTGCTTACTGCCCCGAAGGAAGTAATGGAAAGATGGAAAGAATATTTCTCAGAACTCCTGGATGGTGAGCATGATGAAGCATCAGAAATGATAACCACTGACACAGAAGAGGAAACCAATGATGGTGAAGATGACATAAAGATGGAAGAACTGAGGGCAGCACTAGAGAAAATCAAGATGGGCAAAGCAGCAGGGCATGATGGTATAACACCAGAAATGGTTAAGTACATGGGAGCATCAGGCGACCTATTACTCTTAAGGGTCCTACAGGCAGCATGGTGCAACAAGACCATACCAAAGGATTGGGAGATTGCCATCATAACACCAATTTTCAAAAAGGGTGACAATCGACAATGTGGAAACCATAGAGGCATATCCCTCTCAGTGTCCCTGGTAAAATCTACTCTAGAATCCTAGAGCAGAGACTCCGACGCCTAGCTGAGCCACAATTGGATGAGGTCCAGTGCGGATTCCGAGCAAACCGAAGAACTCAAGACCTAATCTTCACACTCAGACAGCTGAGTGAAAAGGCCCTTGAGTATAAGAGTGAGATCCATCTTTGTTTCATAGATCTGGAAAAGGT
Organism: Oreohelix idahoensis; assembly: GCA_024509875.1. NCBI lineage: Eukaryota > Metazoa > Mollusca > Gastropoda > Stylommatophora > Oreohelicidae > Oreohelix > Oreohelix idahoensis. The sequence continues at coordinate 61,224 of JAMPIV010016485.1, read as the reverse complement.
GTTTGACAGGGTCCCCTGGAGCAAACTTTGGGACTGTTTGGCAAGGAAGAATATTCCAGCACCTCTGATTCATGCTATACAGAGCTTCTACAAGTCTTGCAGAAATTATGCGAGGACAGCAAACCATAAGTCAGAAGAGTTCAGGACCACCACTGGTGTAAGACAAGGTGATATCCTATCACCTTACCTCTTCATACTCCTTATGGACGATGTCATCAAGGCATGTAAGGAGAGAACAAGAAAGTATTCAGTGAGGTACTGGAAGATGAGACAGGTCTATATTTCGGAGCTGGCATTTGCTGATGATGTTGCCCTGATTGCTAAATCAGAGGCACATCTCCAATCCAACCTGCAAGTCTGGAAGGAAGAGCTGGAGAAGAGAGGGATGGTCATAAGCAGCTCTAAAACAAAATCCATGGTGATATCACGAGAAGAAAGAAAACATCAGATTAAGTTGGGAGAACAGGTCCTGGAGCAGGTCGACCACTTTAAATATCTCGGAGCTATTATAGACCGAAAGGGAGGCATCAAAGAAGAGTTGGCCACTCAAAAAGCAGCGGCTGGGAGACTTTTTCAGGCCATAAATCGTGGATTCCTCAGCAAGAAAGAGGTTGGTAAGAAAACGAAGATGGCTGTATACCGCTCCACCTATGTCCCAGTCTTGACACATGGATGCGAGTCGTGGGCAATGACTACAACCCACAAAAGCCAGATCCAAACCTCAGAAATGAGGTATCTGAGGAAAGTGGTTGAAGTAACAAGAAGAGACATGGTCCGCAACCAGATGATCCGTCAAGGCCTAAAATCCCATCCGCTGCAGACCCAAATAGAACAGTCCCAACTAAGATGGTTTGGCCATGTCTGCAGAATGGGAGAAGATCGGCTACCATGACAAGCATGGGAAACAAAGAGCCAGGGATCCAGACCTCCAGGACGACCCAGAGTCCGCTGGGAGGACAACATTAGACAATCTTTGAAGGACCGAGGACTAGAATTGAACCAGGCCAGGAAGAAGACAGCTGATAGAATGGTCTGGCGCTCTCTCTTCCAAACCTCTACACCTCACGGTAGAAGGGGAACGACTAAGTAAGTAAGTATTGCATCTGATTACAGTTGTTGTTGTTTAACTTTTTGTCAGTTTGATGTTATTTTTTTTACTGCAAGCTATAAACTCCTGGAAAAATTACTTTAGGCCTTTTAGTGCATTAAAAGCGTGTGTTTAAAACATTTTATTATTTATTTTTTATTACTGATTTGAATGACTAAATCAGCTGAGTTACTGCAAATGTAATAAGAGCTATTCTTTATTTATACTCACCTGACCTACAAATGGGGAAAATTCAAGAAATAACATCATGAATCGATCATCCACCAATTTTTTGGAAATAAAAAACACACTATGAAAAAGACTGCAACTTTGGTGTGAAAAGATATAATGTAACGTTAGGGAGGGATTAGACAATTCTAAAGATTAATGATCAATCTGATTTTCTGTGGTCTGGTGATATCCATGTTGCTTTGTGCATTAGTTTATGTGGAAACATGTTTCCTCCTATAGCCAGTTGAACTGAAGCACAGGAGTTTGTGAACAGTTCCCCATTTTCATTCATTGTTCCTGGTCTGTGATTTCCCACGATTTCTTCAAAGCCACTCTTGTTGTACCTATCTTAGCATTTCGATCACCCATCAAAACTGTGATGTCTGTTCTTCTAATTTTTATCTATTATTAGCATATATACTCGGCATTGCCCAAGTACACAAAAAATAACTGAACTTTTAACATATCACATGGTTGCAGTACTTCTGAGCCACCATTATTATCTGAGCAACCAGGACCAACCCTCCACGGTTAATTCTCAGATTAACCCAATGACAAACTATACATCTCAGCTCCAGCATATCTACTCCAATCATGTCCTCCCTTATACCTCTCACTCTGAGCAAACCTATTCCAACCATCTCCTCCACTACATCTTTCACCTCCAGAACATCTAATTCAATCTTGTCCTTCACCATACCTCTCACCTCCAGCACATCTACTCCAATCATGTCCTTCACACCTTTCACCTCTAGTACATCTATTCCAATCATTTCCTCCATTGTGTCTACTTTAGTGTGGCTACTTTGAGGGAGACCAAGAGTATGCAGTTCAATCATCCATAAAGGGTGAGGGAAAGGGGCTTCCATAGAAATAACCTTATCTTCTATGGCAATGAAAGCCATATTGTAAATATCATTGCTGTAACCTTTTCCACTTCAGGGTATATTAACTGAGTCTGTTGTTTAACATTTTCTGTAAGATCATCTCTGTATTTCATCCTTAGTGCTAGTGGGTCACCAACTCTACAGGTTCTAAGTAGAATGTCTTCTGATGTTTCTTCCTGTGTGCGATAATGAAGACTCTAAAAGTAGATAACCTAAAAAAATTGCGACCCCTGATCTTGTTGAATCTTTTTTTTTTTAAATAGGGAAATCCATTGATAAATTGACCCAAAAATTAATGTTAAGGGAAACAATACAATTAATGTCTAACTTTCATTACCAAAAAAAAAAAAAAAAAAAAATGTCCCGTTTCTGTTGGGACATACCGACAGACGTTGAAATATATATATCTAAGATCATTTGTAGTCTGGTGTAAAATTCTTCTTTTGCTGATTTTTCTTTATCATTGGTTGGTGCATATCACTGGATACATCTTTTTATTATTTTTGTTGTTACACATCTTTCTTCTGCCATCAATGGTACCTATACCTTGTAGCGGTATGGCAGCTTGCATACCCTGACAATCCCCAGAGCTATGCCAGTGGGAGTTTTACTCCTGGTAGGTTCAACCAAGCTGGACAGGTCTGTGTGGGTAGGGGTCAGACAAAAGCTGGTACCCTGGTCCTCCAGGTTGGGGGTTTTAGCATAGGGCTGACACCCCTGTCTATGTAAAAAAAAAACAATGAAGTTACGGAAACAACAATAAATGAACAAACTTTGCTGCGGGATGGACATTCAGAATCTGTGGCTCGTATGACTGTCAGTGGTGAAAGCTGAAAAGAAGCCACTGACATGAAAACAGATGTCCTGACTGCAAAAAATGATACAAGAATAGGATTTTGGAATATCAGGACAATGAACGAGATAGGTAAACTAAAACAGGTCACGGCAGAAATGAGAAACTATAGGTTACACATTCTAGGGATAAGCGAGAGCAGATGGACAGGGGCAGAAAAAGTTAAAACAGCAACAGGAGAAACAGTACTTTACTCTGGAAGAGAGGACGGACAGCACAATGAAGGCATAGCCATTATTCTACAGAAAGGGATAGAAAGGACATTACTGCAATGGAAACCCATAAAGAACAGATTGATAAGATTAAGATTGAGAGGGAGATTCACCAATACTACAATAATACAATGCAATGCACCAACGAATGATAGCGATGAAGAGGTCAAGGATAAATTCTATCAACAACTGCAGAAAGAAATGGAAGACACACCTAGATATGATCTTGTTATAGTAATGGGAGACCTAAATGCAAAAGTTGGTACACACAATACATATAATGAAAGAACAATGGGGAAATGCAGCAGCGGAACAGCAAACAAAAATGGGGATAAACTAATAAGTTTCTGTAGCATTAACAGCCTGGTCATTAGAGGAACACTTTTCCCACATAAAGAAATTCACAAATTAACATGGGAATCACCAAATGGTCGGGACAGAAACCAGATAGACCACATCATGGTTAACGGTAGATGGAGACATGCATTACAAGATGTAAAGGTAAGAAGAGGTGCAGATGTGGGAAGTGATCACCATTTAGTAGTAGCAAAACTGAAAGTGAAACTAAGAAGGGCTGGACCAACTGTAACTACACAGAAAAGGTTTGACATCAGCAAATTGAAGGACCCCCTTTGTTGTACACTCACCAAACACAAAATAAATGCGATCATTAACTATGACTACGAAGTAGCGTAAAATGACAGTGTAGTGACAGGATTCTACTCTCAAAGTGTTTATATTAGATGTAGATTTCAAGCAGAAATCTAGTGTGATTCTAATTCAATTGGGGATAAACCCATCTCATCAGGAGTTATGAGATTCGGGTAAGATTTAGGCTAGTATAGCCACCAGAGATATTTGAACAGTTCAAGGGTATCGTAACCGTCATGGAAGGGTATGGACGCCCAAAGAAAATATGTATGATTGCCGACTAAAAGAAGATGTGCAGGAAAGCACCGAAGTGAAATACTATGTATATGGAAGGAAGACAAAATATGTCCAGTGGAATTCCTAAGAATAAAATATATGAAGGAAATAATAATTATGCTATGGAAGCACTAATAGAAAGATAAGTTTTGATAGCCTAAAGAATTTTGAAGAAGCATGGACTTATGCAGAAATAATTTATGAAATGCCAGAATCGATGATTTAAATGAAACTGTCAAATTGTATTAAGAGCAATGTGTCGCTCATATAAGTTCCTGTGTTGAATAACGTGAAAGTCGTTTAAACACAGAAGTTTTTCGAGAAATGATTTCCAGTTGGAAGCATGTATTTGTAGAGATATAACCAGTTAATATTTGATGACAGTTAGTCAGATGAAAAGACTTAGAAACAAAGAACAGTTCAATTATGAAGAAAAAACTGTGGCCAGAATTTTGGTGACTACATTTCAGAACATGAATACAATATCCCTAGACATCATTCAACATACTGGAGCCAGAAGGAAAAGTTCCTTAACACCCTTACCAGAAAAGCTTTTGCGGCCAACATAAAGAAACGATATCAATTTGCCAAAAGTCAGGAAAAGACATTGACTGATGATATAGACCAGAATTTCAACACCATTTCAACAATATATAAGGAAAGCAGCAAATCATGCTTGGGATTCCAGGAAAGGAAGAAGCAAGACTGGATAACACCAGAAACATTAAACACCATAACGATGAGAAAGGAAATGAAAAGAAAGAAAACAGAAGCGAAGTCCCCCAGGTTAAAGCAACTATATAGCGAACAGTACAGTCAGCTGGACAAGGAAGTTAAACGCCAAACCCGAGCCAACAAAAGGAATTTCCTAGACGATCTTGCAAGACAGGCAGAGGAGGCAGCACTGAGAAATGAACAAAGCACAGTATACAAAATAACTAAATTCATCAGCGGAAAACGAGGTGCAAACAGCATTACATTAGTAAGAGATAAGCAAGGAAATCTCATCACGACAGCAGAGGGACAGGAAACAAGATGGGCAGAGCACTTCAGAGAAACTCTGAACAAGGAACCACCAGAGACACAATTTAATGTTCCTGAGGCTAAAAAAGATCTAGATGTAAATACAGACATTCCACGAAAAGAAGAAATCATCACAGCAATCAAAGGGTTAAAGAATGGAAAAGCTCCTGGCCATGATTACTTAAATGCAGAGCTATTTAAGACAGACCCTGAGCTAGCAGCAGAACTATTAGAACCACTATTTGCACAAATCTGAAAAACGGGGACAACACCATCAGAGTGGAACAAAGGAATAATTGTCAAATTGCCCAAGAAGGGAGATCTTGCAGACTGCAATAATTGGAGAGGCATCACTCTTCTCTCAGTTCCCAGCAAAATACTAGGCAGGATAATTATACAGAGAATTTCAAAGGCAGTAGACCACAAACTGAGGAAAGAACAAGCAGGATTTAGAAAGAACAGAAGATGTGTAGATCATATATTCACTCTCAGGAACATTATAGAGCAGTGCTCAGAATGGCAAAGACAGCTGTACATTAATTTCGTTGATTTTGAAAAGGCTTTTGACAGCATACATAGAGACAGTTTATGGAAAATACTGAGGGCTTATGGAATTCCAAGCTGCATAGTGTCAATCATAAAAAGCCTCTATGCCAACTTTACGTGCAGTGTTGGGCAGAGCAACCTAACCTTTGAGGTGAAGACAGGAGTATGACAGGGTTGCCCCTTATCAACCACTCTATTTTTAACAGTCATAGACTGGGTGATGCGCCAGACAACAGAGGGCAATCCAAGAGGAATAAGATGGACTACATTTTCTACATTGGAAGATCTGGAATATGCAGATGACATTGCACTACTAGCACATTCACATCAACACATCCAGGAAAAAACGGATAGACTTAATAAGTTTAGCCAGCAGGTGGGCTTGAACATCAATTTAAAGAAGTCTGAGGTCATGACACTCAATGTGAGCAACCCTGAGCCCATATCAGTAAGGAATCAGCAACTGTTACAGACAGATACCTTCACATACCTAGGATGCATAGTAACACCAGACGGAGGGGCAGGCAAAGACATCAACATCAGAATGAATAAGGCAAGAACAGCCTTCTTTAGCCTAAACAACATCTGGAAGTCCTCCCAATACAGCACAAGCACAAAATTAAGATTATATCAGAGCTGTGTGCTTTCTGTGCTTCTCTATGGTGTGGAATGCTGGAGAGTTACAGAGAAGGAAATGTCGAAATTGTCCTCTTTTCACACAACATGCCTAAGACAAATTCACAGAATCTTTTGGCCAAATACCATCGCCAACCAAGATCTGCTTACTCGTAGCAAGCAAGAGGACATGAACACCATCATAGCTGGCAGACGCTGGAGCTGGGTTGGTCATGTCCTCAGAAGAGACCCCGATGCCATCACAAGAACAGCTATGCTTTGGACCCCTGAAGGAATACGAAAGAGGCCGACCAAAAACTACCTGGCGGAGGACTGTGGAGGCTGAGATGCAAAGAATGAACCAGAGTTGGGGCACTGTACGAAGGATGGCCACTGACCGAGCAAAGCGGAATCAATTTGTTGTTGCCATACAAGACGCCACTAGGCGTGATGGCCACTGACTGCTTTGTCGGTTGGTGGCTAAGGATAAAAAAAAAGACATCTTTCTGAGTCAAGATTTATGACTGACATGACATTTCCCTTGAAAATTTGAATATTGGACACTTCAGCTTATCTCACTGTAGCAAAACCAGCCCCAACTCTCTGAATATTTTCATAGTGAAGAGAAATCACTGTAGGAATGACGCATAACATATGCTTCACAGCGACTGGAAGAAAATGAACTTTTTTTCGCAGACAATCAAATGAGGCTAAAACTGTGTGTATGTCTGAGAAACAAGTATCTGTACATAAAAAACAACAACAACGTACAGGCCACAGAATAGAGAAGAGTACAACAACAGCAAATACCAATCAAATCACAAGCCTAATAGAGCTTAGAGGGTATAAAATCTAGCTCAGACTTGACTCAAGACACTTTCCTGAACTCACATTGAAGCACACTGAGCTTTATGAGGCAATGAGTGACTTGAAATATTGCTGAGCTAATAGCTATGCAACCCTCAAAGTTGTCTCATAAAAGATAAGATGCTCAGCAATACAAAATAACGGTGAAAGACCAACAAAGGAGACTAAAGATTTTAAGAGATGGAAAAAGCTAATGGCATTCCAGCATAGGCCATCCAAGGTATGGGAAAAGGAAGAGATACCAGCAGAATGGAAGGAAGGATATCTGGTTAAGTTGCCTAAGATTAGGAAATTTACAAGAGTGCACAAATTATAGAGGAATAATGTTACTATCAGTGCTAGGAAAAGTATTAAACAGGATTATCTTTGAGAGACTAAAAGAGTACATAGACAAGAAACTGAGAGAAGAACAAGCAGGTTTTTGACGAAACAGATCATGTACAGATCAGATGGAACCCAAAGATGCAGTAATAGAGAATGCAGTCAGCGACCCATAGCTTGACTGCTTGCATCAGCGAACCAGAGCTGGTCAAGACCATACTCCACCTCCACGTGGTGGTCCTGGAAACAGTCTGCAGCAGTGCAGTCTGGCTGAGCGAGTACGGATCAAAGAGGGAAGGCAAACCCGGTCCCAAAAAATGCCGTGTAGAAGTCGGATGTGTCGACCGAAAGGTGCAGATATCACAGCTACGGTGTAAACAGACACAACGCAACCACCGTCCTTTTCAGGGCGAATGAGGAAGAAGAAGAAGAAGAAGACCAGATAGCCACTTTGAGAATAATAGTTGAACAAAGTCTGGAATGGAATTCACCACTATACATTGGATTTGTGGACTATGAAAAGGCATTTGACAGTGTAGACAGAGAATCACTTTGGAATTTGATGAGGCATTATGGAGTTCCCCTGAAGATCATTAATTTAATAAAGAAAACATATGAAGACATGACATGCAGAGTTCTTCACGAAAGGCAGCTTACGGAACCATTTGGGATAAGAACAGGAGTTCGACAGGGATGCCTCTTGTCTCCATTTCTTTTCTTACTGGCAATAGACTGGGTTATGAGATCATTGACAACACACAACAGAAATGGAATCCAGTGGACTCTGACTAAGCAGTTGGATGATCTGGATTTTGCTGATGACTTGGCTCTTCTGTCCCATAACCGTAATCAGATACAGGACAAATTAAAAACACTCGATGAGAGGTCACAGCAATTGGGTCTGAAAATACACAGGGGAAAGACAAAAATAATGAGAATAAATGCAGGTAATGATAACAGGGTTGAACTTGAAGAAACACCAATACAAGATGTAGAATCGTACATATATCTTGGCAGTAATATAGAGAAAGTTGGAGGGACAGACAGCGATATCAAAATAAGAATACAAAAGGCAAGAGGAGCTTTCATTGCATTGGGAAATATATGGAGATCAAGAGAAATCGGATCCAACACAAAAATAAGAATCTTCAACTCAAATATGAAGTCAGTCCTATTATATGGCTCTGAGACATGGAGAACAACAAAGACAACAACCAAAAAGCTACAGACTTTCATAAATGGGTGCTTGCATAGAATAGAAGGATTAAAATGGTATGACAAGGTTACCAACGTGGAACTGAGGACAAGAACTAGACAAGTGCCAGTGGAACAAGAGATGAGAAGAAGACGATGGCGATGGATTGGACACACACACTGAGGAGACCTGTTGATAGCATTACAAGGCAGTCCTCGTTCTGGAACCCCCAGGGCAAGAGAGGCAGAGGTAGACCAAGAAGCACATGGAGAAGAGAGCTTTAAACAGAGGTGAAAGGAAAACGTGGAAAGAACTTGAGATGATGGCACATGACAGGAGGACTTGGCATGTGTTTGTTGAAGGCCTATGCTCCTTTGGGAGTGAAGGGTTATGATGATGATGTTAAGTGCCCTCTCACACCCCCCCCCCCCCCCCTTAAAAAAAAAACTCAAGACACCTTCCTGAACTCACATCGAAGCACACTGAGCTTAATCAGGAAATGAGCATCTTGAAACATCGCCAAGCTAATAGCCATATAGCCCTCAAAAGTAGAGTCATGTCTGGGGGAGGGGGGGGGGGGGATGTTGAAAAATTAGTATATATATATCGCTTTGCATATTTTCCACTAATATATTGTAAATTTGTCTTTAAAATGATGTTGATATTTTCAAAATATGATTGTGATATAAAACATATATACATGTTTCTGTATCACCACATGGAAACCAAACTAAGATACTTGTTTTAAAACCTGATAAATAATGTACAGGCAGCACTGGCACAGCTGGCGAGTCCTTTTCAGGACTTCATAATGCTGGCAGATCGATAATGTTAGTCCTTGTCAGGACTTAGTATCTAAATGCTGCATGGGCTAGTAGTACTTATCCTTTTTAGGGCTACTTCTTCTAGCTGACAGAAGCTATGATGCAGTTAACAGAGTTCCCTAAACTGCTTTCTGGTATAACCAATTGCACTAGTACTGGAACCAAGACAGATCACATGGTTGAAAATAAATCCAAGTGAGAATTATTATAATTTAACAGGGTATTTCCTTATAGAATTTAATGCATGTCTAGACCTGAAATATGAATGTAATTACATTTATGTATAAATATAAGATGAACTCCCACAACAGACCTCATGACAGTGTTGCCAAAATTAGGACTCTGATTATAAATGGAGAAGTCAGCCATCGGAAGAAATCTTAGACGTTAGTTAAGCAAAATTATATAGACGGCTTGGTTTGGTCTATTAGCTCCGTATATAGAAATTCACAGCCAAAGATATTTGCACACGCTGAAAAGGATGGCACTCACAAGCAGATTCTACACAAGCATGCCTTGTGAAGTGATTTTATAAGAAACTGCCTCAGTCACAAAAGCATGGACATGGCCATGTCTTAATCTTGGAAGTTGCCATCAAGAAGAAAGATTCATCTATGTGAATGAACTTTATTATAAGTTAAGTAATTTAATAAGTGGAGAAGAGCATCATCAAGCAATCAGTGCCATTTCAAGCAACCATAATCACCACATACATGAGGAATAGATACTGACAGAAAAATGATATCTCGTGGTATATGTACCTCCTAGACATTTCGTAAAAGTCCTATTTATGTGTCTTATAAAGGAAGTCATTCAGTCTATTTGTGGGGAAATTTTCTAATGGCATTAGCTTTGTTTTTTCTGACTCATTTTAGTCAGTGGGGGCTAGATAAAATGAGCAGTCATATCTTGAACGTATCCACAAATAGATATACACATCCCTAGATTATAAGATAGAGGTCTTGAGAAAGTGACTTACTTCACAGCTTTCTTTCTACAGCTGTCATCTGCACCTGTGAAGCTTACTACCACTCTGTACTGTCATCCCCTAATTCAGATATAAATTCTTAGCTATTTGCACTATTTCTCATCTTGACCCTTTGGGAACTCCTCCTAATTATCCATCTCATCACACCTATGTTGAGTAAGTGCCGGTTTTAGTTCTGTATCTATAGTTCAAGATAATCTGTGATAAATGAAATTTTATATTGCTTGTGACATTTTAGTATTAGATTTATCATTATGGTAGTAATCATCTTTAGTAATTGTATTCTTTTTTTTTTTATGAATTCACATTAGTTTGCACTTTCATTTACCATCTGGTTTTTTTAATTTCTTGTCCCTGGTAGAGACACTGTAGTCATCACATATGTTATTTCTGTTACCTTTGTTCAAGTTAAATGCTCAACTACCTATTTTTATTCATCTTCTTATGGTGAGGTTGTTTGTGAGGTGATGACTGAATGGTGTGGCTGTGTGTATTGTGACAAATGTCATTGTCTGTGAAGTGATCACTTTAATGTAAGGATTTCTGTGATGATATCTGTAATTTTACAACTGAAATGTCTAGATGTCTATAATGTGATAACTTCCAAATGTGGTTGCCTTAAATTTTTGTGCCTATTCTAATGTTTCTAATAAACACATTACCTCAGCATCATCAATATAGATGAGTGGTCCATGCTCAGGACAGCCTCCTTCATATTTCATCTTGCACTTCTCACAATCTTAATAGAAATATTGACTACCATTAACCAGACAATACAATTAGTTATTTGAAAATTAATATGTTATATATAATAAACTCCCAGCAATTTTTCTTTTCTAGACTTTGTTATTGCATGTGTAAATATTTTGTAGCCAACAGTACACAATTCTATCTTTCAGATAGTGAATAACATGATTAGATAAACACAGAAATGCACTAATGTATTTTGAATACTAATTACTAATGAAAATTTCAATACACTAAAATATGTATAAATAAAGGTAATTAACAGGTACTCGTTGGACATAAAGGATGACACTAGCAACAGAAAAGAAAATATAAGTGATGGGCTTACCGGGAATCGAACCTAGGACCAACCAAACAGCACCATCGCCTTGCTGTGACAGTACATTGTGAAAGGACGCTCAGCCAATTTTGCACCCCAAAAAAAGTGCATTATTGGCTGAGGTCATTCTCATGACACTCACACAACTATGGTTTTTAGGACCCATGGACAGGAGCCGCGCTAGCGTAGTGGTTACCACACCGCTCTGGAGACCGGGTGATCCAGGATCAAACCCGGGCGATGGCATTTGAGGATTTTTCGTCAACCGGGATTTGGACTGGATTTACTCGAGACCTGGCGAGGACATTTGAAGAAGTCTTGTCGACCAGGGATTGGCGGCTCCTGAGCCGACCCAGCTCTAATGGGTACCTCCGAAATCGGCGACTATCTGCCTGAATGGCGAGGCACACCTTTCTCTGTACAAGAAAAAAAGAGATACTCACGTAAAATCAATGTCAGGTTAGACATTAATAATAACCTGAGATTTCGCCTCGAGTATTAGCGGGCGTACGAAAGAAAAAAAAAAGAAAAAAACAGGACCCATGGACGACCCAAAGAGTTTAAAGACACAATCACTAAAATAACTTTCCTATCAACAAGTATAGACCAAATAAAAGCTGAAATGCTTGTGTCCAATAATGTGTAGTGGAAGACGTATAACACAGAATAGATGGGCAGGTTAAAGTCACGGATGGGTGAACTCTTAAATAAATAAAGGTAATTAACAGGTACTCGTTGGACATAAAGGATGACACTGTGTTATTCGTCTTCCACTACACATTATTGGACACAAGTATTTCGGCCTTTATTTGGTCTATACTTGCTGACAGGAAAGTCATATTAGTGACCGCGTCTTTAAACTGTCTGGGTCGTCCACGGGTCCTATATCATAGTTGTGTGAGTGTCATGAGAATGACCTCAGCCAATAATGCACTTTTTTGGGGGGGGGTGAAAAACTGGCCGAGCATCCTTTCACGATGCCTGTCACAGCAAGACGATGGCGCCATTTGGTTGGTCCTAGGTTCGATTCTCGGTAAGCCTATCACTTATATTTTCTATTCTATTGTCTAGTGTCATCCTGTATATCCAACGAGTACATGTTAATTACCTTTATTTATTTATTTACTAATGTATATACTGTTCCCAGGACTCAAGGTGTCCTCCATTATTTAAAATATGTATACAAAATGGAATTTGTATAGTGGCAACAACAAAAAAACTGGAAAAAAAGCCTCTTACAGACATCCTAAAAAATCTGAAAGTGCAAGAAAATTGTATTTGAGTGAAATAGCTCTAACAAAGCAAGCCAATGAGAGTTCTGTATTTTAATAAATGTATACAAAGAAGAAGATGGAGTCTAATTATTAAATGAAATACAGAAAACTGCTAATGAAAACAATAACAAGTAGCATAAACTTACACAGATAATTTACTTCAACTGGAAACAACAAGGATGTGGAACTGGTCATTTGATCTAGCTTGACAGGGGACACACATTTTTCTTGCTCACATTTCACTTCTGTCTTGATTGTGTGTATCTGGAAATATTGTTTTTTAACATGTTCAATGACAAGTTTTAAACAAATCCATAATAATTTAACCATAAAATAGAGTAGATCATGATGGTCTAGGACAAAATACCCCATCATCATGTTATTTATTAGTACCGTATGGAGCAATGGCCTTCAAAAAACAATCTCCAAGCCTTTCTGTCCTACATAATTCACTCAAGGTTTTTCCATGTCTGCCTTATCGCTTTCATGTCTGTCACCAGTTCTCTTCATACATGCCACATGCTATGGTTTACCCATAATCTGTACAAGGTGTTTGCGTTTTCAGATGTGTACACCCTGTACATAATTTCTGTACAGGTTTTCTAACCCATTCTTCTTATTACTTTGTCTCAGAGTTCTTTTATAAGGTCTTATTGAACACAGGATTTCCCAGTCTGTTAGTGATAATTAAGCACAGAAATAGACTAAATGATGACACCATCACATTATGTTTACAGTGTAAAATAAACTCAGACATTTATTGTTTGGGTTTTAAAATAAGTGAAGACCTGCTTTAAAAGGCAAAGTCCCCGTGCCTCATTTATAAAACAGCCCGATGTAATTGAAAATATTTTTACACAAATTAACTCTTTTGATATGTTTTTTTTTTCAGTCTTTCTACAGGTTTTGCGGGTCTTTGTACAGGATTTAGGATTTTTCGTATAGGTTTTTCATCTCTGAGGTGTGGCATGTATGTCTCTTCTCCATTTTTGTGTGTCCCTCTACATAACTGTCAACCTTCTGAGACAAAAACCTGTACACCAGACCAGTAAATACCCATAAAAACCAGTACAAACACCCATCTCCCTTGTTAAAAAAATATATTAATATTTTATATGTGACGTGGTTTTAAAACGATAAATGACATGAATTAATTAATATTTTAATTAGTGTAATATAAAACACACTAATAAAGTCTAATGATGTTCTTTATGGACCGCGAGTCTGCTGGGAGGACAACATTAGACAATCTTTGAAGGACCGAGGACTAGAATGGAACCAGGCCAGGAAGAAGACAGCTGATAGAATAGTCTGGCGCTCTCCCTTCCAAACCTCTACACCTCACGGTAGAAGGGGAACGACTAAGTAAGTAAGTAAGATGTTCTTTATGTAAATTAGAAATGCTGTGAGTGATAATCGTTTAAAACGTGAATTATATCCTTCGAAGTTATCACAACATGGTGATCTTTGTGTTAGTTTTTTTCAATGCACCAGAAAATCAATAACTTTATAACTGAAGTCATATTATGACTGCAACTGTGGTGATGATATATATATATATACTCCTAAGACTTGTTCAGTATCCATCTGGCTCCTTCCCACCCGCAGGGGGTGTGTTTGGTGTAGTGCATCGGTTTTATTATCGAGGTTTGCTCCTCTAGATTGTTGTTTAGCCTGGAGGTTCACACCCTCAGTTACCAGGACTACCGCAAGGAGGATGTGGCTCTTCACCATGCACAACGATCTTTAAGGTATGAGAGGTTTTGCTAGGCCAAGAGACTGACACCGCAATGGTCGCTCCTTTTATGAAAAATGAATTCACTAGGCCAAGGGTGAAGCAAGGAGGAGAATCCACTGCCCACAACACCAACCCATCATATCCCCTGTCTGTACAACAGACTAGGCCCCCTGCCTCAGAGAAAATATATTACCTTCTCCTTGAGAACAACATATGATTGCCTTACATTACAGTATTCTTTTTTTTTTGTTTTGTTTATTTCATGATGAAAAATATCCTGTTCAACATCTGATGGGTTATAATTAGGATATATATTGTTTTCAAATCCAAATAATATGAATAACTGGTGGCCTCATATCTATCAATTCATTGTAAATAGGGCAAATCAAAATTACCAATTTTGTGTGCATGTAAAAAAACAAATAAACAAAAATAATATTCAGTGGGACGGGTGTAAAGGCCTGGTGTTTACAGTTAGATATTTAATTGACTTTCACTTGCCATAAGTCCTATGTATTGTAAGAACATCATCAGACCTTCACCTTCCCAATTATTTTGTATTAACTTTTGTTCTGGTTGAATGCTGTTTGACTATATTTTGCAGTTCCCTAGGTCTGTCTATTCTCATCACCTCTTCTATATTTATAGGTAAATTTGAAGCCTGAATATAATATAATATTGGGATTCTCATTTGTTCATACCTCTTACATTTTAACAAGAAATGTTCTATATTATTGTCTTGAAGACATCCTGCAAAATAAGTTCTTCTATTCTGAAATAGCCTTTTCCCAGCTGTAGCCTGAGAAGTTTCTTATTACTGGGAATTTTCAATTTCCTAGATATCTGTTATTATCTCTTTAATAAAGCTTTTAATCCTGGTGATTAACTCATCCCTACATTTAGTAGATTTTTATCAGATCAACCTTTCTCAGCTTCTTTATCTGCCTTTTCATTTCCCTCTATGCTAACATGTGAAGGTATCCAAGCTATTAAGACTGAACATCCTCTAGAATATACGTATGTAGTAGCCAGAAATATCTCCTCTACAATATCAGGTCTTCTGCATTCTTGTAAGTTTCTTAGTGCTTGTTATTCCTATCCCTAATTTGCCATCTTCTCCTTAGTTATTAGATGAATTCACAAACTCAAAGAACTGGGCAACACTGGATCCTGTTTTACTCCAACAGCTAGATCACAGAAGTTAGTAATATTTCTTGCAGCCTCCTGGAGTAAAATTGGTAACAGAATAATGCAAATTTACGACAATGCATATACGTTTTAGTAACTGATTTGAGTATGTTAGCACAGTAACTATTTACCAAATACAATAACAAGAAAACTTACTTCACCATCTGGTTCCATTTTTATATTCTCATTTGATAAAAGGCTCTGTGTTTCCATGATTCTTACAGTCTGGCAAAAGATATAAAACAAGTGAGTGATGAATCAGGCCGTAAGGAGGCAGCCCCTCCACCATGCAAAGGCACAACAGGCCAATCACCTGTTTGCTTTAAATCATGATTACGCGAACTACAAGAGAGAAAACCGGACTGATTCTAAAGGCGACGAACTGGAACGGACTACGGACTACGACTTATGGAACTTGGAACACAAGAAGTATAAATGGGAAGGAAGAGGAGCTGGTGGAAGAGATGAAGAAAGCAAAACTAGAAATCCTGGCTATAACGGAAACGAAGAAAAAAGGACAAGGAGTCATGGATCTCGATGGCAACATGTTGCTCTACAGTGGTGTACCCATATCTGAAAGGCTAAAGGGGGCGTGGGTTGCATTGTGGCCCAAAATCAAAAAGATAGTATCAAGGGATGGAACTTTGTCTCGGAGCGCATTATGGTTGTAAAACTAAAAGAAGGAGAAACCATAGTCAACCTGGTCATAGTGTATGGGCCAAATGAGGATGAGAGAGCAGAGGTCAAGGAGGAATACTTCGAGCTGCTTCAAAGGACAGTGGATGACTGCCTAGATGAAGTTATTATGCTCGGAGATTTTAATGCCAGAGTTGGAAATGACCATGCTAGATGGGGTGGAGTTATCGGAAGATATGGAGAAGATACTCTCAATGACAATGGAAAGCGACTCCTTAGATTCTGCAGTGAGCAGAATCTGATCATTACAAACACAAAGTTCCCCCATAAGCGCATACATGCATACACTAGATGTGAACCAACCAAGAATGAGAAGTCAGTGATCGACTATGCCATTGTTCGGAGAAGCTCATTCAGATATGTCCGAGATGCAAGAGTCTGGAGGGGGCCAGAGATTGGAAGTGATCACTACCTGCTAACAATCAAACGAACAACTGAAAGAGTTGCTCAGCCTAGGAACTGCCCAACATCACGCAAGAAACCAAGTAAACGAGCAGGAGAAATGAGCATTAGGACCTACAAGCTGAGAGAGCCAGAAATTAAGACCAGATATCAGGGGCTTATTGCTACAGCAGTGAGCAACACAGAAGAATGACCTGATGACTTGGAAACCCTCTGGAATAAATTCAAGGATATCATAAAGACAGCTGCTGCAGAAGCATGCGGTGAAGTCCGACTTGGGAACCAGAGAAAGAGGACACCTTGGTGGACAGAGGAAGTCAAAGAGAAAATAAGAGAGAAGAAAATGGCATGGAAACAATACTTAGGAGCTAAAAACACAACAGGACAAATGGAAAAATATAGAGAATATGTGACACTCAGAACAGAAGCAAAGAACAAAGTGCTAGCAGCAAAACAGAAGTCCTGGGAAGAATTTGGAGAAAAGCTAGAAAAAGATGCACAAGAAAACCAGAAATTGTTCTATAAGACATTAAAGAACATGAGGAAAGAAAAACAATGCCCTCTCAAATTTATAAAGGACAAGCAAGGCAAATTGCTTACTGCCCCGAAGGAAGTAATGGAAAGATGGAAAGAATATTTCTCAGAACTCCTGGATGGTGAGCATGATGAAGCATCAGAAATGATAACCACTGACACAGCAGAGGAAACCAATGATGGTGAAGATGACATAAAGATGGAAGAACTGAGGGCAGCACTAGAGAAAATCAAGATGGGCAAAGCAGCAGGGCATGATGGTATAACACCAGAAATGGTTAAGTACATGGGAGCATCAGGCGACCTATTACTCTTAAAGGTCCTACAGGCAGCATGGTGCAACAAGACCATACCAAAGGATTGGGAGATTGCCATCATAACACCAATTTTCAAAAAGGGTGACAATCGACAATGTGGAAACCATAGAGGCATATCCCTTCTCAGTGTCCCTGGTAAAATCTACTCTAGAATCCTAGAGCAGAGACTCCGACGCCTAGCTGAGCCACAATTGGATGAGGTCCAGTGCGGATTCCGAGCAAACCGAAGTACTCAAGACCTAATCTTCACACTCAGACAGCTGAGTGAAAAGGCCCTTGAGTATAAGAGTGAGATCCATCTTTGTTTCATAGATCTGGAAAAGGCGTTTGACAGGGTCCCCTGGAGCAAACTTTGGGACTGTTTGGCAAGGAAGAATATTCCAGAACCTCTGATTCATGCTATACAGAGCTTCTACAAGTCTTGCAGAAATTATGTGAGGACAGCAAACCATAAGTCAGAAGAGTTCAGGACCACCACTGGTGTAAGACAAGGTGATATCCTGTCACCTTACCTCTTCATACTCCTTATGGACGATGTCATCAAGGCATGTAAGGAGAGAACAAGAAAGTATTCAGTGGGGTACTGGAAGATGAGACAGGTCTATATTTCGGAGCTGGCATTTGCTGATGATGTTGCCCTGATTGCTAAATCAGAGGCACATCTCCAATCCAACCTGCAAGTCTGGAAGGAAGAGCTGGAGAAGAGAGGGATGGTCATAAGCAGCTCTAAAACAAAATCCATGGTGATATCACGAGAAGAAAGAAAACATCAGATTAAGTTGGGAGAACAGGTCCTGGAGCAGGTCGACCACTTTAAATATCTTGGAGCTATTATAGACCGAAAGGGAGGCATCAAAGAAGAGTTGGCCACTCGAAAAGCAGCGGCTGGGAGACTTTTTCAGGCCATAAATCGTGGATTCCTCAGCAAGAAAGAGGTTGGTAAGAAAATGAAGATGGCTGTATACCGCTCCACCTATGTCCCAGTCTTGACATATGGATGCGAGTCGTGGGAAATGACTACAACCCACAAAAGCCAGATCCAAACCTCAGAAATGAGGTATCTGAGGAAAGTGGTTGAAGTAACAAGAAGAGACATGGTCCGCAACCAGACGATCCATCAAGGCCTAAAATCCCATCCGCTGCAGACCCAAATAGAACAGTCCCAACTAAGATGGTTTGGCCATGTCTGCAGAATGGGAGAAGATCGGCTACCACGACAAGCATGGGAAACAAAGAGCCAGGGATCCAGACCTCCAGGACGACCCAGAGTCCGCTGGGAGGACAACATTAGACAATCTTTGAAGGACCGAGGACTAGAATGGAACCAGGCCAGGAAGAAGACAGCTGATAGAATGGTCTGGCGCTCTCTCTTCCAAACCTCTACACCTCACGGTGGAAGGGGAACGACTAAGTAAGTAAGAGTGATGAATCATGTTCTAACATGATAGATGATATTCAATTAAAGCTAGCAATAGAAACAGATCATTCAGTTGAACACTAAAATGTTAAGTTTCTGGTTAAGAATCTAGCAGTAGTGGGACATGTACTCTTCATCTCTTGTTCTTGTAGTAGACTTCCTATCCGCAACAGGACCTCCTGGATGCACCCTCGCTCGAAGCATTGGCACCTAATTGACTATGTAATTGTTAGGAAGAAGGACAGGCAAGATGTCCGGGTGACCAAGTCCATGTGTGGTGCCGAATGCTGGACTGATCATCGCCTCATTGTGTCTAAACTTAAAATTCGTATCCAACCTGCCAGGCGCCCTCAGGGAAAGAAAACTCAAAAAAGGCTGGATATTACCAAACTAAAGAAGACAAAAATTAAACAGTCATTCACTGACACCCTAGAAGACCATCTCAAATCTATCTCGTTAGACGGCCAAAGTGCGGAAACAAATTGGACAGCCCTAAGCGAGCAGATCTACAACACTGCTACAGAGGTCCTGGGTCCTTCCATCAAGAAACAAAATGACTGGTTTGATGAGAACTCAGATGATATAAAGAAGATGTTGGCTGAGAAACACCATCTCCATAAAGCATATTTAAATGATCCAAAATCTACATCCAAGAAAGACGCTTTCAACAACATGCGTAGAATCGTCCAACATAAACTACGCCAGATGCGGGATTCATGGCTGAGTAATAAAGCAGATGAGCTCCAAGGCTTTGCTGACAGCCATGACTTGAAAAATTTTTACCATGCACTCAAAGCGGTCTATGGTCCAACATCATCAGGATCATTTCCCCTTCTTAATGCAGATGGAAAAACACTAATTACAGACAAGGAAAAAATTCTCCAACGCTGGGTCAAACACTTTAATAATATTCTGAACCAGCCATCATCTATTAACGATGAAGCCATCAACCGACTGCCCCAAATTCCTATAAATGAAGCACTAGATGTTATACCGACTTTGGAGGAGACTCAAAAAGCGATTCGTCAACTTTCTAGTGGAAAGGCCCCCGGCTCCGATTCAATTCCTGTTGAGGTCTATAAAGATGGCGGTACAGTTCTGATAGAGAAACTTCACATGATCTTCCAGCAAATGTGGCAGAGTGAAACCATCCCACACAATCTCAAGGATGCGTCAATTATACATCTTTATAAACGTAAAGGTAATCGCCAAGACTGTAACAATCATCGAGGCATCTCACTACTATCAATCACTGGGAAGATATTTGCCAGAATCCTTCTTAATAGCCTTACGGCTCATCTTGACAAAGGTCTTCTACCTGAAAGTCAGTGTGGATTCCGGAAAGAACGTGGAACCACCGATATGGTGTTCGCTGCAAGACAGCTTCAAGAAAAATGCCAAGAACAGCACTGTGACCTGTACACAGCTTTCATCGACTTGACAAAGGCGTTCGACACAGTCAGTAGAGAGGGTCTATGGAAGATCATGGCAAAATACGGCTGCCCAAAGAAATTTATCTCAGTAGTGCAGCAACTGCATGATGGAATGCAGGCTAGAGTTCAGGAAAACGGTGAGCTGTCGGAGCCTTTCCCCGTCTCAAATGGAGTTAAACAAGGGTGTGTACTTGCACCAAAGCTTTTCAGTATCATGTTTTCTGCTATGCTGACTGATGCTTTCAGAGATGGGGGCACAGGAATCGACATCAGATATCGTATTGATGGAAAATTGTTTAACCTTAGGAGGCTTCAAGCAAAAACCAAGGTCAAATCACACACCATCAGGGATCTTCTGTTTGCTGACGATTGTACCCTCATTGCTGGCTCAGAGGCTGATCTGCAGCGTAGCGTTGATAGATTCTCTGAAGCCTGCTCCAACTTTGGGCTTACCATCAACACGGGGGAAAACAGAAATCATGTACCAACCAGCTCCTGGCACAATTTATACTGAGCCAGTCATCAAGGTAAATGGTGAGAAACTGAATGTTGTGAACAGGTTCACATACCTTGGTAGTACACTATCCCAGAACATCGTCATTGATGATGAGGTGAACACCAGGATCTCCAAAGCCAGCAGCACATTTGGCAGACTATACACCAACGTTTGGCATCGAAGTGGCATTAGTCTACAGTCAAAGCTGAAGGTATACACAGCTGCGGTGCTTCCAGTGCTGCTTTATGCATGTGAAACATGGACTGTATACAGGCGCCACGTAAAAAAGCTCAACCACTTCCATACAGTCTGTCTCAGGAAGATAATGAACATCAAATGGCAAGACAAGATCCCAGATACCGCCGTTCTTGACACAGCTGGTATCCCTAGCATCGATACTATTCTGATGCAGTCACAGATTCGCTGGGCAGGTCATGTAGTCCGCATGCCAGACCATCGACTGCCAAAGATACTCTTTTATGGTGAGATGCAGAAGGGTAGACGCTCCCATGGTGGCCAGAAAAAGCGCTTCAAAAACACGCTTAAGGCTTCATTAAAAACCTTTGACATAAACCCAGACACATGGGAAGCTGCTGCGCAAGACCGAACTGCCTGGCGCACATCTCTTCGTAAAGGTGCAGTGGCATGCGAATCTTCCAGAAGAGCAGCAGCGGAACAGCGGAGACAAGCTAGAAAAGATCGTGAAATAAAACCTTCACATGAAGCAAACATTCCCTGCCCACACTGTCCGAGATCCTTCCAGGCCCGCATCGGGCTCATCAGTCACCTTCGTACTCATAGACTATCCTAACATCCTAATAAATTGGATGAACAGAGTGGTCTTCATCACTTGTGATGGACGAACAACAGTAGATTTGTAGGTGTACTATTCTATGCAGATCTTATGTTCTTTTCTAAAAAAAATTGTACTTATTCATGTAGTGGTAGATTTGTGGAAGACATGCTGATCAACGCAGATCTTTTGTTCTACCCTCAACAAAGATGTACATCAAAGGTTGAGAAGGATATATGTCTCTATCAACTCAAAATGGAAATAAACAAACAAACAATAAACTACCTGTTGCTGTAATCTTTGACGGAGTTTCAAACGTCAATTTATTTGTCGTAATTTTTTTCACCCTGGACAAAGTTGGGTAACTATGTCTTAACTTTGCTGTGTCAGGTTGATTAGGGGTTATCTTCCTTTTTGGTTCATTCATTGGGTTTGACCTTTAGGGTCAAAGGAAAACAGTTCTGGGCTATGTGCCATGCGCAGTTGTTGAGCGCTAAATTAGACTTCCGTCAGGTAGAGATGCGAACTGGCTTCTGTGGGACGTGAATGTCCGTTGTATTTTGGGGAAGGAAAATCTTCGAAGTGACTGTGTTGTCAGTTCTCCCCAGTGATTTACTGTACATCAGGAATGATGACAGTGTTGTTTCTTGTGTTCTGAGGATTCGTTTCAAGGTAACACCGACTTTATCATTACTATGCATTCGGTTGCAGAAATTGTTAAAGGATTACCTAGCCGTGAGAACAGCTCACAGTTCCTATAATGCAGAACCTACATTCTGTGCTCGAGGTAGCCATTTAAGATTATTCGTCTTCATTTGATCAGAAGTCCAGTGACGAAGTTATATATGGTGGAAACCGCAGGTTGGCGGTATACTTATACAAACATTATAGCTGGGTTTATGCAACCTGCTTAATGAAGAATACACAGCTGACGTCATATCGAGGCTCTGTGTAATGGCCACTATTCTACCGCATGAAAAGATGTAACTGGCGTGTTATGCCAAGTTGAACGACGGCCCTGGTAATAGGATTACATGAGTTAAGGGCTCGTCCTTTGTATGACGGAGTTATTAAGGTATCTGATGCGTTCAGTCAGGGATACCAAAGCGGCATTATGAACTGTACATTAAAGAACATACCACTATCGACCATGCCCACATATTTGAATGTTCACCAGCCTTAGAATGCCTGATATGTACCAAGCGATTTCAATTAACATGATGTACATGATCCTGTTTACATTGACTGTTCCTGTGTGATTCTACTGTTAGTCCTGTGAATAAATGTATGAACTGTCACCAGTAGTTTCAACCATCATTGGCTTCAGTACGAGTGTGACTGGGTGTATTGTGTAACTATATATGAGCCTAAACGCATTTGCGTCTCTACACACCCATGTCTCATCATCATCGTACAAGGACCATGTATGCTGTCAGCGTGAGTGACCCAGATCTTCACTGCACAATTACACTGTTCAGGTGACATCAACACGCATACCGGGCCAACTACACATCAACATTTGCATCACCCATAAAAAAACCAAATAACATTTCTGGTGGCCAGAAAGTTCTATTTCATCTCCTTAGTTCTACTTATTCAGTTCTTCTCTACAGCCACATTACAGATTATTCGCTAAATTGGATCCTCCTGTAATATTTGATATAAACAAATAGGAAAAGCACTCAAGTTGTAATATTTGTTATAAACAAATAGGAAAAGCACTCAAGTTGTAATATTTGTTATAAACAAATAGGAAAAGCACTCAAGTCCACAAAGGTGTAATTTTACAGAAGGATGTTAAAAATATATTAGACAGCTAAAAAGAGTAATGAGGTCACTGTACAAAGGAAGCTTATTAGTCATGTTAGAGGAAAGCAACTGATATTCTTCAGACATGTTATGAGACGAAGAAAGACAGAATATATTGTGACAACAGGAAAGAATGAAGAACAAAGGGACAGAGAACAACAAAGAAGATATTGGATGGTTTTTACATCGTGGCATGAAAGAGGTCAATAACAGAATTGATAAATAATACTGGAAACAGGAAGTTGTAGAGAGATATGATCACCTTTGCCATCATGCAGGGTACATGAAGAAGAAATGAATTTGTTTCTCATTCATTCCGAAAGCAGCAAAAATGTCTCAAGTGCCTACGCAAATGTAAATTTGATTATGTTTTGTCAGATCATCTCACAGGTTAGTTGACAGATCAGGCACATAGATAAGGAGGCACAGGGGGCATGCATTACATGGGGATTATTAGAAAATGACACCCAGAGGGGTGCAACTTTATCAAAAGCTTCTGTATCGCATAGAGTCACAGTAGCACTGTGCTTTGTGCACTGGCTTTCCAACTCCGCAGTCCATGGTTGAAGCCCCACTTGAAGTTGGATATTTGTAGACCAAAATGGCTCCAGGGCTGACCCAGCCTCATGAATTGGGTACCAGAGCAACTCTGGGATGGTTGAAAGTGGCCAGCATGATGCTGACCACATCAACCCTAGTGTGCCATATGGTCAAGAAATTATGGGCCTAACACCATATTCCCAATATGTCTCAATGGGGGTATAACAGGATCCCTTAACCGCCTACCCCTCCCCCTCTATTTTTTAACCTCTGCATCACACACAGCAAGAAGCATTGAGTTCTCTTTGCTATTGAACTTAGAATCTGTAAAGTTGTCAATCTATTGGCACTTTGCCTGAAGTACAGAGATGATCCAGCCTACGATTTTGGACATCAGACTCAGTTAAGATACTGGAAGTTGGCTACAGTGACGAAATCTACAATGTAACTTTCTTTGTCATAGAAGACAAGGTTATTTTTATGGGAGTGGAAAAACTGCATACTCTTGGTCTCCTTCAAAGTAACTGAACTGAAGTAAATAACCTAACCACTGAGGCGAGAAAGGTGACCTATGACATGTTTGTTCTGACCAGATACATGGATGAAAATTAACCAAAGCTGTTGCCAGACCCATGGGGCACATATTCCATCATCGTTGATTGAGGTCCCTACCATACATGAGGAATATTTTTTCTAGATGCTCCTGGTGGAACAAAAAAAAAACATTTGTCACAAACAATTTAGTTGTCAAGGTGCAAAGACAGAGAAGAGTAGCTCTCCCTGTTTCTTCCTCAGCCATTCTTTCTTCTTTGAACCTTAGCCACAAACTGTCAAAGCAGTCAGTGGTCATCATGCCTGGTGGTGTCTTGCAGGGCAGCAACAAATTGCTTCCACCTTGTTTGGTCACCAGCCATCCTTCATACAGTGCCCCAGCTCTGGTTCATTCTTTACATCTCGGCCTCAACAGTTCTCCGCCAAGTTGTTTTTGGTCGGTCTCTCTTTCGCTTTCTTTCAGGGGTCCATAACATAGCTGTTTTGTGATGGCATCAGGGTCTCTTTTGAGGATGAGGCCAACTCAACTCCAGCATCTGCCAGCTAAGATGGTGTGCATGCCCTCTTGGTTACTCTTGGGTGGTGATGGTATTTGGCCAAAAGATTCTGAGAATTTTTCTTAGGTAGATTGTGTGGAAGAAGGACAATTTCGACATTTTCTTCTCTGTTACTCTCCAGTATTCCACACCATAGAGAAACACAGAAAGTACACAGCTCTCAAATAATCTTAATTTCATGTTTGTGCTGTACTGAGAGGACTTCCAGATGTTGTTTAGACTAGGAAAGGCTGTTCTCGGTTTATTCATTCTGTTGTTGATGTTTTTATTCCTTCATCTGGTGTTACTGTGCATCCTAGGTATGTAAATGTGTTCGTCTGTTCCAGCTTCTGGTTCCTTATTGTTATGAGCTCAGGACTGCCCACATTGAGTGTCATGACTTCTGTCTTCTTTAGACTGATGTTCAGACCCACTTGTTTGCTATTCTTATTCAGTCTATCTGTTTTTTTCTTGGATATGTGAATGTGAATTCCCCAGGAATTACTGCTACATTATTTCCTGAGTTCAAGCAGCACATACTGGATTTACACTTCTATTGGACTTGGCCACCAATGACACCCATGTTTGCAACATTCGTTAGCTGCTCAAGTTCTAAAGAAGTGTTAACTGATTGTTTGGGATGAGCGCACAATGGCCCATAATAGAGCTTTAGAGGCGATAGACAAAACATTGCAAGACATATGGAACTGTAAAGCTCCAATGAGAGGAGTAACTGTAATGCTGCCTGTTGGCAAACGCTGCCAGTCATTCCAAAGGGAACAAAATAAGATGAAATCCAAGCTTGCCTTAACTCTTCTTTGTAGTGCCATGTCATGATAATAAACTTTTCTACAAACATTAGAGCACATCTTATTGGAGATTTGCTGCCTGGCCAGTTTACACAAAAGTTATTTCAGCTTGGAGAAGGAAAAGTACAAAAGTGATGGTACTTTAAACTTTGCTCCAGTTAGCACAGTGATCAAGTCAGTTGATGAGCTGGTAACAAAGGTATTTCCAAACCTTCAACAAAATTACCAAAATAAATGGCTATGTGAAAGAGTTACGCTTGCACCAAAAAGATGTAACATCAACAATCAACTTTTGGATTCAAAACCTGGAAGCTCCCATACCTACAAATCAGTTGACTCTGTTATGAATACATCAGAGGTTCTCAATTATCCTACAGAATTCTTGAATTCATAACAACCAACAGGACTATCTCCTCATTGACTTCAGCTAAAAGTAGGAGCACCAATCATGCATCTTCACAACTTGGATCAACCTCAACTTTGCAACGCCACAAGACTCGTGGTTAAAAAAACTAAGCCTATGTTATCAAAGCTACTATTCTTACTGGCTGC
The DNA here is from genome assembly GCA_024509875.1 of Oreohelix idahoensis. Classification (NCBI taxonomy): domain Eukaryota; kingdom Metazoa; phylum Mollusca; class Gastropoda; order Stylommatophora; family Oreohelicidae; genus Oreohelix; species Oreohelix idahoensis. The sequence goes on along the minus strand of JAMPIV010016485.1, from coordinate 34,496 downwards.
AACAAGGGTGATGCTTTAATGCCACTTTTAGATTGAGAAAGTTTGTTGCTGTTCTATAAGATGCCACCAGGCGTGATGGTCTCTGATTACTTCGTCAGTCAGCAGCCAAGGACCAAAGACAAATAAATAACCTAATATTTTTATTCTCTGTTGTTGATACTTCCAACATTTTAGTAGAAAATGCTCTATATTATTTTCTTGTAGACACTGTACACAGTAAGGTTCTTCTATTCTAAAATAGCCCATTCCAAGTTGTAGACTAAATATTTTCTTATTGCTAAGAATTTTTAGTTCTCTAGGTATTGGCATGTTCAATGGTTGTGATTATTTGTTCAATAATCTTATCTCATCATCAATATGTATTACGACACCCCCCCCCCCCCCCAACCCCCACTTTCCCGTGACATCATCACTAATCCGTATATATTGTTTCCTTGTTATGTAATGTTTACTTAGACTAATTCTCTAGCTGTTCTACCCAATAGAGATAAGCGATAACTTTCTACCTAACCGGCCACTGCAAACTGGAATACCGTCGTTCAACAAATTAAATAGTATCTATATGGGAAAGTCTCACGTTACATCTCCTTTAAGAATGTTGGGTCCCTGACAGGATCAGATTAACAGCATTATCATCAATATTGATTACGAGTGACGTCTCAAATAGTGTGCCAACTTCATGAAAGAAGTTCAAGCACTAAGCCTACATGAAAGCGAACGAAGAAGACGATGAATCTTGGTGTCCGGAAGCAGGGTCGCCAATTTTTATTTTTAAAGAAAAAGACCACAAATTTTGCTTTCTTTAAAAATTTGTTGGCGTTAAAAAAAAAAAAATCGTTTTGCTTTATTTTTCCCATGCTTAAATTTAATGGATTGAAAGCAGTAGGCGTGTATTTAATTATATCAAAGAAATACAAAAGATAACGATTGATACTAATATAAATTGCAAGCCCTTACTCATGGTCATCTGGACATCTAAGCCACAGCTTCATTCCCCTTATACATTATGACCTACTGATTGTTAGCATTTTAAAAATATCTGGTTGTGGACGAAGAAGGTGTGTGTTTGAGGCAGGATAGCCACGAAAACGACTAGAGTCTGACAAGCTGCATCGGATATTGCATAAACCATGGTTGGTTGTAATAACTCAATGTGGTCTGGTGTGAAAGACGTGACTCTTCACTGTGTGCAACCTTACTGGTTACGTCACAGTGAGTTGAAATGAGAATCATATAAAGAATATTTTTGCGATATAAACACATCTTCAGAATCTGAAGCTGCTCGAGCTAATCCTCTCCCATTTGAAAAACCGTCATCTACTAGGTGGCTCCTGTGAAAAAAAAGTTATGTTTAATATTTTTTATGAACTGGGATGAGCTAAATGCTTATATCGCTTTTGCTAAGCTCGCCCAGGAAAAGTTAGATACAAAATTCAAAACTTGTCAGACCACAAAAATACCCGTGCTTTGTGTTGTTGCACTAAAATTTAAATGGTCTATTTCAGTGAAACTAAGCCGATTCTCATATAATCTGTACCAAGAACTATTACTGCACCATCATAATCTTCAGAACAGAATGTGTGAGTCAGTTGTTTGTGTGTGTGTGTATAAAGTAGCCGTTCAACCCTTGATGAGTAATAATTAGGACGAATTCTTCTTCTTTGATCCATAGCCACCGACCGTCAATGCAGTCAGTGGTCATCACGCCTTTGTGGCGTCTTGTAGGGCAGCAACAAATTGATACAGTGCCACAACTCTGGTTCATTCTTTGCATCTCGGCTTCCACAGTTCTCCGCCAAGTTGTTTTTGTGCTGCCTCTCTTTCGCTTTCCTTCGGGGGTCCATAGCATAGCTGTTCTTGTAATGATATCAAAGTCCGTTCTGAGGACGTGGCCAACACAACTCCAGCGTCTGCCAGCTATGATCGTGTGCATGTCCTCCTGGTTACTCCAATAAGCACTTCTTGGTTGGTGATGGTATTCGGCCAAAAGATTCGGAGAATTTTCCTTAGGCAGATTGTGTGGAAGGAGGACAGTTTCGACATTTCCTTCTCTGTTACTCTCTAGCATTTTGCACAATAGAGAAGCACAGAAAGTTGTGGCAGATATTATGATTAATATAATTCATATATCTATTTTTTTTTTTGTCTACACTTGTCTTTTACCTTTCTTTCGCTCTTTTTTCTTTCTTTTGCATACGCTCGATTGTTAACATAAAACCCACCTACACCCAGAATCCGTCTCTTTTTCTAATTTAGCAACGCATTTTATTGCTGTTAGCTAAGTTCTTTGATGAGAGATCTTCTTCTTCTTTGATCCATTACCACCAACCGTCAAAGCAGTCAGTGGCCATCACGCCTTGTGGCGTCTTTAGGGCAGCAACAAACTGATTCCACTTTGCTCGGTCGGCGGTCATCCTTCGTACAGTGCCCCAACTCTGGTTCACTCTCTGCATCTCAGCCTCCACAGCCCTCTGCCAAGTTGTTTTTGGTCGGCCTCTCCCTCGCCTTCCCCCGGGGGTCCATAGCATAGCTGTTCTTGTGATGGTATCAGGGTCCCTTTTGAGGACGTGACCAACCCAACTCCAGCGTCTGCCAGCCACGATGGTTCGCATGTCCTCCCGGTTACTCCGAATAAGTAGTTCTTGGTTGCTGATGGGCTTCTTCTTCTTTGATCCTTAGCCGCCGACCGTCAAAGCAGTCAGTGGCCATCACGCCTAGTGGCGTCTTGTAGGGCAACAACAAATTGATTCCACTTTGCTCGGTCGGTGGCCATCCTTCGTACAGTGCCCCAACTCTGGTTCATTTTTTGCATCTCAGCCTCCACAGTCCTCCGCCAGGTTGTTTTTGGTCGGCCTCTCTTTCGTTTTCCTTCAGGGGTCCAAAGCATAGCTGTTCTTGTGATGGCATCGGAGTCTCTTCTGAGGACATGGCCAACCCAGCTCCAGCGTCTGCCAGCTATGATGGTGTGCATGTCCTCTTGTTTGCTCCGAGTAAGCAGATCTTGGTTGGTGATGGTATTCGGCCAAAAGATTCGGTGAATTTTTCTTAGGCATGTTGTGGGAAAAGAGAACAATTTCGACATTTCCTTCTCTGTAACTCTCCAGCATTCTGCACCATAGAGAAGCACAGAAAGCACACAGCTCTGATACAATCTTAATTTTGTGCTTGTGCTGTATTGAGAGGACTTCCAGATAATGTTTAGGCTAAAAAAGGCTGTTCTTGCCTTATTCATTCTGATGTTGATGTCTTTGCCTGCCCCGCCGTCTGGTGTTACTATGCATCCTAGATATGTGAAGGTGTCTGTCTGTACCAGTTGCTGATTCCTTACTGATATGGGCTTAGGGTTGCTCACATTGAGCGTCATGACCTCTGACTTCCTTAAATTGATGTTCAAGCCCACTCGATCCAACACTGCACGTAAAGTTAGAATAGAGGCTTTTTATGATGGAAACAATGCGGCTGGGAATTCCATTAGCCCTCAGAATTTTCCATAGGCTGTCCCTGTGTATGCTGTCGAAAGCCTTTTCAAAATCAACAAAGTTAATGTACAGCTGTCTCTGCCACTCCGAGCACTGCTCTATAATGTTCCTGAGGGTAAATACATGATCTCCACATCTTCCGTTCCCTCCGAAGCACGCCCGTTCTTTCCTCAGTTTATGGCCAACTGCCCTTGAAATTCTCTGGATGATTATCCCGCCTAGTATTTTGCTGGGAACTGAGAGGAGAGTAATTCCTCTCCAGCCGTTGCAGTCTGCAAGGTCGCCCTTCCTGGGCAATTTGACAATTATTCCTTTACTCCACTCTGTTGGTGTTGTCTCAGTTTCCCAGACTTGTGCAAATAGTGGTTCTAATAGTTCTGCTGCCAGCTCAGGGTCTATCTTGAAAAGCTCAGCATTTAGATTGTCGTGACCAGGCGCTTTTCCATTTTTAGCCCTTTGATAGCTGTGATGATTTCTTCTTTTCGTGGAATGTCTGTATTTACTTCTAAGTCATTTTCAGCCTCAGGAACATTCAGCTGAGTCTCTGGTGATTCCCTACCCAGTGTCTCCCCGAAGTGCTCTGCCCATCTTGTTTTCTGCCCCTGTGCTGTGGTGATGAGATCTCCTTGCCCGTCTCCTACTAATGTTATGTTGTTTGCACCTCGTTTTCCACTGATAGCTTTAGTTATTTTATAAACTGTGCTCTGTTCATCTCTCAGCGCCGCCTTCTCCGCCTGTCTTGCAAGGTCATCCAGAAATGTCCTTTTGTTAGCACGGGTTTGATGCCCCACTTCCCTGTCCAGCTGACTGCACTGCTCACCATATATTGCCCCCAACCTGGGAGACCTAGCTTCTGTCCTCTTTCTTTTCATTTCCTTTCTCTTCGCTATGGTGTTTAGCGTTTCTGGTGTTATCCAGTCTTGGCTCTTTCTTTCCTGGAATCCCAAGCATGACTTGCTGCTTTCTTTGTATATTGCCGAGATGGTGTTGAATTTCTGGTTGACATCGTCGGTCGCTGTTCTTTCCTGGTTTTTGGTAATCAGATATCGTCTTTTTACGTCGACCACAAACGCTTTTCTGGTGAGGGGGTCCTTAAGTTTCATGATGTTATATCTTTTCTGTTTGACTGCAACTGGTCCAGCAGCTCTGAGCCTCACCTTCAGTCTTGCTACCACCAGGTGATGATCACTTCTCACATCCGTGCCTCTTTCCACTCTCACGTCTTGTAGTGCATGTCTCCATCTGCCATTGATCACCATGTGATCTATCTGGTTTTTGTCTCGTCCGTTAGGTGATTCCCATGTTAACTTGTGCACTTCTTTGTCCCCATTCTCATTTACTATTCCACCGCCGCATTTCCCCACCACTCCTTCGTTATAATTATTGTGTGTTCCAACTTTCGCATTTAGGTCTCCCATTACTATAATAAGATCGTACCTGGGTACAGTTTCCATTTCCTTTTGTACCTGTTGATAAAACTCGTCATTGATCTCTTCATCGCTGTCGTTTGTTGGTGCATAGCACTGTATAATTGTGGTGTTCGTGAATCTCCCTCTCAGTCTTGCTCTTATTAGTCTGTTGTTAATGAGTTTCCATTCCAGTGATGAGATATCGAATCGTTGTAATTAGACCAGACAGGATAATAAGGGAGACAATTGTCTACCATTTTCCCCTGGTCTGTTCGCCTATAAGTTAATTATTCACGGTGAAAGATTTGAGATGAAAGACGAGAGAGTCTGGTTTCGGCATTGGTGCAAAGAATTCGTTTTATTCGCAGAATGAGCAAGGAAATGTGTAAATCTGGGCGTAGGTGTTAAATGTATTAAGTCTGGGCTAATTTCTTTCATTTATATATTTAAACCTCAGCATTTTAAGATCCATCATTCAGACTCCACAGTTTCTCTAGGCAAGCTAGCTTCGTTCTAAAAAAAATCACTGTATTAGTGAAGTCCTTAGTTTCGTTGGAGAAATAGTCTTAGTAGTTCTGTGTTGAGGTAATTATTATTATTATAGTTCTCTAGATTTCCGTGCAGAGTGATTAAATAGATAGTCAGTCATATTTCTCCAGGTTTTTACTGTGTTACAGTGGATAGCAAATAAATAATAATTTCTAGCTAAACTATAATATAAATTTTTATTAACTGCTAGTAACAAGTCAGAGAATATTTTAACCGACTAGTAAATGCACTGAGCATTGTGAGCATTGTGAGCATTGACGATAAATTCTAGTCATTTAAAAAAATTTAATCATCATGAATTATATATATACATACATACATACATACATACATACATACATACATACATACATACATACATACATACATACATACATACATACATACATACATACATACATACATACATACATATATATATATGTATGTATGTATGTATGTATGTATGTATGTATGTATGTATGTATGTATATATATAATTCATGATGATTAAATTTTTTTAAATGACTAGAATTTATTTCACGGGAGTTTAAACGATAAGACAAGCTCTAAGCTTGTAGCTTATAATTTAGCGTTAAATAACCGAAGTGAATATAATATATGATACTTACGCGAGGTAGGATAGGATTGTGTATAATATTATGAATTAAGTATTCTGTATGTTTCTTTTTATTTTATACAGTATTTGGGTCAAGCCCAAAATCTACCAGCGGTTTCAGTATATATGAGAATAACCATAAGAAGAAACATTTTGTACTTAAATACGTGGGTTTCCAAGATAAACCTGTCTGGCATTGTGTTTGCATCCAGAAAAGACAGAGTACCCACCCAACGAACATTAAGACTAAATGCCGTAACTGGGCCTATCGAGCCAGATGATATTTTATTTCTTAAATCGCATGTACATTCAGCCCCTGTGGCGAAAAATTACAAACAGGAACATTTCCGACGTTTGACCAATTGTGGTGTGACCAAGAAATTTTATACTGAGAGAAGTTACAAACCTGTCATCTCCTAAGTACTGAAAACCTCGAGATTCTGACATCGTGAGCCCGTTAAAAAATTTCTTACCTGAACTGATTCAAGTGGCATAAACAGTAATCCTAAAATATAGTTGTAAAGTGAACGCCCCCCGGAACATTGGATGAAACCTGTATCTGCAGAGCTGGGGTTCTCTTTATCAAAAGAACACGGATTCAATGTGTGTGTGTGTGTCCTAAAGATTGCGCCAGAAGGTGAAATAAATCAAGTTTATAGGTAAGAAAGAATGTCAGTGGTCACTGGTATATGAACAAAGAGAAAACAGGACTGAGTGATTCCCTTATTGTATAATTAATGCACCCACTTTGTAGTTTCTTTATTCAAGTTTGTTGCTAATGCTGTTTTCCTCTTAGAATATATTAATGTATAAACTCTGTTCTTAACTATAGAGGGAAATCCTAGACCATAGCGTATAAATCTGTGACTCTTTGGGGCTACTAAGTTTTTCTGCTAACGGGATCGTGGGCTCAACAGAGGGGGAAAGGATTACACCTATGGGTCTATTCTTTTATTAATTCATTAACTTACGTGTATTTATATGTGATTGATAATCAAATTTATTGTAGTGGTGAAGTTCGTTATGTTAATAAAATGTACATAAACTTTATTCAAGTGTGTCGGTCAGCTCGTCCCAAAATATATATTCCATTGTTATAGTTTTCACGTCTGTGCGTCTAACTGTCTTCACTTATGTATGAGTTTCATGGACAGACTCTTTTATTTTCCACCATCTGACTCGTGAAAATCTATTTCTTATATTGTCTCCCACTGAGCTATCACCTGTTCTATTTCTATTCAGAAGGGACCAACCTATGTCTTAATTACCCTATCGCAAATCTACGACAAAAGTACACAGTTCTCATATAGTCTTAATTTGGTGTTTGTCCTGTACTGGGAAGACTTCCAAATGTTGTTGAGACTAGCAAAGCCTGTTCTCGCCTTATGCATTCTGTGGTTAATGTCCTTGCTTGTTCAACCGTCTGGTGTTACTATACATCCTAGGTAAGTAAATGTGTCTGCATATTCTAACTTCTGGTTCCTTATTGTTATTGGCTCAGGATTGCCAACATTGAGTGTCATGACCTCTGTCTTCTTCAGATTAATGTTCAGACTAACCTGCTGGCTTTACTTATTCAATCTATCTGTTTTGTTTCTTTCTTGGATGTGTTTATATGAATGTGCGAGTAGTGCAATGCCATCTGCATATTTCAGGTCTTCTAGTGTAGAAAATGTTGTCCATCTAATTCCTTAATTCCTCTTGGACTGCCTTCCGTTGTTTGGCGCATCACCCAATCTATGACTTCAAAAATAATGTTGTTGATAAGGGGCATCCATGTCGTACTATTGTTTTCACTTCGAAAGTTACATTACTCAATCCAACACTGCACGTAAAGTTAGAATAGAGGCTTTTTATAATCGAAACAATGCAGCTGGGAATTCCATAAGCCCTCAGCATTTTCCATAGGTTGTCCCTGTGTATACTGTCAAAAGCCTTTTCAAAATCAACAAAGTTAATGTATAGCTGTCTCTGCCATTCTAAGCATTGCCCCATGATATTCCTGAGGGTGAATATGTGATCTGCACATTTTCTGTTCTTTCTAAAACCCGCTTGTTCTTTCCTCAGTTTATGGTCAACTGCTTTTTAAATTCTCTGGATGATTATCCCTGCCTAGTATTTTACTGTGAACTGAGAGGAGAGTAATTCCTCTCCAGTTGTTGCAGTCTGCAAGGTCGCCTTTCTTGGGCAATTTGAAAATTATTCCTTTATTCCACTCCGTTGGTGTTGTCTCAGTTTCCCAGACTTGTGCAAGTAGTGGTTCTAATATTTCTGCTGCTAGTTCAGAGTCTGCCTTGAATAACTCAGCATTTAAGTTATCGTGGCCAGGAGCTTTTCCATTCTTTAACCATTTGATTGCCGTGATGATTTCTTCCTTTCGTGGAATGTCTGTATTAACATCTAAATAATTTTCAGCCACAGGAACATTCAACGATGTTTCTGGTGGTTCTTTTTTTCAGAGTTTCTCTGAAATGCTCTGCCCATCTTGTTTTCTGCCCCTGTGCTGTGGTGATGAGATTTCCTTTTTGTTTCTTACTAACGTTATATTGTTCGCACCTCGTTTTCCACTTATAGTTTTAGTTATTTTATAAACTGTGCTTCGTTCATTTCTCAGTGCTGCCTCTTCTGCCTGTCTTGCAAGTTCATCCAGAAATGCCCTTTTGTTGGCACGGGTTTGACGTTTTACTTCTTTGTCCAGCTGACTGAAATGTTCGCTATATATTTCCTTTAACATGGAAGACTTCGCTTCTGTTTTCTTTCTTTTCATTTCCTTTCTCTTCGCTTTGTTGTTTAACGTTTCTGGTGTTATCCATTCTTGTCTCTTTCTTTCCTGGAATCCCAAAGCATGACTCGCTGCTTTCCTTGTATATTGTTGAGATGGTGTTGAATTTCTGGTCGACATCATCGGTCGCTGTTCTTTCCTGGCTTTTGGCATTCTGATATCGTTTCTTTACACCAACCACGAAAGCTTTTCTGGTGAGGGGGTCCTTGAATTTGGTGAGGTTATATCTTTTCTGTTTGACTGCAACTGGTCGAGCAGCTCTGAGTTTCACTTTCAGTTTTGCTACTACTAGGTGATGATCACTTCTCACATTTGCGCCTCTTCTTACTTTCACGTCTTGTAATGCATGTCTCCATATGCCATTGATCATTTGTGATCTATCTGGTTTCTGTCCCGTCCGTTTTGGTGATTCCCATGTTAATTTGTGCACTTCTTTGTGTGGAAAAAGTGTTCATAAAATGACCAGGTTGTTAATACTGCAGAAGCTTATTAATTTGTCCCCATTTTCATTTACTGTTCCACTGTCGCATTTCTCCATTACTCTTTCGTTAAAGGTATTGTGTAATCCAACTTTCGCATTTAGGTCTCCCATTACTATAATAAGATCGTACCTAGATGCAGTTTCCATTTCCTTTTGTAGCTGTTGATAGAACTCATTGTAACTGTCTTTTTCTCTTGTTGAGGTGATCACTGGCCCAAGACAGTATACATGTTGTTAGGTGTGTAGTGCGAGCGTATGATGAACTGAGTGTGGGTGCGAATGAAGGCGCAAATGTGTTTAGGCTCGTATATATGTAGACCCTGCAACCCATACACTCACATGCAGTAGTCAAGGATGCTTTGACACTGCAGGCACGTTTCAAAACATTTATTGACGAGAACACACATGGTATCAACAGGAACAGTCAGTGTAACAAGGTCATGCTGACCGGAAATCGATAGGTATACATTAGGCATTCAACAAGCTGGTAAACATTTGAATATTCGTGCATGGTCAATACAATGTTCTTCAATAATGACAGTTCGTGGCGTCGCCCTGGTATCACTGACTAAACGCGTCAGATACCTTAATCACTTTGACACATAGGTGCAACTTGGCATTCCCCGCCAATTGCACTGTATTGGGCTGTAGTACATTAGCCGAAAACACAGTCCTCGTTCTGACGTCAGCTGTGTACTTCTGATAAGCAGGTTACCATCAACCCTGCAGTAATGCTTATTGTAGACATAAATACCGCCAATCTGCGGTTCCCACAATATATCTTCGTCACTGGATTTCTGGACAATATAAAGACTAATAGTCTTGGATGGCTACCTCGAGCACAAAATATAAGTTCTGAAATGGAGGATCGGTGAGCTGCAGTTCACAGACTAGGCAATCTTCTAACATGTTCTGCCACCGAAAGCATAGTAATGGAAAAAGTCGGTATTACCTGTAACCGAATCCACAGAACATAATAAGGAACTCTGCTGTCATTCCAACGCACAGAGATTCACTGGGGAAAACTGCCATCGCAGTCACTTCGAAGATTCTCCCCGAAAAACACAATGGACCCTTGGTCCCTTCAGAAAACCCAGGACACTTCACGGCTTGCCGGAAGTCTAACTCAACTCCCGCTTAAAAAACCCTGCCTATGGGCATACGCCAGAACTGTCTACCTTTGACCCTAAAGGTCAAACACAATGAATGAATAAACAAGGGAAGACAACCCCTAATCAACCTGACATCGCAGGTAAAGACACAATTATTCTTATGATAAAAACATAAGCAAATAACTTGACAGATGACTCCGTCAAAAATGACAGCAACATATTACTACAACCCCCCTGTAGTAAAAAAAATGAAATTTTTTTTTTTAATATGTCCATGAGCAAGATTGCACTTATGTGCTCATGAAAAAATGAACCTAATATCAGGTACAATAGACGCATAAACAAAGTGTCTGAAGAGGATACAAATCATCTCCCAACATAGGAGAAAATATTTCCTTTAAGCCAAACAAACTAAGGGGGTACCATTAAAGAAACCTAAGTTGCTGGCAATACCAATCATATATCAAACATTACTAAATACTATAATTATAGCAATATACAAATGTCATGAATTACAATGCTATATTAGCAACATATCACTGATGGATGGACAAAATGAAATTTGTTAAATTATCTAAACATCATCCAAATACATTTGTATTACAACATATTAGGATATTAAGGACAGACCTAAGTCCGAAAGTGTATCAGGAAAAACTAGGACACAAGATTTAACTGGAATCATGTGGGCATCTGGACAATATGTCCGCCATCACATTATCCGAACCACGGATAGCTCGCACCGTGAAATGGAAAGGCTGAAGAGCAATACCATAACGAGTAGATCTCGAGCTCTTCAAATCCTTACTTTGCATAGCCGTAAGAGCTTTTTGGTCGGTTTCCATAAAGAAATGCGCGCCCAGAAGGAACCTTTGTAGCTTAAGAATGGACCAAACCATAGCCAACAATTCACGGTCTAAAACAGAGTAATTCCTTTCTGCCGCATTTAGCTTCCTAGAAATATACATTACAGGATGCAGAGTTCCTGAATATTCCTGCATTAGTGCCGCTCCAATCCCAGTGGAAGAGGCATCACTACGAAGAACAAAAGTCTTATCAATCGTTGGTAGTCTTAAGATAGGATGAGATGAGAACAAATTCTTAACCTGATCCAATGAAGATTGGCATTCTTGGGACCAACGCACCATATTAGGAGAACCTTTTTTCAATAACGATGAAAGTGGTGCCATAATGGAGGACAGATTCTCAATGAATCTTCCATAGAATTGTATCAATCCCAAGAGACTACGCACTTGCTTTTTTGTCTTCGGAACCGAGATATTTAATATCTTCGAAATGTTTTGGTCCTCTGTCTTCAACAGACCATGACCAACTCGATGACCTAGGAAGGAAATTTCACTAAACCCAACAAAAGCTTTAGAGGGTTTTGCAGTCAAACTATGCTCACGTAGTGTAGATAGCAATTCCTTTAGACCCAAATAGTGTTCTTCCCAAGTATCGCTGAAAAGACAGATGTCGTCTAAATATGCGATGACATCTGCACGATCTGATAGAATTCGTCGCATCATGCGCACGAAAGTCGCTGGGGCGTTCATAAGCCCGAAAGGCATAAAATTCCATTGAAACAGACCCCTAGGTGTCGAAAAAGCAGTGAGAGGTTTGGCGTGTTCCGTCAGTGGGACTTGCCAATAACCTTTCGACAAGTCTAGTTTAGTAAAGAATTTAGCTTTAGAAAGTCTAATAAGTAGATCATCTAATAATGGCATAGGTTCAGCATCGAACTTCGTAACTTGATTTAATTTGCGATAGTCAACGCAAAGACGTATGTTATTGTCTTTCTTTCGAACAATAACTATCGACGAAGAATAAGCTGAAGTGGATGGTTCAATTATTTGCAGTTGAATCATTTCATCCAATTCTTTCTCGACTTGTGCTTGAAAATGAATAGGTATTGGGTATGGTCTTACTCTGATCGGATTACGATCAGTAAGTATGATGTCATGTTCTATGACATCTGTGTGTCCAGGAATGTCGGTAAGGACATCCTGATATGATTGTAGCGTAGAGGATACTTGACGTTGCTCCTCAAAAGACAAGTTCGAAGAGATTGTAATGTCCCTCCACGATTCCGTTGAATTCAGTGAAATCGCAGGAAGAGGTAAGTAAACGTCAGAAAAAATAGTTTCCTCATCCTGTATAACGGACAGGGATGAGATGTGACCATGTTGGACTGGAGAGTCGTCCATCGCCTGGAAAATAGGCTGCAAATAGTCTGGACGTTCAATAAACTCTGTTAGCATATTTATATGGAAGGTTTTATGCCTTCCATCCACATCGACAATATAGTCGACATCTGAAATATTGGAGACTATAGTGTATGGACCTTTCCATGAAATGAGAAGTCTATTCTCTCTTGAGGGAAGTAAGACATATGCTTTGTCTCCAGGACAAAGTTGACGTAGGCGCCTTTTCTTGTTAGCAAATCGCCTAGCTTTTTCTTTCGCAAATTCGGAAGATGAAGTTGCTAATCTGCACGATTCGATAATTTTTTCCCTAAGAGAAATTACATATTCATATGACGATTGTGTATCATCGTCAATATTACCAAAAGTTATCAAATCGTGTAACAAGGACATCGGACCCCGCGGTTGCGCACCAAAGACAAGTTCGAAAGGAGAAAACCCTGTATGCTCGTTGGGAACTTCTCTATAGGCAAAGAGAGCTGCAGGTAAAACCCTGCCCCAATCTTCAGGATGATCCTCCGTTATCTTGCCAAGTAAGTTCTTTAGTGTCCTGTTAAGACGTTCTACCAATCCATTGGACATTGGATGATAAATACTACTGAGAGACCTTTTAATGTCTAGCGTAGCCATTACCTGAGACATAACGTCCGAAATTAACTGAGAGCCGTGGTCCGACAGTATTTCTCCGGGGAATCCCAGACGAGAAAATATGAGCCAAAGAGCATCAGCGATATCGACAGTTGATATGCTCTTCAGAGGAATAGCCTCTGGCCAACGCGTGCACATGTCCACGCAAGTGAGGATAAATTGGTGTCCTCTGGCTGACTTAATCTTGAACGGACCAATGATGTCTATAGCCATTTTCTGAAACGGCCGAATCGGAATATCTGCAGCCTGAATAGGAGCAGCATGTCTCGGACCTCTAGACTTGACCTCTTGACAAATTTTGCAAGATCGGCAATAAATTCGGATGTCTTTATTCACGAATGGCCAAAAGAAGGACGCAAGGACTCTAGTTTTAGTTCTGGAAAACCCCATGTGTCCAGCACACTGAGAATCGTGTGCATAGGAGGAGGGAGGAACCCGTTACACGCCCATTTAGGCATATTGGGAATATGGTGTTAGGCCCATATTATCTTGACCGTCGGCACACGAGGGGTGATGTGGTCGGCATCACGCCGGCCGCCTTAACCTTCCCAGAGTAGCTCTGGTACCCATTTGGGGCTGGGTCGACCCAGGAGCCGTTTGTGGCCTAAAAATTTTTCCGCCTCATCTGGGGATCGAACCATAGACCACTGCGCTAGGAAGCCAGTGCACTAACCACTATGCTACCGCGGCTCCTAATCGTGTGCATGCTGAAGAATTAAGGCTCTCATACACTTAGGCACAAGAATTTGCGAGTGCATAGACTTGTCCGAGTGTTGTACCATCCGTACCAATATACCATTCTTCATAGTAATATACGATTTGTGATTAGTATTTTGATTGGGATCCCCTTTCTTTGCAAGAAGGAAGAATTTCTTCAAAGAAGGATCCTCTTCTTGACGTTTAACAAACGAGTCATGGGAAATCACCAAGTGCTCGTCTTGGCTATCAACTTCATTACTATTATCCGATGAAGTTGGGGGATTAAGAGCTTGAGCTCTTGTCACCACTGCATTGACCGTTTGAATGTTTCGTTCTTCCCAACTCGAAATTTGTTGCGGGGTGCATTCCTTAACCCCATGAATACGACCGATTATAAGATCCGCAATAGGATTAGGAAGAAGACATGCATGGACATCTCCTGTGAAGAAGGTGTAATATGAATACATTAAAGTACGAACCACACATTGTAATATAATGCGAATCTTGACATGTACGAGATTCTGTAAATAAACATGGCTACGAACTGAACATGCTTATACTGAGTGCTTTCTGAAACATGTGTGTGCTTGTGTAGATGACGAGGTAATGATTATATACATACATCATAACATTACATGGTGGCAGCGGTCGATACCGGACTGACGCAAAACAGCTACACGATAACACGTGAGTACAGTTTATTCGGCTAATTTTCGTCATCGAGGTCAACAATGGCAGCTAAACATTACCGCAACGCACCGCAAATGTGATTCGCCGGTAAAGATGATAAGAGTGAAGCTTTCTTGTTATGGCGCCAACGCATAGATCTATATTCCAAGACCACTGGTCTGGAAGGACAAACCCTAACTCCATATATCCTAGAAGCATTGGACGATGAAGGGTTGAAAATTTACAACAGTTTTGCTACCGCCATGCGGGTTGAGTCGGCAACCGACCCCGTAGCCATATTGGACGAATTTGAAAAGCGTCTGATCATAAAGCACACAAACTTTAGAGCGGCAAGATTAGAGCTTCACCACCTGCGACAGAAACGTGGTGAAAGCCTAGATGATTTCTTCACTCGCATTAAGGAGAAAACAAGAGTAGGCCTATGTAAATTTAGCAACGAAGAAGAAAAAGAGCGAATTATTGAACAGATTCTTCTTAGCACACCAATGCCAGAGTTCCAGAAATGGCTACTGAGCCAGAGTGATACACTAACTTTACAACAACTTCTGGATGAAGGCAGGAAACACGAGGCACAAGCACTAAACATTAAACAAATTCAGCAAGGTACATTAGCAGCCCAGGTGGATGCAGTGAAAAGCTATAAACCTAGACACAACAAAGCAACTGGTTCGAAGCAACAAGAAAAAACACAACACAAGCAGAGGTGCTATGTGTAAATGTTGTGGCCTAAACCACATACAAAACCACTGTCCAGCTAGAGACTCTACATGTCATTACTGCAGAAAGAGGGGCCACTGGATAAAAATTATGTTTCAAGAGGAAACAAGACAGTGCTCAACACAAACTTCACTGCAGAAAGTCATCAAAACAAACACACTCTATGATGACTGAGGACCTTGACTCCAGTGAAGAAAGTGATCCTTCCAGTTTTGATACTGTGAAGATACTAACTTTCAGTAATGAACCAAAGAGAACGCAGGCTTTCTGCAAGGTACAATTCCGAATACCAGGAATTAAAATGCACAAAGAAAGATATATTCGGTTCAAGATAGACACAGGTGCCCAAGGTAACACTCTACCCTTAAGAATATTCAGACAGATCATGCCTGACAAGGTGGATGAGCAAGGATTTCCCACAAGGGATGTAAAAAGTAGGAGTGGCAGGACAAAGCTAAGAGCTTACAATGGAACAAGTATAGACTGTTTCGGAGCAGTAACACTTGAATGTTCATACAGAGACTCTGAATGGACATCGTCAACATTTTACTTGGTAGATGTTGAAGGACCTGCAATTTTGGGTTTACCAATGTGCGAAAAGCTGAGTGTGGTAACTATTAACAACATTAAAGAGGATATAGGTCTTGCAGATGCTCTCAGCAAACTACCAAACCCCAACAAGACAGCAGATCTTACCCCAAACATCAAAGTTGATTTTGTCAAGTTTAGCGGTAATCGGCTTGAACACATCAGAGAAGACACAATGAGAGATCCTGTCCTTAACTCTCTCAAAGAACTGATATACCATGGATGGCCAAGCTCTATCAGGGAAGTTCCAACACACATCCGTCCATACTACTCTATGAGGGACGAGTTAAGCATCGAAGATGGTCTGATCCTTAAAGGAGATCGCATTGTTGTACCAGAAACACAACGCGATATCATCCTTAAACAGCTCCATAATAGTCACCTTGGTATTGTGAAGACACAACTGAGAGCAAAGAAAGATGTTTACTGGCCACAGATAAACAAGGACATAGAAACACTATGTAAAAACTGTTCAATTTGCCAAGAACATGCAAATAGGCAGTGCAGAGAACCTCTCATACCATCAGACATACCATTGAGCCCTTGGAGCATTATAGGAACTGATATTTTCTCAATCGACAATAATGACTATCTTATTATTGCTGATTACTACAGCAAATTTCCCATCATTGAGAAACTTCCACAACCCTCACCATCAGCTGTTATTGCAGACATTACAAAGAAGTATTGCAGCATGTTTGGCATCCCAGATGAAATTAGATCAGACAACGGTCCACATTTCTCAGGTCAAGCATACAGAAACTTCACTAAGGACTGGAAGATCAAACACACAACATCATCACCTAGATACCCTAAATCTAATGGTTTCATTGAGAGACAGATACAAAACTATCAAGTCAATCATGAAGAAAACAAGAACAGAGGATGTACACCTAGCACTCTTGAGATGGAGAACAACACCGGTAGACAGTAAGATCGACAGTCCAGCAGAACTTATGTTTGATAGAAGAATTAAAGACCTCCTACCATCTAAGGTCCACTTCCGTCCACAACATAGAGACAGCACATATGATCAACTTCAGCATCGTCAGCAAGTTCAGAAATCCAACTATGTCAAATGTGCTAAAGACTTACCACCATTATATCCTGGTCAGCATGTGACTACCTACAACCACAACAATGACACATGGTCAAAAGCAACAATCATTTCCAGAAACCCTGAACCCAGGAGTTATACTTTAAGACAAGACAGCAGCAGCAACCTCCTGAGGCGAAACAGAGTGGACATAAGAGAAATCCCACAGAATACAACAGAACAGAGAATTCCCATGCTTTCAACAGACAATGCAGTAACTCCAGACCTTGGTGCCCCACAAAACCAACAAGCGCCAAGGCCGAAATCACAACCAACTCAAGTTAAACCAGGGACTTCCACAGAACCACCAGCACTTTACACCACTCGTTCTGGCCGTACAGTGACACCTCCCAGCCGATACAGACAGTGACATATATACTCACACTGAGCATTACACATACTTATCCTTTCTCACATGAAACATTTCGTTGGAAATGTTTACACACATTTTTTTTTCAAAAAAGGGGGGATGTAATATGAATACATTAAAGTACGAACCACACATTGTAATATAATGCGAATCTTGACATGTACGAGATTCTGTAAATAAACATGGCTACGAACTGAACATGCTTATACTGAGTGCTTTCTGAAACATGTGTGTGCTTGTGTAGATGACGAGGTAATGATTATATACATACATCATAACATTACAGAAGGGAGTGTCAATCCTAATAATAGCAGTAGGATAACTTTCCATAGTACCACCAAATGTAACACATTTGATTGTTTTTCCAGTGGCACAGCAAGGATCTATCAGAGACTCCCTAACCCCGACGGTAGTACATCCCGAATCGAAAAGTACTGAGACTAGCCTATCATTTATTAGACCTTTATGTAAGATGAGAGATCCTCTCCCATCATGCGCAACTGTAGCAGGTAGAGCAGGAAGAGGGTGACCACAACTTAGAGTAGATACAGTCGATGAGTCGAACAATGTTAAGCATTGGGGGCATTCAGTTGCTCTCCCAAAATCGAAAGCACAACCAGTGATAGCCCTAGAGTTACCACTATCATTTACTGTATTACAGGCTCCATCAAACTCTTGTTGTGCAGAGTTTGCCTGTTGGAAAGGTCTTTTTTGTTAAATCTAGGTCTGCCTCGATTATCATTTCCCCTGTAATTGCCTCGATTATCATTTCCCCTGTAATTGTTATCATATTGCCTATTGTAATCATCATTCCGGTTTGAATCCCGGTTTCTGTATTCACCATCGTCATATTCTTGACGTCGAGAATGATTACCTCGAAAGTTCGAATAGTTATTACTTTTATAGCCCTTGCGAAAGTGTCTCAAATTATTACCATTAAAATTACGAGAACTACCATCTTGTCTCCAATTCATAGACGAAGAACCATCATGTGTTGGATTACTCCGCTTCTGAGTGTAATTCTGATTACTTCCCCTATTCCAGTTTTGTTGAGCACCCTGAATTTTTTTTTTGAAATTAGGGCCATATGGTGTTGCCGAAGCAGCTGGACACACTTCTTTCACTTTAGAATTGCTAACTGTAGCATGGGGATGCGCGGTGGCATACTGACAACAGTATTCCTCCATATCTTTTAAGTTTTTAGTCTTACGCTCATGAAGGAATGCAAGAAAAGAATCATTAACAGATGACAAAACCTTATCTCGCAATAATAAGTCCATTAAACCTTCATATGTTTTCTCAGTCTGAGACAACTCAACCCATCGTGTAAATGTACGACGTATTTTTGTAACAAAATCAGAGAAATCTACTCCATTTTCTGGCAACATTGTCCTAAAACGAAGACGATAGTCTTCTTCTTTTAGTTGGTATTTTTTTAGCAATGCTGCTCTGACAACATCATAATTAGTCCTGTCATGTTCGTCTATTGTCATAAGAGTAGTCACTGTGTCACCTGTAAAAAATTCCATCAGTTGTTCAACATATTTTTCCTTTTTTATGTTATGCGTATCGCATAAAAATTGGAATCTATCTAGATAATCTGCTACGTCATCCTTTAAAGGATTGAAATGAGGCAATTTAATCCTTTTAACAAACTCCTTTGTCGTACTCGAAGTTGTTTGCTGAGCACCCGTACTCGCCAATTTCAATTTCTCTAACTCCAAAGTTGCGAGTCTTTCATCAAGTTCCATTTTCTGTTTTCTTTCCTCATGTTCCATTTTTATAATTTCAGCCTCAGCAGCAGCTTGAAGTTTTCTCTCCTCCGCAGCAGCTTGAGCTTTCCTCTCCTCTGCAGCAGCTTGAGCTTGAAGTTTTTTGTCTTCCATTTCCATCTGGAACTTTCTTTCCTCAGCTTGAGCTTTTCTCTCCTCAGCAGCAGCTTCTCTTTGATACCTTTTCTCTTCAAGTTCTAATCTTCTATTCTCAGCATCTAGCTTCTTTAGTTCAGCTTCTGCTCTCCTTTGTTCAGCTTCTGCTTTCAATTTAATTTCCTCTTTTTGTTTCTTTTCTTCTGACTTTAATGCAATGGCGAATTGAGCAGATGAATATTCTTCCAATTCTTTACCAGACTTACCAAGGGTTAACCCTTGCTGGATGAAGAAATCCAATGTAGACATTCTGTCTAATGAGATCAGTAACCTGAAAAATTCAACAATTACCTTATCCCACTTCAATGGGAGACAAGTCTGAAATGCTAGACTTGTATACTCACTTCACTTTATTTCACTCTCTTAGTCTTAGACAAAGACCTTGTATGGTCCTCTTGTTTATAATGTAACAAAAAATCACTTGAGTACCTGTGGAAAATAATTCCTTTATATCCCACTCACTATGGGCACAAGTCTTTTTTTATAAAGAACTTGAATATGTATTTCACCTTGTCTCAATCTTTGTGGATAACAAGTCTTTTATCAAAGAACTTGTATAAATATTTTATATAATAATATTTTATTAACAATCTCTATATGAAGAGTATACCTTATCAATAATAATAATACATGACCAAGTGTATGTATGTAGACTGTGTATGACAATAATGTAGAACAATCATAAATACAAAGACAAAAATACAGAACAATGACCGAAAACGTTCGCGGAAATCAAATAAACAATACAGCAAAAAGTAAAAAAAAAAATGTTACACAAATGTGTAATGATAACCGCGAAAAGTAAATAAGACAAATAGCAACACTGTTATAAACAAAGAGTTGTAAAGAAATAAACGGAAGGAATGAGAGAAGAACAGATACAAACAAAACTAATCGAAAATCAAAGAACGGAAAAATAACGAAAACAACACTAACTCATGTCGTCACAGCTAAAAAAAAAAAAATAGCAACAAAAGTCGCTAGCAAATTTCAATTAAGAAAATTGCAATCCCTACAGAACGCTTACAGTAACCCTCGATTAAGTGGCATATTTACTGTAAGACCCACCAACCGAAAACCCGCAGAAAAACACAAGAAAAATACACAAAAACAGTAGAAGTAACATAAACATATATATAGCAATCAGTATTTCAATGTGTTGCAGAACAAGTTCAGTCACAGCTGAAACTAAAGTAAATTTCTTGCTCCTTGCGAACACAGAAACAAAATGTCAAGCACGCACTGAATGTCAAATCCACTGTAGCATAAAGTGGTATTCACGAACAAAAGTTACTATGACCTTCTCGACTTAGGACTTGCACATTGAATGTTTACAATTTCCACGTACTGTTTACAAACACTTGACCTCGAACAATGTAACTTGAATGCTCGGACATAGAAAAGTCTGTTGTTGACTGCAACGTGTAACAACCAGCAGTACTGTTCACAATAGGGACTCGCCTTCTATGCAGCTATGGTCCACGTAGCAAACGCCTCGATGCCAACTTCAGTATTTGTCCTGTTGTTGTTCATGCAGCATTATAACATAAATGCTAGCACTGTTTATCTGGGTCAACAGTTGATGACCTATTTCTGTCCTGTTGTAGCCAAAACTTGCAAGTGTAGAATTAGCGATGTGTGTTACAGCTGTCCAGTGTGTAGCTTAGACCCACAGATCAGAAATGTAATTGTACTTGTCCTTCTTGTAAATTTCTGGACAACACTGGAGACATCATACATGTAACAGCAACTGTAAATAGCCTGGTGGGGTGTCTGTTTAAGGCTGGAGTGCTGTATAGGATGATTTATATAGCCCCATCAGCTGGTCAATCAGAAATGTAAATTTCTGGATCCATTAATGTCACCAATAATGTTAATTGCTCGCTCTGTTCTTTTTAAACCCACAGATCTGGTCCACCAGAAATGTATCAGAAGAGCCCACGTAACTGGTCCACCAGAAATGTAACTGTCTTTTTCTCTTGTTGGGGTGATCACTGGCCCAAGACAGTATACATGTTATTAGGTATGTAGTGCGAGCGTATGATGAACTGAGTGTGGGTGCGAATGAAGGCGCGAATGTGTTTAGGCTCGTATATATGTAGACCCTGCAACCCATACACTCACATGCAGTAGTCAAGGATGCTTGGACACTGCAGGCACGTTTCAAAACATTTATTGACGAGAACACACATGGTATCAACAGGAACAGTCAGTGTAACAAGGTCATGCTGACCGGAAATCGATAGGTATACATTAGGCATTCAACAAGCTGGTAAACATTTGAATATTCGTGCATGGTCAATACAATGTTCTTCAATAATGACAGTTCGTGGCGTCGCCCTGGTATCACTGACTAAACGCGTCAGATACCTTAATCACTTTGACACATAGGTGCAACTTGGCATTCCCCGCCAATTGCACTGTATTAGGCTGTAGTACATTAGCCGAAAACACAGTCCTCGTTCTGACGTCAGCTGTGTACTTCTGATAAGCAGGTTACCATCAACCCTGCAGTAATGCTTATTGTAGACATAAATACCGCCAATCTGCGGTTCCCACAATATATCTTCGTCACTGGATTTCTGGACAATATAAAGACTAATAGTCTTGGATGGCTACCTCGAGCACAAAATATAAGTTCTGAAATGGAGGATCGGTGAGCTGCAGTTCACAGACTAGGCAATCTTCTAACATGTTCTGCCACCGAAAGCATAGTAATGGAAAAAGTCGGTATTACCTGTAACCGAATCCACAGAACATAATAAGGAACTCTGCTGTCATTCCAACGCACAGAGATCACTGGGGAAAACTGCCATAGCAGTTACTTCGAAGATTCTCCCCGAAAAACAATGGACTCTTGGTCCCTTCAGAAAACCCAGGACACTTCACGGCTTGCCGGAAGTCTAACTCAACTCCCGCTTAAAAAACCCTGCCTATGGGCATACGCCAGAACTGTCTACCTTTGACCCTAAAGATCAAACACAATGAATGAATAAACAAGGGAAGACAACCCCTAATCAACCTGACATCGCAGGTAAAGACACAATTATTCTTATGATAAAAACATAAGCAAATAACTTGACAGATGACTCCGTCAAAAATGACACCAACACTCATCCTTGACCTCTTCATCGCTGTCATTTGTTGGTGCATAGCATTGTATAATTGTGATGCTGGTGAATCTCCCTTTCAGTCTTGTTCTTTTTTTTTCTCTAACCAGCGGCACTCAAGCTTTCCAGCTCTTTTGGAGCAATGACATGTCATTGCGAGACTTGGGGGGGGGGGGTGGTGTCAGTGGACTTTCCTTCCAACCCGGTAAGAAGCTTCACTACTTCCCATCCACACGGTATTTATGTGCAGGAGCCGTTCAGGTTACTCAGTCAAATTTCCGGTCGTAAATATTCCTTCAAACGCGGACGCCCGGGTTTAAACCATGAAAACCTAGTCGCCAGTACAACGCCGTAGCCGTTACACCAGCGCGGCTCCCCAGTCTTGTTCTTATCAGTCTGTTCTTGATGGGTTTCCATTCCAGTAAAGACCTTTCCATTCCTTTCTTCAGGATAGTGGCTACACCTTCTTTGTGCTGACCATCCTCTCTACCAGAGTAAAGTACTGTTTCCCTTGTAGTTGTTTTTATTCTTCCTGACCTGGTCCATCTGCTCTCACTTATTCCCAGGATAAGTATTTTGTAGTTCCTCATCTCTGCTGTGATCTGCCTCAGCTTTCCTACCTCATTCATAATTCTGACGTTCCAAAAACCAATTCTAGTTTCGTGTTTAGCAGTCGGGGCATCCGTTAACATGTCAATGGTTTCCTTTCGGCTTTCACCACTGACAGCCATACGAGCCTGAGACTCCGGATGTCCGTCCAGTATCACATATTTTCCATTCGTTGCTTTTTCCGTGTGATTTTTTCCATAGTCAGGGGTGTCGGCCTGCGCTAAAACCCCCAACCTGGAGGACCAGAGTACCAGCTTTTGTCTGACCCCTACCCATGCAGACCAGTCCAGCTTGGTTGAACCTACCAGGAGTAAAACTCCCACTGGCATAGCTCTGGGGGTTGTCAGGGTACACAAGCTGCCATACCGCTACAAGGTATAGGTACCATTGAGGGCAGAATTGGGACATATGGCGTACTAATTCAAGAAAATAAAGTCAGATTTCCAATACCTAAATATAGTACCTTATTCCCAATTCCACTCATTGCATATATTTTGGTGTTAAGTTCTTAACAGAATGTGATAAGTTCCTACTTCAGAACAAAGGTGTTGAGTCCTATCAATCAACGCAAAATGTTTGTTTATGCAAGAAGAATCTCTCAGTCATGTGAGACGTAGACTACCTGCAGCGAGAGATACTTTTCAAGGCCTGTCAAAACTGAGCCCTGTGATAATTTTGAACCAGGCTTCAAGCCCCCATTTCCCTACATTTTATGCACACTGCATAAAACAACATCAGCCCGTTAGAAGAGCAATACAAAAAAATAACTTTTGTTGATTAAAATGAAGAACCACAATTTAAGAAAGATGGACTACACACTGAAAGAGAACAGTTTTGGACTGGTGTATTTCAACATAAAGTATTCAAATAGCATTTGCCCTTAAGAGTCTAATAACCCCAGTGAGTAATGCTGTAGTTAGACAATAATCGAGGAAGTGGAGGGAAACTGCGGTAAGACGTGGAATACAATGGATGGGTTTGAAAAAAAAAATCGAAAAAAGGTGATTCGTCTTACGAGGACAAAAGACAAAGAAAATAGTCTACGTTACGGCCACAAGGCCTTCGTCAGGAAAGGAAAGAAAGTGAAGGCTAGATAGGACACATACAAACTAAATAAAATAAAAACTGGGTACTTCCCTGAAGGCAAGAACCGAAATTCTATCAAAATCGCTGTCTGTTGATGAGCGCGTGGCTGAACAGAAAGTGACTTCCGCCGCCGGATGTACACAATACATACTAAGAAACTAAAAAACGAAACCGGACAATAAACTACCCAACGTGATAAAAGTGGGGACTGGAAATAAAAGAGGACAGAATGAGTGGGAGATAAATAAATATGAAATAAAAAATGTATATGGCATACAAATAGAAGAATAGGATAAGAGTGGAAAGAGTAAAATAGAGCAAGAGAGGAAAGGGTGACCTCAGACAAAGGTGTGAAAAGTGTTGAGACCGGCTGGTTTTAGACACCCCATGCGGTGGATAAGACGGTTCTCAAGCTGTTCTCGGCTGGCAGTGTCAGAGGAGCAGGATCGGATCGCTGTGACCTGGATGTCGATGGGACCATGGTGGTCAGGACCATTGAAGTGTATGGCAACTGGTGTGGACTTTTGCTGAGCGATGTCATTTAAGTGCTGGCTGAATCTGTCCCCAAGTCGTTTGCCTGTTTGGCCAATATAGGTTTTGCAGCAACGTTTACATATGATCGTATAAATGACATTGCGCGATTCACACGTGAAGCTACTAGTGATGGTGTACGTAGCCTTAGGAAAGGACACCTTCTGGGTTGAGATGACATACTTGCACGTGTTGCATCGTGTCCGACCACAGGGTAGTGTGCCAAAGTGAGTGGCATTCTCCTTTGGGAGACGGCTGTGAACAAGAAGATCCTTCAAGTTCTTGTCACGTCTATATGCAAAAAAAGGTGCTTCACTGAATACTTATTGGGTCACAGGCTCTGCTTGGAGGATAGGGAGGTGGCGGAAAAGGATCTGTTTGACAGTAGTACTGTGAGGGTGATGGGTCAAGATTAATTTGACTCTATCCGAAGTGGATTTATGGTGAGGTTTGAGGGCCTCCTGACGAGAGATGGGGAGCACACGTTGGAGAGCAGAGGTGAGAACATGTTCTGGATAAAGTCTGTTACGGAAGAAATCCAACATCTCATTTGCTCGTAAGTGGAAGTCATCGTCGTCTTGGCATAAACGGCGGAGGCGGAGAAGTTGTGAAAAAGGAAGGGAGTCACGACAGGCCCGAGGATGAGAAGAGGTATACAGGAGGTAGCTGTGGGCATCTGTCGGCTTGTAGTATACTGAGGTATTAAGGCCGGAGGGCGTGATAGAAATAGTAATGTCAAGGAAGTTGACAGATACTGTGGAGACGAGGGAGGTGAACTTGATGGTGGGGTGAAAGTGGTTCACAAAGTCGATGAAGCGGTGTAAATCAGTCTCAGACATATCTGTGAGACCTATGCCATCATCGATATATCTGCGGTAAAACCCAGGGAAAGGACCGGAGTATTGTTGCCATATCTGATGCTCCAAGTGGCCCATGAATAGACAGGCATAGCTGGGACCCATCTTCGTTCCCATGGCAACACCACTAATTTGGTCAAAAAAACTGACCATTGAATTCAAAGGAATTCAGTTTAAGGACCAGTTCAGCAAGACGGAGAAGAGTGTCAGTGGATATAGAAGGGCAAGTGCGCTGGTCCAGAAAAAACCGAAGAGCTCGGAGACCATCAGAGTGGGGAATAGAGGTATACAGAGAGCAGACGTCTAGCAAGAAAAGACGGTAGGAGCGGTCTGCTGGGAGTCAACCGGCTGACAAGGGAGGAGCCATTGTCGTCTGGCAGAAGGACTTGTACCTAAGTGAAGGTAAAAACCAGTTGACCAATGGCTCTTTTTACAGGTCCAGGACCAGCGATGCGACTGTCTCTAACAATCGCATTGTACACAACACTATTAAACAGCTTATCACCAGTAATGATCTTCCTCCCGAAGCATCTCATCTTAGGATTCATGACAGCTCTTTGGGCAAGCCTGTATTCTACATGCTCCCCAAAATTCACAAGATCGAAAACCCTGGAAGACCTATTGTCTCAAGAATCTTCCCTCCTTTATCAAAGACACCAATCACACTCTTACAACTTTCTCCTCTATCCGACTCCCAGCAGACCGCTCCTACCGTCTTTTCTTGCTAGACGTCTGCTCTCTGTATACTTCTATTCCCCACTCTGATGGTCTCCGAGCTCTTCGGTTTTTTCTGGACCAGCGCACTTGCCCTTCTATATCCACTGACACTCTTCTCCGTCTTGCTGAACTGGTCCTTCAACTGAATTCCTTTGAATTCAATGGTCAGTTTTTTGACCAAATTAGTGGTGTTGCCATGGGAACGAAGATGGGTCCCAGCTATGCCTGTCTATTCATGGGCCACTTGGAGCATCAGATATGGCAACAATACTCCGGTCCTTTCCCTGGGTTTTACCGCAGATATATCGATGATGGCATAGGTCTCACAGATATGTCTGAGACTGATTTACACCGCTTCATCGACTTTGTGAACCACTTTCACCCCACCATCAAGTTCACCTCCCTCGTCTCCACAGTATCTGTCAACTTCCTTGACATTACTATTTCTATCACGCCCTCCGGCCTTAATACCTCAGTATACTACAAGCCGACAGATGCCCACAGCTACCTCCTGTATACCTCTTCTCATCCTCGGGCCTGTCGTGACTCCCTTCCTTTTTCACAACTTCTCCGCCTCCGCCGTTTGTGCCAAGACGACGATGACTTCCACTTACGAGCAAATGAGATGTTGGATTTCTTCCGTAACAGACTTTATCCAGAACATGTTCTCACCTCTGCTCTCCAACGTGTGCTCCCCATCTCTCGTCAGGAGGCCCTCAAACCTCACTATAAATCCACTTCGGATAGAGTCAAATTAATCTTGACCCATCACCCTCACAGTACTACTGTCAAACAGATCCTTTTCCGCCACCTCCCTATCCTCCAAGCAGAGCCTGTGACCCAAGAAGTATTCAGTGAAGCACCTTTGGTGGCATATAGACGCGACAAGAACTTGAAGGATCTTCTTGTTCACAGCCGTCTCCCAAAGGAGAATGCCACTCACTTTGGCACACTACCCTGTGGTCGGACACGATGCAACACGTGCAAGTATGTCATCTCAACCCAGAAGGTGTCCTTTCCTAAGGCTACGTACACCATCACTAGCAGCTTCACGTGTGAATCGCGCAATGTCATTTATACGATCATATGTAAACGTTGCTGCAAAACCTATATTGGCCAAACAGGCAAACGACTTGGGGACAGATTCAGCCAGCACTTAAATGACATCGCTCAGCAAAAGTCCACACCAGTTGCCATACACTTCAATGGTCCTGACCACCATGGTCCCATCGACATCCAGGTCACAGCGATCCGATCCTGCTCCTCTGACACTGCCAGCCGAGAACAGCTTGAGAACCGTCTTATCCACCGCATGAGGTGTCTAAAACCAGCCGGTCTCAACACTTTTCACACCTTTGTCTGAGGTCACCCTTTCCTCTCTTGCTCTATTTTACTCTTTCCACTCTTATCATATTCTTCTATTTGTATGCCAATACATTTTTTTTTTTATTTCATACTTACAGTATTTATCTCCCACTCATTCTGTCCTCTTCTATTTCCAGTCCCCACTTTTATCACGTTGGGTAGTTTATTGTCCGGTTTCGTTTTTTAGTTTCTTAGTATGTATTGTGTACATCCGGCGGCGGAAGTCACTTTCTGTTCAGCCACGCGCTCATCAACAGACAGCGATTTTGATAGAATTTCGGTTCTTGCCTTCAGGGAAGTACCCAGTTTTTATTTTATTTAGTTTTTATGTGTCCTATCTAGCCTTCACTTTCTTTCCTTTCCTGACGAAGGCCTTGTGGCCGTAACGTAGACTATTTTCTTTGTCTTTTGTCCTCGTAAGACGAATCACCTTTTTTCGATTTTTTTTCAAACCCATCCATTGTATTCCACGTCTTACCGCAGTTCCCCTCCACTTCCTCGATTATATATATATTTTTTTTTTGACTGCACCGTGTCTCTGTTATCTCGTATCTCTATCTACCTATCCTGCTTATCTCCCTGATCCTATCCTATCTCCTTTTCTCAGTATTTTATATCCATTTATTTATTTATTTTCGTATTTCCCTATTCTTCCTTCATACCTTATATTACCGCAATCTACCCTATTTATTTATTGTTTCATTAATCTCTATTTTCATTTAGCATTTTATATTTTATTTATTTCATATTTTATGTTTTTTATTTTCTGGACGTTTTACTTTTTCCCACTATGCCCTCTCTGAAATATTTTATCAACTCTCTCCGTGTGTCGGTTACCACCAGCTTTAGCTCCCTACCTCCTGATATATCCCGTGTCGCTATTGACTTTGCGTTCGTTACTTTCAAGAAAACTAGATTCACCTCTCATCTCCACTTTATTCACACCTGCCTCCACCACAAAATTCTTCCTAATGGATTTTCTTCCAATTTTCATCCATCTGCTGGTACACTCAATCCTAGGGAACAACGTCTCCTACAACGAATTGAGACCAGATGTGGCTTTCAACGTATGCGCGTAGTGGCCGCCAGTCACTCCCGCCTTTTATCAGACCTCAGTGCCCAACAGACCCAGCTTCTGCTTCGCTTACGTTGTCTCACCTCCAACAACTTCCCTTTCTATTCTATGATACGCACCACTATCCACACACTGAACCGGCAGCTGCATGAGTTCCTTTCCACGTCTAAACACCATAAACTATCCCGTCTCATCCCTACCCCCAAAGCTACCCCTCCATCCTCCACTCCATCATGCACTCAGGTAGTCTGCATCCCCCAGATCTACCCCTCTCTGAGGGAGAGCGCTCTGTTCTTAGTAAGGGCTTAAAATTTGTTCCTCTTCGTCCGACCCTAGACCAATACAATCTCCTCCAGGATGTTCATCGGTTTCACCGTCGCATGAGGCTGAAGCTCCATTTTAGAGAGAAAGACAGCACTCCGCAGTCTCAGGCTGAATCCGACATCTTCGCACGCTTTTCTGACTCTACTAAACCTCCCTTTACACCTAAACCTGGAGCCTCTCATGCCCTGGACCTGTATATCAAGAACACCATCCATGACATTCAGCAGCTCCGCCCTCGTAGATTGCATTATTCCAATCTCACTTCGGCAGAGTCTAGTGCTCTCTCCCTTCTTCGCCGTAGAGACGACATTGTCATCAAACCGGCTGACAAGGGAGGAGCCATTGTCGTCTGGCAGAAGGACTTGTACCTAAGTGAAGGTAAAAACCAGTTGACCAATGGCTCTTTTTACAGGTCCAGGACCAGCGATGCGACTGTCTCTAACAATCGCATTGTACACAACACTATTAAACAGCTTATCACTAGTAATGATCTTCCTCCCGAAGCATCTCATCTTAGGATTCATGACAGCTCTTTGGGCAAGCCTGTATTCTACATGCTCCCCAAAATTCACAAGATCGAAAACCCTGGAAGACCTATTGTCTCAGCCTGTTCTTGTCCTACTGAACACATTTCTGACTTCCTCGATAGCATTTTCCAGCCTATCGTTGAGAATCTTCCCTCCTTCATCAAAGACACCAATCACGCTCTTACAACTTTCTCCTCTATCCGACTCCCAGCAGACCGCTCCTACCGTCTTTTCTTGCTAGACGTCTGCTCTCTGTATACCTCTATTCCCCACTCTGATGGTCTCCGAGCTCTTCGGTTTTTTCTGGACCAACGCACTTGCCCTTCTATATCCACTGTCACTCTTCTCCGTCTTGCTGAACTGGTCCTTCAACTGAATTCCTTTGAATTCAATGGTCAGTTTTTTGACCAAATTAGTGGTGTTGCCATGGGAACGAAGATGGGTCCCAGCTATGCCTGTCTATTCATGGGCCACTTGGAGCATCAGATATGGCAACAATACTCCGGTCCTTTCCCTGGGTTTTACCGCAGATATATCGATGATGGCATAGGTCTCACAGATATGTCTGAGACTGATTTACACCGCTTCATCGACTTTGTGACCCACTTTCACCCCACCATCAAGTTCACC
Source organism: Oreohelix idahoensis (assembly GCA_024509875.1). Lineage (NCBI taxonomy): Eukaryota > Metazoa > Mollusca > Gastropoda > Stylommatophora > Oreohelicidae > Oreohelix > Oreohelix idahoensis. The sequence goes on along the minus strand of JAMPIV010016485.1, from coordinate 4,315 downwards.
TCCCTCGTCTCCACAGTATCTGTCAACTTCCTTGACATTACTATTTCTATCACGCCCTCCGGCCTTAATACCTCAGTATACTACAAGCCGACAGATGCCCACAGCTACCTCCTGTATACCTCTTCTCATCCTCGGGCCTGTCGTGACTCCCTTCCTTTTTCACAACTTCTCCGCCTCCGCCGTTTATGCCAAGACGACGATGACTTCCACTTACGAGCAAATGAGATGTTGGATTTCTTCCGTAACAGACTTTATCCAGAAACATGTTCTCACCTCTGCTCTCTCAACGTGTGCTCCCATCTCTCGTCAGGAGGCCCTCAAACCTCACCATAAATCCACTTTGGATAGAGTCAAATTAATCTTGACCCATCACCCTCACAGTACTACTGTCAAACAGATCCTTTTCCGCCACCTCCCTATCCTCCAAGCAGAGCCTGTGACCCAAGAAGTATTCAGTGAAGCACCTTTGGTCTCGGCATATAGACGTGAATAAACGAACGACACGAAATGCACCCATTAACGAAAGACATCTTTATTTCATCAGGGTAAAGAATTAGGCAATAACTTGCCTTTTACATTTCTGCCCCTGCAATACTAATTTACAGTGTGTTAAAAATTAAAATATTAAAACTTCAGATAGGATCAATTAATAATTTCTCATCACAATCAGAAAATTAGCTCAGACAGTACATTTTGCTCATAGTCATTCACGCAACATAGAGGAGAGAGGCTGATGAGAGATCTAGGAGGAGAGGGCGTTCCAGTGGGAGGATAATGAGTACTTACGAGAGAGAGAGAGAGCTAGCTTTCTTCTCTTCGTCTCATGGACGGTTGAGATGTGGCGCTGGAGAAGGTATTTTGTCGAGAGGAGAGGTTTCGTGGATTAGATTATTTTTCTTGAGTGGTGAGATTTTCCGAGATATTTGATTCCTTCCGAGAGAGAGAAGAGAGAGAGACAGGTTTGAAGAGGCATGAGTAGAGAGTGGAGTCTCAGCTATTTTGAAGGTTTTTCAGCTACTTATACTAATATAAAAATTCAATTTTAAAATAAAAAATATTACAATGATAGTTAAATGCTCGTGGACCAAAAAAAAAACGTTGAAATAACTCAAAACAGGAATTTGTCGTTAAATGTGTGTACAAGATTTCATGACATGTGAATGCAGATGTCTTTTGAATGTGGCTTTTTACCGTAATTATCAGTTTTGACAGACTTGGGTAGAGAAATTCCATGCTAAACCAACCTGCCTTCATAACTAAAAAAATCTTCGGAAGAGGGTCAGTTCGAGGTTTTGCAAGGTCCAAAGTAGGTCGCCACACGTATAAAAAAATGAGCAGCAGTATTTATATCGCAAAGAACTTTTGCAAGTTATGAAGATGGACGTTCTGCCGTGTAATATTTTTTTTTTTGACTGGCACAAAATAGGAGATCTTGGAAAAACAAAGGAAGAATTTTTTAAGAGCACGAAGAACATTCAGCTGTGAAAAAAATAGCTGAGCACTGGGAATGTTATCATTTCAGGCAAACAAGTCGTTAGCGCCCTTTTGTGTCAGGGATTCTAGGTGTTTCAAAAATGACAAGCCACAGCGACTCCAGATATTTGGAGCAATAAGAAAGGTGACTTTGAATATGTGCATAATAGAATATAAGTCTAGAGTGCGGCGGACATAAAAAATGTTTGATTTTTGAGAGTTGAAAACAATTTTTGTGAGTCTTGTTTGCGATGAAATAGACATGTGACTTCCAGCTTAGAGACTGGTCGATGACCACACCCAAAAAGGCTGTGGTCCGTAACTTGCTTAATACGTTTCTCCATTTAGAGAGATAAAGAATAAACGTATTTGGTTGGACAGTGCAGAATCTTTTGGCGGGTTGAGATAATTTTGAGTTTTGTTTTTATTAATGAACATACTATTAGTAGTTTGCTAACCAATCTTGTACAATGTTCCAGGTGATGCTGGTAAAAAAGAGATTCTGAACACTGTGTTAATGTCTGTGCCAGCTACTGTTACTGTTTGGGGGTGGTATCATCAGCAAAACATTGAGACAATCGTCAATGTGGCAATATGGACAATGACAAGGGCTTAGGTCATTGATGAAGTTGCTGAAGAGTATCCCAGGTTCCTAGTATCAAGCCCTGTGCGGGACACCCCATTTAGTGGTGTTTGATTTTAGAGAGCACCATTATTGTATATAAGACTTAATCGTTGTGTTTCTGTTTTTTCAAGGAACTATGTTTTTTATTTAATTTGATCACTTTTTGGATTTGAAATTTGTTTTGAACCGCAAAAAGTATTCATGGAAGCATTTTTGTATTAGCAACGAGTGACAAGAACTTTTGAAGGATCTTATCTTGTTCACAGCCGTCGTCTCCCAAAGGAGAATGCCACTCACTTTGGCACACTACCTGTGGTTTCGGACACGATGCAAACTCGTTGCAAGTTTGTCATCTCAACCCAGAAGGTGTCCTTTCCTAAGGCTACGTACACCATCACTAGTAGCTTCACGTGTGAATCGCGTAATGTCATTTATACTGTCGTAGGTAGACGTTGCGTCAAAACCGATATTGGCCAAACAGGCAAAGGACTTGGGGACAGATTCAGCCATCACTGAAAGGACATCGCTCAGCAAAAAGTCCACACACCAGTTGCCATACACTTCACTGGTCCTGACAACCATGGTCCCATCGACATACAGGTAACAGCGATAAGATCCTGCACATATGACACTGCCAGCCGAGAACAGCTTGAGACCCGTCTTATCCACCGCATGGGGTGTCTAAAACCAGCCGGTCTCAACACTTTTCACACCTTTGTCTGAGGTCACCCTTTCCTCTATTGCTCTATTTTACTCTTTCCACTCTTATCCTATTCTTCTATTTGTATGCCATATACATTTTTTTATTTCATATTTATTTATCTCCCACTCATTCTGTCCTCTTCTATTTCCAGTCCCCACTTTTATCACGTTGGGTAGTTTATTGTTCCGGTTTTCGTTTTTTTTAGTTTCTTAGTATGTATTGTGTACATCCGGCGGCGGAAGTCACTTTCTGTTCAGCCACGCGCTCATCAACAGACAGCGCTATTTGATAGAATTTCGGTTCTTGCCTTCAGGGTAAGTTACCCAGTTTTTTTTTATTTGTATTTAGTTTTTTATGTGTTCCTATCTAGCCCTTCACTTTCTTTCCTTTCCTGACGAAGGCCTTGTGGCCCGTCGTAACGTATTAGACTATTTTTCTGTGGTCTTGTGTCCCTCGTAAAGGGACGAGTCACCTTATTTTTCGTGAAAATTTTTTTTTCCAAAACCCATCCATAGTTTTAGACCAATATTCTTTCTCTTGTGCATTTATTGTTCTGACTGTATTGTCTCTCCTATCTAATCTGAAAAAAGGATAGAGGCCATGACACTACTCAAATGGGTAGGTAAAAATCCTGAACCAAAGTAAAAAACAAATAAAGGAACCAAGAAGGCTTATAGAATACAGGACAGGCACATCTTCACATTATTAGGATACATAGTAAAAGTAACACCAAGACGGCGGCGGAACAAGCGAAGGGACATCAAACAAACGGAAATGAAATTAATGCGAGAAACAGAGGAAAAACTTGGAGGGAGAATGTGAAGAGGAGACTGTTCTGTGGCTGTCCTACAACATCTTGGAAAGGTCAGGACCTCCTCAAGGTCTTTTAATATTTGGATAATATTGGCCCCTAATATAAACCAGCTTAGTGTTGAAAACGGGAAGGAAGCGCCTAGCCAAAAATGAGGGTGGAGGGAAAACATTTTTATTTTTAAAAAAAAAAAATCTGGGGAAGTCATTCCCAGTTACACCATAAAACACCAAATTAAGATTATATGTAGAGATTTTTACTTTCTGTTATGGCTTCTCTATGGTGCCGGGATGCTGGAGAGTAACAGAGACGAAATATGTCGAAACTGTCCATCTTTTCCAAATTCAAAATTGCCTGAAGGAAAATTCACCGAATCTTTTAGCCGAATACCATCACCCCAAACGAGAAACTAACTTATTTCGGAGTAAAGTAGTAACCCCAAAGAGGACATGCAACACGATCATAGCTGGCAGAACGCTGGGAGTTGGTTTGGCCACTTCCTCAGAAGGGGACCCTGATTGCCATTACAAGAACAGCTTATTGCTATGGAACCCCGGAAGTAATGATAAAGCTGGAAAAGGAGAAAGCCGACCAAAAAACAACTTGGCGGCAGAACTGTGGAGGCCGCCGAGGAGGATGCAAAGAAAATAACCAGAGTTGGGGACTTGTACTGTACGAAAGGGATGATCGACCACGAACAAAA